>JAHRHZ010000004.1:2409014-2430277 GCA_024137785.1 Ginglymostoma cirratum
TATCCTCTCCTCTATCCATCTTCTATCCGCCTCCCCCTCTCTCCCTACTTATTTCAGAACCCTCTTCCCCTCCCCCATTTCTGATGAAGGGTCCAGGCCTGAAACGTCAAGCTTTCCTGCTCCTATGATGCTGCTTGGCCTGCTGTGTTCATCCAGCTCCACACCTTGTTATCTCGGAAGCAGTCTAAAATGGGATCAATGGGGCTGCAGTCAGTCAAGCATGCCATCTAGGGGCTTGGTCATTGTTGATCTGACAGTTGATTCTACCAGAACTAGAGTCCTGAGGAAGGGTCACTCAACCTGAAGTATTAACTTTGATTACTCTTCACTGATGCTGCCAGAACCACCGAGCTTTTCCAGCATTTTCTATTTTTGTTTCTGATTTGTTACTACCAGAATCCAGTCATCCGTGTCTTTGTAGTCTGTGGATTTGGAAATGGCCACTCCTGCAGACCAAGTGCAACCAATCTGGGGAGAGTGGGAGACTTCCAGCAGATGCTGGAAGCCAATGCCTATAGGTCTGAGGCTGGAAAAGCACAGCAGGTCAGACAGCATCAGAGCAGCAGGAAAGTCAACATTTCGGGCCGAAACCCCCAGACCTTACGAAGGGTTTCAGCCTGAAATGTTAACTTTCCTGATCTTCTGATGTTGTCTGACCTGCTGCGTCTTTCCAGCCTCACACACCTATAGACTCTGGGGATTGAGTGTACATGATGCTTTCAATACTGAGAGTTGCACTCCATGAGTCCAGGTGAGATGCATGTGAAGTGGCAAAGTTAGATTGAGTGGTGACCCATTGAGTGTGTGGTAGCAGACCAAAGATACCCTTGTGGAGTACAGAAAATCATTAACCTTCTTTCCCCACTGCTGTGTTTTCATTATTACTCTGAACAGAGCACAGACCATGGGGGAACCCTTGGCCCAGGCATACTGTGTCTGTTGGCAAGTTCTCCTTTTCTAGTCAACAGAATAATGCACTGCTCTCCCCTCCACCAACCCATTCACCGATATTTTCACATCCTTGTTGGCAAGTTAAGGAGATAGCTTTCCAATCTGGGCCATGTACTGAATGTAGAAGCTTGAGCACCAATGTGAGAGTCACTTCCTGGCTTGCAGCTTCTGAAGTGATGTGCAGCAGGGCTTTCAATCTGGTACCAATAGTGTGAATGCTGGAAGGTCTTAGAGCACTTCTGCCTCTCCTGTGACTCACCCGATTCACGTTGGAACTCCAGTCTTCAGTTGACTGGGACATTATCCTTTCTGAAATTCTTCTTCGTGTTTTCTGCATACTGTGCCACTGAGTCACAGGCCCTTTTAATTTTCCAAATCACAACCGCAGCTTGACTAATGGTATCCCTGAACTCTGATCCAGGCAATGCATGATTAGATTCTCATTCGCTAAGTGGGGCCTGCACAATGCACTGCCACTTCCTGATTGAATTTAATTTAGTTGAATTGAAGTGAATTAGCAATTGATGCCCATTCTTCCACGATAGGAAACATGATTAGCAAATTGTGTAGGATTTTGCTTGTTTTATGTGAATTCCTAATTAAACTGCATCTGTGTGTCCTTGATTAGATCTGTGTTTTTTTCTGTGGCTTTTCTGGAGGCCTCCTGCTGTGTGATGTCTTTTACTGTGGCTGTTGTGTTTAAAATGGCTACTTTTAAAACAGATTGCAACGTTATTTATATAAAGCAATATCCAACTAATATAGAGAATCACACAGTGGGTAAATCTCCAAATCTATACAGAACGAGTGTAACATGGTTGGATAAGAATCTGCAGTATTTCCGAGGTGGACTAGGTATAATATTCTTACATGATTGGTTAGTGCAGACACCAGCGATAAAAGTCAAAGGGATTGTATAGCTCCAAAGCTAATCACCCACTAACATTTTAAACCTCTCGATGGGCTGAATGACCTAATTTCTGCTCCTATGTCTTATGGTCTTAAAAACTATATTTATCTGCTTTGAACCTATGTTATAACTAAACTAAATTCTGAACTCCTACACTTAAGAAAACACTTTGAAAATGAGACAATTCAATTATTCAATTATCACATTGCAGATTGTGGGAGTTCAATGTGTGAAAGCTGGCTGACATATTTCCCAGGTTACAACAACAATTCAAAACACTTAATTGGCTGTAAAGTACTCCGGGACATCCTGAAGTTGTAAAAGGTGCTGCGTAATTGCAAGTTTTTGTATTTTAATGTATGATGGGGATAGTTTCTTATGATATTCTAATATACATTTCTAGTGGATAAGAATCCTCGCTGGGAACATACCTTCTTTAAAATCAGCCCTACTGAGTCCATTGAAACATTGAAAGGCAAATTAGAGTTATTTTGTTTCAATAGGTTTGGAAATAAAGGCAGAAAATGATTTCGCTGAATTGCTGCTTTCCATTTTCTTATATTGTGACGTTACGGTTTCATTTCTTTATCTGGCCCATTGCAGAATTACAGCCCATTTATTCCAGAGGTATAGGTTTAAATCCTGTTCAAACAAACAGCATTAAAATATTTTCTCTCAGCTCCAGGGGTGCTAACTAAAATTAAATTTGGTCTTCTCATGTGAATGTACCTAATTCCTGTGGATATGATCCATATGTAATTGGTATCATTTTATAAGAGAATTCCAATGTGACTAATTTGCTGATACCTCCTTGCCATAGAAACCGAAACAAGGTTCTGAAATAGAGTGGATTTGAAATACTAACTGTTTCATTCTCCACAGATGCTGTCAGATGTGCTGAGTTTCTGCAGCGTTTTCTGTGTTTGACTCATGAAGAATGTTCAGTTCAGGCTTCTACTTTGCAATGTTTGCAATCTGTGGACTATAATATAACTATAACTGCAGTATAAAGTTAGTATCAAATTATTTAATGCTTAAAAGATAATTCTATTAGGTGGAGAGGGCATTCCTCTTCTGTTCTGAACAGATTCGTATCTCTTAAGAATAGTTAAAGACTTCCTTCACTGAGCTTAGGAAGTTACAGTTTAATGGAAGTGGTTGCACTCTACTGAAAGCAGGAGTGCTGTCATGAAATGAAACCGATCTAGTTGCCTGCAGTTATCTGGATTAATCAGGAAATATTTATATTTTCAAAGTAGTTAGGCTGTCCTTATAGCTAAACTCAGTGAAAATACTTTCAGTGAAAATTCTGCCTCTGTAAATGGATGAATCAAATAGTGTTGTCTGGTCCTCTATCAAAAGAAGGAAGAGTACACCTGGTTAGCAAAGTGTCAGCCTAGTGGGATCAATGAACAAACACTTCAACTAACGGTTATTCTTTAAAATAGATGTTCATTCAAAATGAAACCCGGAGATATCACAAATGTCTTATGTTATATGTTCCCACTAATTAATCCATTTAATGATATTGTGAGTAATTTTACTTCTAGATGAAAGCCAAAATCATGGGAGCAACAAATGGGCTATGAGTCTTACATCACACGTGATTCTCTTCTTTTATTTTCTGGTGCAATATTGGTTTGTGTTTCACAGTTAATGTGTACAAGCATCTGTTTATAAAGAACGTTGTGTGATGTAAAGCACTTGCAGCCAGTTTGTCACCATGTCTTTTTAGGCCATTGATAAAAATAAAAATTATCCCAGCATCTTTAAATGATTTAGAATAACTAAGAGCATTCCTTAAGGAAATAATTCTACAATATAGAAATAAGATGTGAATTATTATGTGGAATAAAATGGGAATTGATTTTCAACTGTTTAGCATTTATGATGCAACATGCAGCCCCTGTGCTGATTTAGAAGGAAAATGAAAAAAGGAAGGAAATGCCAAAGCACTGGGGGAGAGGAAAGTGACAAATGAATTTCAGAAAATGTGAAAATTAAAACACTTCTAAATAATATGTTGGTTTCAAATCTTCATTTATTTCAATGTTACTGTGCATTGTCCTAAAGTGATTTTTAGGAACACAAATAATCTTGATGGAATCGATAGATAACTGAGTAGCTGAAATGCTGACATTTGATTATCTTCTATTCATATACAGGAAGGCAATCAAAGATGTCGAAAAACAAAAGCTAGAACATAAAAAAGCATTTGAAGACGCTAAAAAATACAATCAAAAATCAGTACAATATCTGAAGGAATCTATGGCCAGGTAAAGCATACATGTAAAAACTAGAAGGTGGAATGGCATTTTCATGAAATAGTCAAAGAAATGTATTCATAAATTGTTCCATTCAAGACTATCTTCCTTTTTAACCACACGAGGATAGCAATCTGTAACATTGAGATTTAAAGATGGGATTGCTCCAGTTTCTCCTTGCTAAGTTTTTATAAGTCATTATTCCTAATGTCAGGCAGTGCATTAGTGAAGTAGGAATAGGAACACCTTTATTTTTATTGTTTTGCTAAACTCATACACATTGCTAACACCCTCCGTTTGAACCCATAATCAAAATGGATGAACATGAATTCAGTATTTCACTGCATTCAGCAATAGTCTTACCTTACTAATGGGTGCAAGAAGGGGATATTTCAGAATATACAGAATAAATACATTCCAACGTGTAATGAAAGTTCCAAGGTCCAGACCCACCAGCCATGGTTAGCTGGAAATGGATGAAGGGGAATCAGTGGATTTCAACTGTTTATATTTTATATAAATGACATAGATGAAGGGATGGAAGGCATATTACTAAATCTCTAATATCTCCTTATTTATTTCAGTGCCAAAGTTAGTTTGATTATGCTGCTGTAAAGCAATGTTTGGGCATCTTATTTTGTTAAAGACATCATATAAATACAAGTCATTGTCGAACATGAATTTGTTCTATATAATTCCCTTTGACTCAGCAAATTACAGTTCTTTTATTCATTCCAGTTCTGCAGAAATCTCAGTGGGAAAATACTTCAATAATTGACATCTTTGTTAGCATGTTAGTGGAACAGGCATTTCAAACAAATCATCTCAGCTATTTATCTTTTGAGATTTTAACCATGAACTGAATTTAATGATCCTCCACTAGGCAAGTTTTCAAAGGAGGACACAAAATAAATTGGATCGTAGCTCACCACCTTTCTTTGCAGCTGAGCTCACTCCCATAACACATTCAATTGGCAGATGCTGAAATCAGCAGACCTTCTGCCATGGTAAATAATTACAGGTCAATTAGGCATATTAGCAAACCTATGGACTGGGACAATACACTGGCATGTTCAGGCAAGTGGGAGCGAGCAGGCTGTTTCTAAAGATCGACATGAAAAAAGTTGGGAAGAAAGGCTACACCTCGCTTTGGGATTTCCTATGTGCATTGGGGTACTGCTCACCAAGATGCTATCCTCACTTAACCAACTGATCGACAGAACTCAGCCTCCCAACCTCCCAACCTCCTCCTCTCTGGACTCTGGGAATCACTTCCCATCCAAAGTACCTGGACTTCCCTTCTTGGGGCAGCCATGGTCATCTTCAGGCCATTTTCTGCAGTCCCAGATGCACCCAGTCCTGAGCTTCAGTCCTGCCAGGGAGTGATTGACTCAGATCAGCTGGGAGATCCCACAAGGCCAGAGCTTACTGTCAAGAGATGGGTAGAAGTCCCACACGTAGCATTCTAATGTCCAGATAGAATACGAGTTTACTGAAAGCTGAATAACTGTGTGTTGCTGTTTAAGCAGATGAATTTCTCTTTTAAGAATTCAGGATATCTACTACTACTTGACCTGACCTTGGACAATAAAACTATGGATGTTGATTTTGTCTAAAATTTGGTATTCGCAGTGCATAAAACCTTTGTAGGGAAAAACCTACAAAATACAGAGGACTTGCACTATTGGCAAGGACTGGCTTGCAGCAGAAGAGGTTCAGGTAAAATCTGATAAACAGAACTGAAAAATGATAACTACGGTGAATTATTCATGTTAACTGTCATAGCATACTATCATAATTGGAGAAACATGATGGGAGCTGTTGGCTCAGATTGACTATGTTGACTATTGGAATGCAAAACATTGTATACCGTCTGTTATAAAGAAATTCAAGAACAACCAAAGCCAGAGGAAAATATGAAAAAAAATTCACTGAGAAGGTATTGTTTGCTCATATAAAATGCGTGGCAGGTTACCAGAAGGGAGTCTGTGTTGAATCCACCGAAACCTGGAAATTGATGATTCTGAGATCCAATGATCGTTAAGTTGATGATTTATTTCTCATTAGCACAGCTGCTGGCAGCAGTGCAGGGAGGAAATGAAACACTATGACATAATGAGTACTATATAGGCATAAATTGTTACAAAAATAAACTGAAGTGAATTTCTAAGCATAATATAATGTGAAGTTTCTTTTCAAAATAGAGCTCGTCAAGAACAAGCTGATAAAGAACTAAAGATAAGAGATGACCTGGAGAAGAGGATGCAAATCATATTGTCATTGAAGAAAAACATTGCAATGAGCCGAGTAAATATTGCTATGATAACTAACTGGATAGACAAATCAAAACTTATTGACAGAAGTTAAAATTGTTCATCCATCGACAAAAAAAGCAAGATGATGAGGTCTGGTTCTAGTGTAGTAACAATTTTCAGAACTAGAACACATTTCAGATGTGGGCTTTTACTCAGTTCCACAAGCAATTAGATACAACCTCTGCTAAGCAATTAGAGTGAAAACAAATTCCCAGCTGGAGGAAGGACAGTATGTACATTGAACATTAAAAACCAAAGAACTGGGGTTGCTAGAAATCAGAAACAAACTCACAAATTACTGGAAAACCCAGCACTCAGAACTGGGGAGATGGCACCGTACCGGAATCATTGGCCCTGCCTGCCCTTCCCAGCTGCTGCCAGACCTACAGGGTTTTTCCAGCAATTCCTGATTTTGTGACTGATTTTTAGTAATAGATTACAAAATATTAGTAAAGTTCTGGATCATCTCAGGTCGATCAGAAGAATTTAGAGAAAATGAGGAATAATAATGACCGAATGTAGTAATAGAAAATACAGTCATATTTTTGATTAACTTATAACAAGGTAAATATTATGTTAGTCTCATTCATACTCCATTAATTTCTAAATGCTTGTAAGCAAATGTTTTCATAGTTTATATAACTTTACTGTAAACATGGTCTGCAACACAGCGCTAGAAATATATAGTAATCTGGCAACTGTTCATTTACTTACTCAATTCGCAGACATACACATATTAGATTAATGGTATCTGTAATGATGCTATCGCTGTGTGCTTGCCCTGCGGCCTATATAATGCAGTAAGCAACAAGTACCTAGTATACCATCTACAGAGATTCATTTATGCTTCATATTTACAAACTCGGAGAATCGCTCATTCCCATACTTCACAGGGGTTCGTTAAGTGACTCAGCAAAAACAAACTCATATAAAACTGTAATAAATATAAAAGAGTAAATAAGTGCACCAAATAAAATGCAATGCTGCCCAGAATAGAGTCAAAATTACAGACATAGGGCACACATTTAAGAAATTACTTTTCCTGGCAGTCTTCAGCAAATTATATTTTAAATATCTCCCCAAAGTGAAGTTGTTGCTCACCTGGGATAATAGTACAGACTCTGAAAAATACCCAGCTTTGTTCATTGGAATTGCACCACACTTCACATCTATTGTCCAAAATTTTAACAGTAGGATCTGGTCAATTACTTGCAGGGAGAAGATATCTCATTTGAGACTATCTCAATTTCCATTGATGCATAATTCCAGCAAGGATCTCTGGATATAGAGATTAAAACAGGAACCTTGGCTAATTCTCCTAATTCACCCAATGTAAGCCCAAATCATTGAGATTGAGTGAGTACAGAATTTCTGCTCTCAGCTTCATTGAGATAAGCTAATTCAAATCCAGGTTCGTATGACTTAGTTGCAAAGAAAATGCAAATACAGAATAGGGAGGGAGTTCACTTTAGCTTATTTAGTGTTAGGTCATGCTGCAGGACAGTAGGTGTTGTATGTCGTATATTCATTAGCTTTTATAATTAAAAAGTTATTGCATAAAATTAAGCTTCTTGTACACTTGCTAATAGGAAAATCTCCGGGCAATTCAGGCAAGGAAAGCTGCTAAGTCTGCAGCAGAAAAAGAAAAGAAGGGAAAAGAAGCATCAATGGTCTCAGAAAATGAAAATTTCCTACAACATATGCTTTACAGAAAGCACCTACAAGAGTTTGAGAAAAAGAAGCAGTGAGTATTTTTGACTGTTCAATAAATTAAATGTTCCCTTTCATAAATTACATTTTTGTGAGATTTGCAACTCAAAATTTTGCAGTCAAAGTACAAACATAAATGATGCAGATAACATGTTTAAGTTTTAAAATTAATTTGTGCATTCATTATAAATTAAAATTCTAGTCGACATCATTGTCAGCCAAAATATGTAGGAAGCAGAGATGGTCTTAAATGGGACTCATAACAAATAGTGCATTATTACAGTAAGATCTATTCACACGGTGAGCAGTCTATTTAAACAGTGCATTACGACAATCGAAAAGTGTATTGAAAGAAAAACTGCACAAACTACAGCAAACAGAGCTCATGACCATGACTGCAGTAACTGTCCCAGTGAAAGCCGGATAATTCCTCAGTCGGTGAAGAACGGTTACAGGCATATATGTCCACAAAATTAATCCTAGTCACTTAGAGCAGTGCTGTGTCCAGGTATGAATTGTATAAGTGAATTATCCAATCATCTCCACTTTTGCCAGCAATAATAGTATTACCATTTGCAGGTGGTATAAATTGACCTAACCTGTACATTCCTTATTCCAAACATTATCCTGCAAATTTGAAACTAAGAAGCTATGACCTGTAGGAGGTCATTCACTGCAGCTTTCGGAGACCAAGAAATTATATTTTAATGTGCTCTGCCCGTCTTGCTTGCTACTGACTTTGCACAGAGATAGTAATGGGAGACTGAGTGGTGAAAGAGAGTGGAGAGTCGAAAATACATAGTGGGACCAGGCCACAAGCATTTGAGTACATTTCCTAGGGTAAACTGCAATACCTTCTGCCAATGACTTGGTATAAGGCCATCTCAATACTTTCAACCACCACTCAATGACCCAACTTTCTGATTACAGTGTTTTATTGATTTAGGCTTTTAAATGTTATATCTGCAAAGAGCAGAATTTTCCATGTAAATTGATAAGATTTTAGTCCTACTTATACTGGCCAAAAGTTATCACTGTTTTATAAATTAACTACATTACCCATCTGATGATTTTAATTTGAACTACCTTGAGGTTGGTTTATGTTGATGCTAATTCAAATGTATGGCAATATTAACTAGAGGCTGACTTATAGACCATCCCATTCTCTCAAACAACTTGTTCTGACTACTTTTGAAATACCTGCACATATGGACGCACTGGGTCTAACATATGAACTCAGTTTTTGGCATGCTTAGTAGCTCTGTGAGTTTGTACTAAAAATGTAACCATGAAGATCATCATGAAAATCATCAGAGATAGGAGTATTAATAGCATATGCAGATCTAAATAATGAGCCCAGATTGTAGCACTGCATCTAGGAAAAATGATATTTGTGTCATGCTGTTTCATGTGGGGTGCACAGGAATTTACTGGCGTTTAAAATTCACGAGCACAAGATGTTTAACGATATGCTTCAGAACTTTGTTTTTTCCCCTATTCCAATAGAATTTATATTTTTGCCTCTGAAGCTTGATTTGAGTCCCACCAACTCGGTTTACTCCTTCTCTGTAAAGGGATTATTTTAATTAGTCTGAGCTGATTCTAGTGAATATGCACAGCAATTATAAAGTGTTCACACCCTCATGATGAAACAAAGTAGATCTTGGAAAGTTTTGACATCATTTCTGTCTTTATCAAAATCAACCATTTAAAAGTGAAAGAAAAGAAGAATTCTGAACTTTACAGAATGGGAGAAATTGTAGTTAGATGTAAGGCCAAACCTCAATTTTTATTGCTAAGTTGAGTAGTGAGTAAAAATCCCAGCACTGCAAACCTGACTCCAATGGTGTGATTTTCATTTAGGGTAGGGGTGGGGATCAACAAGGGTTGTGGCTGCCATCCTGGTATGAGTTTGAATGCAGCCACAGAATGGGGAGGCAGGCTGTGGGAAAGGCACAGTTCAGTGGTCCAGCACATTGTTGTGACTGTTAATAAAACAAGAAACAAATTACCAGCCCTCACCCACCTCTCACATCCACACACACACTCCCCATGCCCCATCCAAGTAACCCATAGTGCCTCATGCTCCTCTACCCACTCACCTCACGGCCCATTATGGCTCTGATACCAACTTATATCTCCCCAGGCAGCCCTAACCACCACCCATTTTCCTTGGACCCTCCATGCCAACTCACCAGCGCCCACTATGGACAGTCTCCAGGACCTATGCTAAGATTAAGCAAAATTCTACATGTCGAAAGCAGACTTTATTGAAAAATCGGGAGTCAGGCAGCGCTGCCCACTCTCTCCTGCCTTGTTTGTGTGTTATATAGAGCTTTTTGCCATGTCCATCAGGAACCTTGCAAGACATGCAGGTCAAAGCCTCCCTGTACATGGATTGCATCGCTGTTTTCTGCTCGGATCCACTGTCAGTACACAGACTCACGAGCATCTGCGACCAGTTTGAACTGGCCTTGGTTACCAAGGTAAATCGAGGCAGGAACAAGGCCATGTTCTTTGGGAAGTAGGCTGACCGATCCTTAATCCCCTTCACCATCGGGACATATAGAAATATGGTGTGGAGGGACTGAGGGCAATGCCAAAACTTGGAAGGAGCGACTCACCAAATTGAGGCAAAAACTGGGCAAATGGGAGCACTGCTCCCTCTCCATTGTGGCTCAAAACCTGGTCATCAGGTGTGAGGTACTCTCTGTGTTGTTGTATGTGGTGCAGGTTTGGCCTATTCTCTGAACTTGTGCTGCCCATGTCACCGAGCCATCCTTTATTTCATTTGGAGATTAAAGATGGTTCAGGCCAAAAGGTACACCATGTATAAAGTGCTGGACAAGGAGCGAAGAATATACCCAATGCCATCCTCAACCTGATGGCCACCTTTGTGTGTCATTGCATCAAGCGATGCGTAGACACTCTCTACAAATACTCAGTGTCACTACTTACTGACATTCTGCCTGTCCCCGGTGTTATGAAGGATAGGTCTGGCCTCACTGCTGCAGAACGCCCCAAGTAGTTGCACCTTCCCATATCACGTCCCTCGTGGAAAAAGTTGCGAAGAAAATTATCTTTGACCACAAGTCCATCAAGCACTGGTCAGCACATAGCATCCTCTAGACCCTGCAGGAAAAGGAGAGGGTGGACCTGGTTGGGTGGTTCCCTGAGTAGACTGTCAAAGTCATTTGAAATTATGCCTTATTGCCAGATCTTTCCAACAATTTGCCAGATCTTTCCAACAAGCACCAAGACATCACTTGGCTGATGGTGAGAAGGGTACTACCTGTGAGACCGTTCATGAATGCCTGGTGTTAGGAAGGGGAGGTCGAACCCCCCTGATAATTAAAATTGAAACATAAGCCCCTGACCTACTATGGCAGGAGTAGAGGTCCCCTTCTAATAATTAAACCTGAAACACCCAGAGAAGATCGCCTCACCTCACCTAATCTGCTAAACTGTTACGGAGGAGCAGAGGTTAAATGAAAGAAAATCGCTGATTTTCACTTTTTAAGTAAAAATTTATTGATTTAACCCTAACAGTGAACAAATTAACAGAATTACTTGCAAACTGAACAATTCCTCCTTAACTACTAACTAGTCCCTAACTGAGCTAAATTCTATTCATATGCTGTTCGGATAAACACAAGTCCAACTTATATAAACTCAAGTAATAAGAAAATAAATTAAAGCTTAGTCTGTCAAAATTTACATGCCTTTCTTCTGCTGTTCTCAAGTCAAACAACTTTCTTCCGCTGATCCGGCTGTCAGATGTTATCTCTGTGACATCTTCTGTGAGGACTCTTAGCTAGAAGTGCCATGGTACCTTTTATGGTGCTTTCTTAGAGAGCTTAGTGATTTCTTGTGACAGCTAAATGCTCATTTCTCAGATGACAGCTTGCTCTTGCACCGATTTTCAAAAACCCTCTCCTTATAGACCTTGAATGTCATATCAATTTTCTTACAATAGCATTGGTGTGAGGTTGTCAAAACCATCAGATTTAAATTCAATTGGCTTTCGATTACTAAGTGATTGATTTAAATTAATTGGCTGATTCCAGCTCGTTGCCAAAACATCAAAACAAGCCTAAGGTTTCCGATCACACATTTAGTTGATACATGTTTCAATTTCAGAACTGTCTGTATGCCCTTCAGTTGCTTACAGACACATTTTCATTTAAGTCTCAAAGCTTAGAAAAGCACATCACCTCTTTAAAGGACTACGCACTCTTCTCCCTTTTACTTAACAAACAAATTCTAGCTTCCTGCCTTCCAATTCATGATTATTCAATGCAACTTCATAATATCTCCCCCTTGAGGAAAAAAGTTGAACCATCATTGTGAAAAGTTGGCTTTTTTAAAAAACGTAACACCATTAACATGAGATACTTGGGTCAGTAACCTAAACTTTTAAACGCGCGATAACACCTCTGCAATAACTTTTTACAACCTACAACATGTACAATCTGTGAATTAAAAGCCTGTAAACTAAGACTCCAACAAAATAGTCTTATATTCTTGTCCTTAAGCCTTTCCAAAAAGGTGTGTTGTGGCTTGTATACACAACTGTCTCCAAAACGTTGTTTGTAACTTAAACATTTGAGGGTTGGCATGGTGGCTCAGTGGTTAGCACTGCTGCCTCACAGCACTAGGGATCTGGGTTCGATTCCACCCTTGGGTGACTGTCTGTATGGAGTTTACACATTCTCCCTGTGCCTGTGTGGTTTTCTTCCGAATGCTCCGGTTTCCTCCCACAGTCCCAAAAAATGTTCAGGCTAGGTGGATTGGCCATGCTAAATTGCCCGTAATGTTTGGGGATGGGATGTGTAGATTAGGTGGGTTATAATGGGATGGGTCTGGGTGGGATGCTGTGAGGGTCAGTGTGGACTTGTTGGGCTGAAGGGCCCGTTTCCACACTGTGGGGATTCTATGATTCATTAGAATGTTGTAAGGCCAGTACCAAACTCAATAACTCTTTCTTAATGGTGGAGTATTTTCTGTGGTGGATATTGAGTTTCTTTGAAAAATAACCAATTGGCCTTTAATTCCACCATCATCATCCTGGAGCAACACAGCTCCAACCCCTACATCGTGACGTCAATAGCGACTTTAAATGCTTTCAAGAAATTGGGTGTGGCTAAAACTGGTGTGGTGGTAAACATGGCTTTGAAATTCTCAAATGCCTCATGGCATTGTTCTGTCCACCAAAATGTTGTGATCTTCTTTAGCAAATATGTCAGCGGTGCCACCATGCTACTGAGGTTTGATAGAAACTTCTGGTAGAATATGTTCAGTCCCAAAAATCGAAGCACCTCTTTCTTTGAGGATTGTCTTGGAAATTCCGCAATGGCCTTCGTCTTCATGTTCCTCGGGGTCATCCTTCCATGTCTGATATTGTGTCCCAAGAACGTCACTTCTGCCTTCGCAAATCCTGTTCTTGCTAAATTTATAACCAGTTTTGCCTCCCGTAGTCTTTCAAAGAGCTCTGCCAAATGCTCCGTACGATCTTTCCGTGAATGGTTAAAAATAACTAAATCATCTATATCGATGGCACAATTAGTCAACCTGCCACAACTCTGCTCATAAGTCTTTGAAAAGTGGCTGGTGTTTTCTTCATTCCAAAGGGCATCACTTTAAATTGACACAGCCTATTCAGGGTTACAAATGCAGAAATGTCTTTCACTGTCTCCCACAAAGGTATTTGCCAGTAACCATGAAGTAAGCCAAACTTTGTGATGTAAGTGATTTGTCCAAATTTTTCCACACAGTCTTGCAGCCTTGGAATTGGGTATAAGTACGATTTAGTTATGGCATTGATTTTCCGATAATCCATACAGAATCGTTAAGTACCATCAAGTTTGGCAGCAAACACGACTGGCAAACTCCATTCGTTTTGACTCGGCCTGAAGATATCTTTTTGGAACATCACTTCTACTGCTTTCTCTACCTGTGCGGCTTTGAGAGGATTAAGACTGTATGGGTGAGATAACAAATTGTGGAGCTGGATGAACACAGCAGGCCAAGCAGCATCACAGGAGCAGGAAAGCTACGGGCCTAGACCCTTCATCAAAAATGGGGGAGGGGAAGAGGGTTCTGAAATAAATAGGGAGAGAGGGGGAGGCGGATAGAAGATGGATAGAGGAGAGGATAGGTGGAGAGGAGACAGACAAGTCAAAGAGGCGGGGATGGAGCCAGTAAAGGTGAGTGTAGGTGGGGAGTTAGGGAGGAGATAGGTCAGTCCAGGGAGGACGGACAGGTCAAGGGGGCGGGATGAGGTTAGTAGATAGGAGATGGGGGTGCAGCTTGAGGTGGGAGGAGGGGATAGGTGAGAGGAAGGACAGGTTAGGGAGGTTGGGACGAGCTGGGCTAGTTTTGGGATGCGGTTGGGGGAGTGGAGATTTTGAAGCTTGTGAAATCCACATTGATACCATTGGGCTGCAGGGTTCCCAGGCTGAATATGATTTTCTGTTCCTGCAGCCTTCGGGTGGCATCACTGTGGCATTGCAGGAGGCCAAGGATGGACATGTCATCTGAGGAATGGGAGGGGGAGTTGAAATGGTTCGCGACTGGGAGGTGCAGTTGTTTGTTACGAACTGAGCACAGGTGTTCTGCAAAGTGGTCCCCAAGCCTCCGCTTGGTTTCCCCGATGTAGAGGAAGCCACAACGGGTACAGTGGATGCAGTATACCACATTGGCAGATGTGCAGGTGAACATCTGCCTGATGTGGAAAGTCTTCTTGGGGCCTGGGATTGGGGTGAGGGAGGAGGTGTGGGGGCAGGTGTAGCACTTCCTGCGGTTGCAGGGAAAAGTGCTGAGTGTGGTGGGGCTGGAGGGGAGTGTGGAGCAGACAAGGGAGTCGCGGATGGAGTGGTCCCTCCGGAAAGCAGATAAGGGTGGGGAGGGAAAAATGTCTTTGGTGGTGGGGTCGGATTGCAGATGGCGGAAGTGTCGGAGGATGATGCGTTGGATCCGGAGGTTGGTGGGGTGGTACGTGAGGACGAGGAGGATTCTTTTTTAGTTATTATTGCGGGGACGGGGTATGAGGGATGAGTTGCGGGAAATGCGGGAGACACGGTCGAGGGCGTTCTCGACCACTGTAGGGGGGATGTTGCGGTCCTTGAAGAATGAGGACATCTGAGATGTACAGGAGTGGAATGTCTCATCCTGGGAGCAGATGCGGCGGAGGCGAAGGAATTGAGAATAGGGGATGGCATTTTTGCAGGAAGGTGGGTGGGAGGAGGTGTATTCCAGGTAGCTGTGGGAGTCAGTGGGCTTGAAATGGACATCGGTTTCTAGGTGGTTACCCGCGATGGAGACAGAGAGGTCCAGGAAGGAGAGAGAAGTGTTGGAGATGGTCCAGGTGAACTTCAGGTTGGGGTGGAAGGTGTTGGTGAAGTGGATGAACTGTTCGAGCTCCTCGTGGGAGCATGAGGCGGCACCGATGCAGTCATCAATGTAACGGAGGAAGAGGTGGGGTTTAGGGCCAGTGTAGGGATTGTTCCACGTAACCTACAAAGAGGCAGGCATAGTTTGGGCCCATGCGGGTACCCATGGCCACTCCCTTTGTCTGTAGGAAGTGGGAGGAATTGAAAGAGAAGTTGTTGAGGGTGAGGACGAGTTCGGCTAAGCGGATGAGGGTGTCGGTGGAGGGGGATTGGTCAGTTCTGCGGGACAGGAAGAAGCGGAGGGCCTTTAGGCCATCTGCATGGGGAATACAGGTGTATAGGGACTAGACGTCCATAGTAAAAATGAGGTGTTGGGGACATCTCCTATCTACTAACCTCATCCCGCCCCCTTGACCTGTCCATCCTCCCTGGACTGACCTATCTCCTCCCTACCCCCCCACCTACACTCACCTTTACTGGCTCCATCCCCGCCTCTTTGACTTGTCTGCCTCCTCTCCACCAATCCTCTCCTCTATCCATCTTCTATCTGCCTCCCCCTCTCTCCCTATTTATTTCAGAACCCTCTTCCCCTCCCCCATTTTTGATGAAGGGTCTAGGCCCGAAACGTTGAGCTTTCCTGCTCCTGTGATGCTGCTTGGCCTGCCGTGTTCATCCAGCTCTACACCTTGTTATCTCGGATTCTCCAGCATCTGCAGTACCTATTATCTCTAAGCCTATATGGGTGTTGTTTTATTGGAATAGCATTCCCTCCTTCAGCCTTAAGTACTATAATATTAGTCCTCCCCATTCTATTTCTACATATGTCCTCATATTGCTCAACAAGCCTTTCAATTCAGTTCCCTGTTCCTGAGACAGATAGCTCACAGTCCTATCCTGTTCTCCAAGGACTTCCTCATTATTTATGTTATGTTGACGCACATCAAAATCCAAATCGTCTGGATTTGACTCCTCACTCTGAGGGGCAGTAACTAATACCTGTTTCTCTGGTTCCCTGTCATAGTAAGGTTTCAGCACATTCACATGACATGCCCAATAAAGTTTTTTCCTATCTGGCATCTTTACCAAATAATTCACCTGACTCACCTTCTTCTTAATTGATAATGATCACTATACATTGCTTTGAAGGGATCTTCTACCACTGGTAACAGCACCAATACTTTATCCCCACGGGTAAATGTACGAATTTTAGATTTCTTATCTGCTTCTTGCTTCATTAAGCACTGTGCCACTTTCAGATGTTGTCTAGCTAAATCACCTACTCTGTTTAATCTTTCTGTCACCTCAGATACATAATCCAACTGTGAAATCTCTGCCCTCTTACTTCGTGTCTGAATATCAACTCAAATGGAGTAAACTGGGTATATTCATTTGGGGCATCAGTAATGGCAAACAATATAAATGGGATACCTTTATCCCAATCATTTGGATAATCCTGGCAATAAGCCCTCAGCATGGTCTTTAGGGTCTGATGCCACCTTTCCAATGCTCCCTGGGATTCAGAATGATACGCACTTGATTTAAAGTGTTGGATGCCTAAATTATCTATGACCTCCTTCAATAGTTTGGCAGTAAAATTGGACCCTTGGTCTTATGAATCTCCCTGGACAGGCCATAACAGGTAAAGATAGCAAGCAACTCTTCCACAACCTTTTTGCCTTAACATTCCGTAATGGAATTGCCTCTAGAAACCTTGAAGATGCACCTATTATGGTTGGCAAATAGTGGTTCCCACTTTTGGTTTTCGAAAGGGGACCTACACAATCAGTCATAACCCATGTGAAAGGTTCTTCAAATGTGGGAATTGGTATCAAAGGCACTGGCTTTATTACTACCTGTGGCTTTCCCAACCAATTGACACATATGACATGTGCAACAAATTCAACCACATCCTTAACGTAATCCAGGCCAATAGAAATGCTTTTGTATCTTAGCCTGAGTCTTCCTCACTCCTAGATGACCTCCTACAAGTAATTCATGTGCTACCCGCAATACTACTTGTCTGTATACTACTGGCAACACAATCTGGTGCATTTCTACCCATTTCTCCTCTGCACTAACCTACCAGGGTCTCCATTTTCACATTTGGATTCTGTCCTTAAGATAATACATTCAGGAATACTTTCAGATTCCTTTTCCAAGTAGGCTTTATGATATAAATCTTTTGTTGTCTCATCTTTTCATTGTAATCTTTCAGAACTAAACATTTTTGCCTGATGCTCTGAGATAAAAGGTACTGCAGATGCTGGAGAATCCGAGATAACAAGCATGGGGCTGGATGAACACAGCAGGTTGCCTGATGCTCTACCTGTTTATGTTTTTCCTTTACCATTTCACCAAACAGTGGTCAGGTAACTGGATCCCAACTCCTTTATGTCGCACTTTGGTTTCTCCTTCCTGCTGTAACTTATGACTGTGGGATCTTGTTACCACACAGTCCAGAAAATATTCTAGTGTATTTTTCCTTTAACTCCTCAGTTCCCTAGATTTCCTTCGGCTTCTCCATTACAAGGGGCGTCACTCACACCTTTGACCCTGCTAGGTTGTTTGCAAGAACAAACTGTATTCCTGGAACAGACACTCTTTCAGTCCCTCCCACTGTCACTTCCCCGTTCTTGATTGGACTTTCCAACCTGATTTTACATAGGGGATCGCTAAATATCACTCCATTTATTCCACAGATTACCACACTCTCAGGTAACATTTCAGAAGGAATTCAAATACTTTCATCTGTTACTATTAGGGACTGGTTGACTCTTGTATCTCTCAATATTTTAATTTCTTTACCTTATCCCCCTGTTCTTTCTGAGTAAATCTTACACACAGAGGTGAAGTTTTTGTAGAGATCGGGCACTATCTCACTATCCAGCCCGTGTCTAGGCTGTACACTGTCCAGCAGCTCCTCGACTTCTTTTGGGATTACCTTCAGTACCTCAACTAATCCCACTGGTTCAGCCTCTTTTACCACATCTCTTTTCCCAGTGCCTTCCCTCAGTTACCGGCTCTGTGACTTTGTGTCGCACTCCATTACAGTGAAAACACCTGAGGCCTTTCACCTCCTTTTCACCTTATTGGGTTTCTTTTTTTCACAAGTGGTAAACTGCTCCCAGTGTGATCTACTTTTTGTATTTCTTTGAAGGATCTCCCTTTTTCCCAATTTCTATCTGCCATGGAATGAAATTGCTGTCGGAAGCTAAATTTCAATTTATGCACTAATGTGTATTCATTCGCCATCTCAGCAGCTATTCTCACTGTTTTAACTTCCTGTCCCTCAGCATGAGTTCTTATCACTTCTGGAAGTAAGTTCTTAAACTCCTCCAGCAGAATGATCTCTCTAAGAGCCTCGTATGTCTTTTCTACCTTTAACGTCTCACCCATCTATCAAAATTGCCATGTTTAATTCTACAAATTTGACATAGGTCTCACCTGGTTCCTTCCTTATCTTGCTGAACCATTGTCTATATGCTTCTGGTACCAATTCATAGGCACTAAAAATAGCTTGTTTTACTTCTTCATAGTCTGCTGACACCTCCTCTGACCGTGCTACAAATACCTCACTAGCCCTGCCAGCCAACTTAGTCTGAGTTAAAACTGAAAGAACTGCTGATGCTGTAAATCAGGAACAAAAACAGAAGTTGCTGGAACAGCTCAGCAGGTCTGGCAGCATCTCTGAAGAAAAATCAGAGTTAACGTTTTGGGTCCGGTGACCCTTCCTCAAAATGATTTTTTCTAGCTCCTTGCACTTTCCTGTTTCTCTGATTATACCTAAATGCTTGACTAATTCTTTTACAATTTCAGCTTTTCTTTTGTCCCCAGTTAAACCCAACTCTAGCTGGTTTGCTAATTCTAAAAGTATATCCTTCCTCTGCTTTTCTAAACTTTCTTGGCAAGTTTGAGAAGCATCTTCAAATCCCAGGACCACTCAGCAATGTTAAGCGCCATTTCCCTCACTTTTGATTTAACAACATAACCGAAATTAAACAGATTTTTCTCACCTAGTTTTTCTTTAAAGATCTAAGACACTGATCCCCAGGTCTGTTTAAATCCGTCCAAATCCGTTCAGATCCATTCAGATCCCGTACATGAACTGGCTAGATCCTGGACTTGACTTCCCAAATTGTTAGAAAGGAAGGGGAGGTCGAGCCCCTCTGATAATTAAAATCAAAACACAAGCCCCCGATTTGTTACGGCAGGAGTAGAGGTCCCCTTCTAATAGTTAAACTTGAAACACCTAGAGAAGCTCGCCTTACCTCACCAAATCTGCTAAACTGTTTGGAGAAGCGGAGGTTAAATGGAAGATTTTCCCTGATATTCACTTTATAAGTAACAATTAACAATTTATTGATTTAACTCTAACAGTGAACAAATTAACAAAATTACTAACAAATTGAACAGTTCCCACATAGCTACTAACTATTCCCTAACTGAACTAAATTCTACTGGTATGCTGTTCGGATAAACACAAGTCCTATTTATATAAACTCAAGTAATAAGAAAATAAATTAAAACTTAGTCTCTCAAAATTTACACGCCTTTCTTCTACTGTTCTCAAGTCAAACAACTTTCTTCTGCTGATCTGGCTGTCAGATGTTTTCTCTGTGACATCTTCTGTGAGGACTCTTAGCTAGAAGTGCCATGGTACATTTTATGGATAGATGGTGCTTTCTTAGAGAGCTTAGTGATTTCTTGTGACAGCTAAATGCTTATTTCTCAGATGGCAGTTCGCTCTCACACCGATTTTCAAAAACCCTCTCCTTATAGACTTTGAATGACATATCAATTTTCCTACGATAGCATTGGTGTGAGGTTGTCAAAACCATCAGATTTAAATTCAATTGGCTTTCGATCTTGGTTTAAATTAATTGGCTGATTCCAGCTCATTGCCAAAACGTCAAAACAAGCCTAAGCTTTCTCATCACACAGCCAATGATACGTTTCAATTTCAGAACTGTCTGTATGCCCTTCAGTTGCTTACAGATGCATTTTCATTTTACTCCCCAAACTTAGAAAAGCACATCACCTCTTAAAGGGACTACACACTCTTCTCCCTTATCATTTTTTTAACAAAGAAATTCTAGCTCCTTGCCTTCCAATTCATGATTAGTTAACACAACTTTGTAACACCATGCTCTCTAAGCCACTGCATGTTGCCCTCGAAAAGGCTGTTGGTGGGGAGAGGCGTGCATGGATGAGACTGTCAACATCTTCTTCTGGAATGTGCCTATGCAAAAGGAATCTGGAGAGCCATGCAATGATTATTGTCAAGGTTCATGCTGAGCAAATCCATGACGCAGGACTCTGCTCTGTCGTCTGTTCCTCAGCATACATACCGAAACAAACATCGGCTGTACCTGGAAGTTCTTCAACTCAGTGAAAGACATTCTTCGGTCTGCTCAAAACTTGCTGGTCTTCCAGTTAAAAGAGTTGACCCTGACTGAGTGTTGCAGACTGAGAGACACACTAAAGCTTGGGGCAGCTGCTGCCAAAGCACAATGCGAAAAGGCCACCGTATAAGAGATAAAAAGGTACTGCAGATGCTGGAGAATCCGAGATAACAAGCATGGGGCTGGATGAACACAGCAGGTCAAGCAGCATCATAGGAGCAGGAAAACTTGACGTTTCGGGCCTAAACCCTTCATCAGAAATGGGGGAGGGGAAGAGGGTTCTGAAATAAATAGGGAGAGAGGGGGAGGCGGATAGAGGA
>JAHRHZ010000004.1:2430677-2497312 GCA_024137785.1 Ginglymostoma cirratum
AGGCCACCGTATAAGGTCTTTTTGCCAAGCTACACTGGAGGTCTGTTCAGTCATTGGACCCTCCTGATGCCTCAGATACATGTAAATAGTTCCTAGTTCCTAGCATAATTAAGAAATGCCTTTAGATTAGTTATAACTATCGAGAAAGTCAAACCCCATTGTTTGTTTTCTTCTCTGTGTGCAAAAACTGTGTAGGTCTGAACTGCTTTAGTAACTGTGTATGTACATAAAGATTTCTGTTTTTATGAATAAAGTATATTTTTGCAAAAAAGGATGGAGAGGAAGCAAGATAAAAATTTGTCCTCTGATTTATAAAATGTGTGCAAGATACTCAAACTGTAAACATTTTATGTTTAATGTTTAATTCAGTGAACAGAAGTAATCTAAAGATCAGTAGATAAATTGCAGTTTCTAAAAATGCTTATTTTTCAAAGAAATGTAATTCATTGAATTAACCTGTATTCATATTATATCTATCTGCTGTTTATCTATGGTTGCTATATGGAACATGAAAAGTTGAGATGGGTATTTGAGAGAAAAGTTAAAAGTGCAGGAGAAAGGAATGGGAGGATGTCTTAATTGTGGGAGATAATATAAGGAGGGTCCAGTGGAACATAATCATCAGGATAAACTTGCTGGTCTGAATGACTTTTCATGCCAATGAATCAGCATCAGGACTCGAGTTTTGTCATATATTTATCTTTGAAAGGGAATTTGCAGAAGAGCAGAAAACGTTGAAGGCAGAAATTATGGCTAAGATCCTCAGGGAAGAATCCAATATGGAAAAGAAGAAGAAGATCTATCCTGTACTATTTCCAGAAAATCTAAAGAGCAAAGATAAAACTTCAGAAGTGTGGAAATTAGGGAAAAAGCTGCTGCAATGCATAGAAAACAACTCTGAAGATGACAGAGTTATAAATACCCACGAAGTAAGTGAAGTAACTCATTTGTCAAAATAATATACTTTGTTATAGTTATTTAGTAATATTGAACTTGGATATTACTAACAAAGACAAATTTTGTCTAAGGTTTTATCTTGCCCTCATCAGGACAGTTCATAAGAATACCAAAGTAAAGTAAAACCGATATTTATACTGTATGAGAAGAGAGTACTGATTGGTTGGCATGTGGATTCTGATTGATAAACACATTGTCATAAAAGGAGCACTCTGCCTTCATAGAGTATGAATCTTGTTTTCTCTTTATTTTGCTATTTCTCACGAATTGTCTTGATGAATACAAGATAAAAAGCTTCAACAAAATGTCTTTTCAGCAATACATAATTATACTATACCATACGTTTGTTGCAATTCTATTTTGCTACATGTGGCCAGGTTGTAAAGGTACACATGCCATCTGACTGAGATGAAAGAACTCTTAACAGTCTGCAGAATGTATTAAGTAAAAATTTTCAATGTTGAGTGCTGCAATTAAAAAAAGACTCAAAATAATGACTTAGGAATTAAGATCAGACAACATAAAATGTTCACCAAGTTTTTCAATAACATAAATAGATATAATGGTGTTACATAATTTATCCCCTGGAGCTATTGAGTAATATGTTTATATTAAGTCAGTATGAATTGAAAAACGGGTTTGTATTGAATGAGTGACTTTGCAGAGCATCACTGGCATCAATCTTTCTAATGAAGAGGTGCAAGAAGTCCTTTCATAATAAATTGAAGTAACTTGTTGAAGCTGTAAATGGAATTAAAATTTGCAGTGTTTGTTTTCTGTCTGTAATTCTGAGGCTAGTGATGCGATAAACTAGTTTTTCATGTCATGCTGTTAAGCTACCGCTGTGATCTATTCGAATGGAAGTGTTTGAACTCCCCGCTATAACTCCAGTGATGATACTTCTGGAATCCGTAATAAAACTTTGGGAGTCAACAGAGGATATACACCCAAAACTTGGAAGGAGATGAACAGCAAGCAGGATCCAAGCTCCTAATAGAGCTTAAGTGCATAAGAGCAAAAATTTTAGCAAAGGGTAACAGGTCACAGTGAGGTACTGCTGCTGACAGTGGGGTTAGCAAAATACAATAGGTGCTTATAAAATTATCAGTAACTCAGCTTTGAAGTAAGAACATATCTATATTTTTCTGTTTGATGGTGCATGTAGGTGCCGTGGCATCTCAAAGAAACTTGATTTTTATTCCACTCAGTATTTAGGAAATAGGGACCGGAGTAGACCATACATATCCTGAAGCCAGCTCTGCTATTCAACTAGTTCATTTTCCCACACTATTCCCATGTTCCTTCAAATCTTCAACATCCAGAAGTCTATTGATCTTTTTCTTGAAGCTATTTGTTAGCAACCAGAAAAGGGGATTTATGTTTTTGTTCCTAGTATATCATTGGTCTGTCTTCAGATGAATGATGTAAGAATAGATTTTTAATTTGCAGTCCGAGCAGAAATGCCTCTCCACAGACTGGATTAAAATTGGACATATAAGCTGATAGTTATGAAGCCAGGCCTGCCACAGGCCTGCCCTTCTGAGGAAGAGTCACTGGACCCGAAATGTTATTTCTGTTTTTTCCTTTACAGATTTGCCAGACCTGCTGAGCTTTTCCAGCAACTTAGTTTTTGTCTGTGAATTATGAAGCCAGGCCTGCCACAGTTATCTGCAGTAGTTCACTGACAATAGTTGGTCTTTTAAACAGTTTTGTTGCCTGCCTTCTTAAGAAAGTTGTCTCCCACTCTCCTGCATATTTAATAATGGGTTCTCAGGTCCTACAAGAAAACAATTAATTTTGATTGTTCAGCGATAGCAGGAACTGCAGATGCTGGAGGCAGAGATAACACAGTGTGGAGCTGGAGGAACACAGTAGGCCAGGCAGCATCAGAAGAGCAGAAAAGTTGACGTTTCAGATCCGGGCCCTTCTTCAGAAATGGAGAGGGGAAAGGGAGCTCAGAAATAAGTAGAGAAAGGAGGGTTGGGGCTGGGGAAGGTAGGTGGGATGGTGATAGGTGAGTGTAGGTAGGCAGTGGTGGGGATTGGTCAGTGAGGTGGGAGGGGTGGATAGGTGGGAGAGAAGATTGACAGGTTGTGTCAGGTCAAGGAGGCGGGGAT
The DNA here is from genome assembly GCA_024137785.1 of Ginglymostoma cirratum. NCBI lineage: Eukaryota > Metazoa > Chordata > Chondrichthyes > Orectolobiformes > Ginglymostomatidae > Ginglymostoma > Ginglymostoma cirratum. The sequence continues at coordinate 2,433,752 of JAHRHZ010000004.1, forward strand.
GAGAGGGAGGTTTGGTCATGGGATGAGGCTGGGAGTGGGGAGATTTTAAAACTGGTGAAATCAATGTTTAGGCCATTGGGCTGTAGGCTAAGAGGCTGTGTCTGCTCCCAAGAAGGGCCTTTCCATTCCCGCACATCCCAGAGGTCCTCCTATTTCAAGGATCGCAACCTCTCCCCTTCAGTGGTTGAAAATGCCCTCAATCGCATCTCTTACGTTTCCCGCACCACTGCCCTCACGTCCCATCCTCCCAACAAAAATAAAGACAGAATCCCCCTTGTCCTCACACATCACCCCACTAACCTCCACATTCAACATACCATTATCCACCATTTCTGCCACCTAGAATCCAACCCCACAACCAAAGATATATTTCCCTCCCCATCCCTATCTGCCTTCCATAGGGACCGTTCTTTCCACGACTCCCTCATCTGCTCCACACTCCCCACTAGCCCCACCACCCCCGGCACCTTTCCCTGCAACCGCAGGAGGTGCTACACCTGTCCCTACACCTCCCCCCTCACCTCCATTCAAGGCAAAAAACAAACCTTCTACATTAGACAGGAGTTCACCTGCACAGCCATCAACTTGGTCTACTGCATCCGCTGCTCCCGATGTGGCCTCCTCTACATCGGAGAGACCAAGCGGAGACTCAGAGACTGCTTTGTAGAGCATCTGCACTTTGTTCGTGACAAACGAAAGCACCTTCCAGTCACAAACCATTTCAGCTCCCCCTCCCACTCCCTGGGTGTCATGTCCATCCTGGCCTCCTCCAGTGTCACAATGAAGCCACCCACCAAACTGGAGGAGCAGCACCTCATATTCCGCCTCGGGAGCCTACAGCTCAATTGCCTAAACATGGATTTCACCAGTTTCAAAATCTCCCCACTTCTGGCCTTATCCCGTATCCAACCCTTCCTCTCATTCCCGCGTCCTTGACCTGACACTATCTGTCCTTCTTCAGTCCCACCTATCCGCCCGTCCCACCTCACTGACCAATCCCCACCACTGCCTACCTGCACTCACCAAACACCATCCCATCTACCTTCCTCGACCCCACCTCTCCTCTCTATTTATTTCAGAGCTCCCTTCCCCTTCCCCATTTCTGAAGAAGGGTCCCGACCCAAAACATCAACTTTCCTGCTCCTCTGATGCTGCCTGGCCTGCTGTGTTCCTCCAGCTCCAACACTGTGTTAACTAATTTTGATTATTCTCCCATTTGGATTTTTATGTAATGTGTAGACCATTATTCTTTTCAAAATGTGTTTACTGTATTTCACATTATTTTGTATGATTAATAAAGTGCTTTATTCCAGAACAGGTGTACAATTAAAGTGATTGGAAACAACAAAGTTCACCTATTGCTTTGGTACAGTTACACAATTAAAAAACACATGCATTAACGCAGAGAGGAGTTTTATTTGGTATAAGAAAATAGGCTCACACTGCTATTTGTTTTTTGGAATAGATTAATAGTTCAGCATAAGACCGGCTAGAGACACTAGCGGATTTTGGATAAACTCCTTAAAGCTCAGGTTTAGATCTTATTCATGGAAAATTAGACCCAGAATTCTGAATCTTGACACTGATATTAAGTTGAATCAGAAAGATCAATTCCTAGATCTAATATGTTTATAAATACATAGATATTATAGATTTCTTTCTTTCCCCTGCAGCAAGAAAGGCGATCCCCATCACAAATATCAGATGAAGAAACCATCACAGAACAAATCCCAAATTATTTCACGCAGGATTTCAGTGACCAGCTTCTGGATGAAGAAAGTCTTAATTTGCCTGAATTTCCAGGGCTTTGGGATAAAGAGCATACACCCAACAAGGTATAAAAGACATTTATCCCAGTCATGGTTGGTGGAGATGATGCAGCAGAGCTTTGAAATCAAAGATCATGACACAAAAGGATGGCTCATAAAAATACATTTATTTATTAAATACACTTTTGTTATGCTATCTACTTTGGTATTTTTATTCAGAGTGTCTAACTGAGCACATTATTGCAAATCTTGAATTATATGTCACTGTAATATGTTAGAATCACCATTATAATAAAAATAAATTAGTGCTAAGTGCAGAGAATAAGGAGAAGCAATAAAAATAAACGATACAGGTAAAATATGGGTGCAGGAACAGAGTGACGTGAGGTAAGTGAGCACAAATGATTGCAGGTAGCAGGGTTAAAAAGGCATACAAAATTATCAAATATATGGTCATTACTTTCCAGAGTCCTACCATTCATAATGTCTTGTTAGCCCTCTCCAACTCCATTACCTCACACTCTGCTGAGTTGAAATAAGGCCCTTTTGTTTTAAAGCAGAACAGTAAATATTTTTGACAGTAGATTTAAACAAATGCCTTTTCCTTTAAAAGTTTTGTCAATTTGTAAAATGCTAGGATTTAAGGTGTATATAGGCTTATTTTAAAAACACTTTTTGTTACCTTGTATTGGATGTATTTTTGTATCACTAAGGATGAAACAGTCAGCAAACATTTAGGAGCGGGTACTAGTAAGATGGAACAAGAGATTTTGGCACGACAGTTGGAGAAACAAAGAAGTGGGATCGTCCAAAAACAAGTAGCAGCTGGTCGGGAATTCAAAGGCTGTCCTTTCTACAGCAAGCCCGATATTATTCACTTCAAGGTTGGTGTCATGTAATCGATTCAGATTGTTTTACTTTCTTGGATGCCAATGTTGAAAGTAAGATTGTGCTTCATTAACTTCCTATACATAAAGAGAAAATTGTTAATTTAGAAAACTGTAGGTGAGGTTCCTTTGTTAGAAGCTGAATGTTTGATACCAAGGAGGCTGCTGCATTAACTCACCACCACTTCCTTTATTTGCCTGAAGATCTCAAATGTGGGTCAATTCTGTAGTATCCTGTAGTATTCATCAACTTGAATCTTGGGCAAATACATAGCATATTCTTCTTTTTCTTTCACTCCTCAAATTTAAAAGGTTTTATAATATAGTCTTAATTCTGAGTTCCTTCCTTTTCAGATTCACTTTCCCACTGTTCCTTGATACAATATCCCCTCACTGTGAAGAATCATGCAGCCTTTTACTGACTGCTGGTGCCCAACGCTGAAGTTTGGATACTTGCAACATCATAAATTAATGCAAGAATATATATCAGTGAGCTAGCTGACCTTGCTTTACAGTTATGTATAGGGCTGCATAATGTTGAGATACGTTAATATTGAGTCTTTAATTAAGGAAGCCTGCGATGATAAATATGTATTTTAGTGTCTAAAAATTAATAGCATTTAAGTGCAATTAATTCTATTCTAATCCAAAGGAGTAGATAACAATTAGTAGGAAATAGAAGATATATTGTAATCAGTTTAACTAAGCATCCGGTCAATGAATGTTGTTTTTCTTTCTTCAGTCCTGTTCATTTTGTTTTTTTTTGTCTGTTTGTGTTGGCTGCTTTTCCTTGAATCCCTGCTCATTTTGTTTATGGCTCCTCACTGCTGGTAATGTTGTTCCTATCTGTGTCCTCCTGCTGATTTTCCCTTTTCTAATTTCACTTCTCAGGCTTTCCTGTTTTACACTGGTAAGTTCACCGGTTCAGCAAGTTTCACATTCATCTCATTCTCACAGATAATGTCGATACAGGCAGGTTACTTAACTTGGAATTTGAATGTAGAACTAATGAACATCCGTATAAAATTAATGAACTGAGAAAATATTTTGATTAAAATAATATTTTCTGCTACAGACTAGTGAGTACATCGAATAGTTCCAAATTATAACAGTTAATGCCATATCAGTGAACACCTTACAAAATAACATTGTTCAAAATCATTGGCACTTAGATGTTGGGTTGTTAAACAGTTCTGCCCACAGAGGGCACAATCAAAAATATATAAATGTCACAAATTCATAAAGCTGAATCAAGCTCTTCAGTTTTATCTCTGAAGTAAGATTAACTCTATCCTGACTCTGAGTTGTATTTAAAATAGTGTGACAATGTGCCCTTAAACAGTTTGCTTGGGACACTATTCCAAACATTTATAACTCTGAGTACATTTTACTATCTGTTCTGACTTTATTCTTCACTGATTTTCACATATATCCTGTGGTCCTACGTAGTTGATACAGTATAAAATAGTGATGTAATGTGCGTGGAATAATGCACATACACTACAATTGTATGATTGGCGCATAATTTTATAAATACTAATGGTACTTTTAGATTTTGAGTTTGCAGTTATAGACAGACAAGTGTTGGTTATTTCCATGAAGGGTTTCCTTTTTAAAAAAGTACAAGGTCAGAGAGTTCTTCTGGAACAGTGAACTAAATCCAGAATTTGTCAGAAAGCAAGTGACTGTAGACTCCTAGGATGATAATGGAAAGATGTTTGTGCTGTTGGTTGTATGACAGTAGAGTAAATATTTATCTTAACATTTAAATGTTATCTTTGTGTTCAGCTCAAAAAACAATCTGGGATTGAGCAAGTTTTTTTTTAAAATTCTGTTTGAAAAACACCAGAATTGAGCTCAGAAGTAAGTTTAGTTTCTTGCCTACAGGAGTTGAAGACAGTTCAGGGAACTCATCATCCCAGTGGAAAGATTTAGTTTATGAATCTTTTTAGCCAGAAGAGCTTGTATAGAAATCTGTAGGTTATGAGAGCTAAGAAAGTTTGTGCCATCAGATTTGTGAAAACTTGATGTTGGTAGTATTAGAAAGGGATCATTACATTGTCTCCAGAGCTGGGGGAAACAAACTGTCAGTTGGTTAAGTGGAAGCTTAAAGATATGATATAGGTATGTATTTTCTCATGACTTGTGTCTGTGTAATGGATTGTGTCAGGAAACGGGTTCAAACTTTGTTTTGCTATATATTTGAATATATATATATGTGATATATATATTTGAATATATATATCATTCTAAATGCCTTTTATATTTAGCCAGCTCAATTGTTTCTTCTTTTTTTTCTGTAATAAACGTCTGTGCCCATGTAAAGAAAATCTGCAGGCTCAACGCTAACTAACTCAACAAAAAAAATGAGATCAGTGAAGCTAGATTTCATTCTGAGATCAGACTTTTCCAGTCATCAGCTGGGATCATAAGTGTCATACACATATCACACTGCTGTGTCTGAAATAGAAAGACAATTTATGCTGCCTTCTCCATGATAAAAATTTACAAAAATTTATTCATCTACAAACTTCCTAATTCAAAACAACCAATATATTGGCCTAATTAAGGAACTTCCATTTGGCCTCAGGATAAACTTACATAAAGAAATTAGATCTACTGTCTCCTGTTTCACTCAATCCTGTTGAGCAACTCTAATGATTCCTTTTCCATTTCTGATAAGGGAATAGCATTCAGGAAGTTAAACATGTTTTCTAGTTTTGCAGATGCAGACTGACCTGATTTATTTCTAGCATCTTACGTTTTTCTTCAGAATTTGGTGTTTGCGGTAGTTTTGCTTATTTTCCTTGATTTTTATTTTGTATCTTGAACGTTACCATCTTATTCTGTTCTGTTATAATTCACAGTACAAATGAATTGATGTCAGATAATAGTCATGTTGTAAACTGTTTGCATTTTTAGAACTTTGACATTGGTCAAACTTACAAGAAAAAGGCAACGCTGATAAATGCTTCATACGGTATCACTTTCTGCAGGCTGATTGCCATCACTGATTGCTTGAAAGACTTCATTGAAGTTGAGTGAGTATTATGTAACAACTAGGGATGTTTTATTACCATTAAAAAGGCATTTGCAATTAGACTATTAAGTTGTATATAATTCACTTCAATGGATAAATAATTAAAATTTAAATGGTATTAATTCCTCATTCACTCAATGCCTACATAATGTGGCATTATCTAAACATGTAGAAGGATCTAGTTCTATGGTTTTAGATTTAAAATGGAACCAACTGTGTTAACATTAAATACCATGGGCGGAATCTTACATTTTTTTGGTTGAGCTTCATCAGGCTCCATGGAGGATTTCTGTTGTGAGATCTTGCAATTTTCTTGCAACACCTGACCATCTCATCTCATTAACTACCTACACTGCATCTATAGTACTCTTCTGGTTCTGGCTCCGTTGTACCATGTGCCATTCCTGGACAAATCTGCACTCACAGGATACCTGCTGAGTGACAAGCATCCCTGGTGCCCGGGCCATTTAAAAGGCTGCAAAGCACCAGTCTACACTGGCATTCTGAAGCTGCCCTGATTGAGAATGGACAGTCTTTCTGATGATATCAGAGAAGGGGTAAATAACACTGTGATTCTCCAGAAGGACCTTGAAATTCTGGTAGAGAAGGTGGTCCAGAGTTGTGCCTTCTCTCTCTAGAAATCTGGCAGAGGAGGCCACACCACCAGACCCTGGAAGCCTGGTCCAGGAGTCACCACCCAGCACAGTGCTGTTTCTACAGCCTGGAGGAATGGCCAGCAGTGCCTGAAGAATGTCAGAAACCTACTGTATCCTGCCAACATATGTGCCACACTCCTCTCTGCCACCTCACACTCACTCTGTTATTGCACCCACCTCCCGTGCTCATACTTAGCAATTCTCACAATTGCATACAACATCTTCCCTCACTCACTTTTGTTTCTCTCCAACCCCCCCACACCATTAACATTACATCTGTACTGTCTACTCACTCACCCATGACAACTCTCCATCTTTTACCCACCTGCACCAGCATTAACATCTGTGCAGGCCACTCACACCTGTCTCCTTTATAGGAGAGAACAGTCCATAACACAGCAGAAACAGCCAGGACAGGTGGAAGGATGGCTGACATTAGGCTCCTCACCCTCTCAAAGGAGAAAATTCTGTTCCTCACAGGAGAAAAAGAAGACTACTTCTCTTGGGGTGTCAATATATCCACATCCCACAAACCAAGTAATTACCATTCTTCATCTCGCAGGAACTCTCACATTAATCCCACTGTAAGTCATTCATTGCAGACCACTTTTAACTGACCACGACACCTTCTCTCAAGTATCTTATAGATGCCAGCAGGATGATCCTGGCAGAAAAGTAGACTTATCCACCAGAATGGATCTCGTCAACCTCTAGGAAGAGAGTTCCAAAGCCTCTGAGGAAGCATCAGCAAAGGTGCCGCCTTCACCCCACCAGCTCAGATACTGATACTTCGGTATGAATGTCAGATGTAGAAACACATTTAAGAATATGATCTGGCAGGGATATTGGAGGCAATTCCCTCCACAGCCCTGAGGCTGCAGAACTGCAGTTACACTATGGAGACCCAGACACCTCAAACATGCATTTGTCTGGCTGTGGCCATGGACATGTTGGCAGTGCCATGAAGAGCAGGATTTGGCACCATCAGGGTCTGAGAGGGGCATATACCTGCACAGCACTGCCCCAGCCATTGGCCTCAGGATCAAAGACATGGTGACAGGGGGCCAGGGAACCTGGCGAACACTACAGGTGTCCCTTCATCACAAGGAGAGAGGGTGATGCCAGGAGGCGCCCAGCCAGAGGAGGAACCACATGCAGGCCCCTCAAAAGCCTCCACTCAGGACACTCCAGAGGTGGCTGTGCCCTCCACCTCCACTTTGCCTTCCCCCACACCAACCTGTGGAAGTTCAAGCCAAAGAGGGTCGACCTATCTTTGACAAGTAATCCTCAGCATGCCTGGGCTGTCTGGACACAAATGCCCCTAGAGTCACCTGACTAAACCTCCAAGACCAACGGGTTTCACTGCCAATTTTCCTGGCCTTAAAGTGTTTGCCTTAAACAAAGTAGTCAGCAATGTTGGTGCAAGGGAGTGTACAGCCTGCTGGGAGCCAATGCATTAGGTTTGTGATGGATTATGAGCCTGAAGGTCTGTGTTGGATGCCTCCACGGACTTCATTGAGGGCTACTCCCCTAAGACTATGAGACATGGTTGCTTGCTTGCTGCATTTGCAGTGTGTCTGCTGTGTAAGCTGATGGCACGTGGTTCAGGTTTGAGGCTAACATAGTATGGTGCCATATAGCAAGATTTCTGTCTCTGACTGTGGATTGCTGATTAGCAAGGCAAGTTGCCTAGTTGTGTGACTATGTTAATAGGCAAGTCAGGGATGCTGGGACCATCCTGATTGGTGCTAAATGAGTGAGCACTGAGGGAACAAGTGAGCAGCCCTGATATGCAAGCTCATGAAATCAGCGAACAGGGTGCATGTCTGTATGTGCAGCCTATCGCTACAGCAGCTTTTCAATGCTCATTACCAGTGCACCCTGAAATACAGGTCTCAATTTCACAAACATCCTGCAAGTGGATTGAAAAGATCCTGAGAGTTTGACAATTATCAGATGCCAACTTCCATGACGAGGGGCATGGGCAGCTGGAGCAAAATGGAGGGTCCTCAAAGGCAGCAAATACTACAACAATAGCAATTCCAATCAGAGATAAAAGGTACTGCAGATGCTGGAGAATCCGAGATAACAAGGTGTGGGGCTGGATGAACACAGCAGGCCAAGCAGCATCATAGGAGCAGGAAAACTTGACGTTTCGGGCCTAGACCCTACATGATGAAGGGTCTGATGAGACATTTCTGATGACATTTCTGATGAAGGGTCTAGGCCCGAAACGTCAAGCTTTCCTGCTCCTATGATGCTGCTTGGCCTGCTGTGTTCATCCAGCCCCACACCTTGTTATCAACAATTCCAATGTTGTGTTCTGAGCTGTTGCCGCTATTAATTCAGCTGCCAAATACAAACTTTAAATTCTGTATGTATGCAAGAGTAGCGGCGTTTGAAATCCAATCTGTTCTTTAATAATTTACAGTTCAGTTTGGGTTCTGCCAGGGCCAATCAGCTTCACGCCTCATTACAGCTTTGGTCCAAGCATGGACAAGACAGTTGAACTCCAAAGATGTGGTGTCAGTAACTGCCCTTAAAATCAATAAAGCATTTGACCAAGTGTGGTGTGAAGGAACCTGAGTGCAAATGGAGTCAATGAGAATCGGGGGAAAAGCTGTCTGCCAATTGGAGTAATACTTAGCACAAAGGAAGATGATTGCAGATTTTGGAGGTCACTCATCTTAGTTGCAGGATATCACTGTAGCAGTTCCTCAGGACAGTGTCCTAGGTCCAATCATCTTGAGCTGCCTCATCAATGACTGTATGATGTCATATGGTCAGATGTAACGATGTTTGCTGTTGATTATACAGTATTCAGCACCATTCACAATTCTTTAGTGTAAAAGTCATATCTTTCTATTTTCTGGATTGATGATGTGCATTGAAATGGAAAAAGTACCCTTTTAAAGACTAAGGATTGTGTACGGGATTGCTACACTTTTAAAGTAAGTTACAAAATCACATTGCAAGGATTGCTTCATTTAACCAGGGGGAGGTCAGCTGGCAACAAGCAGCTGAATACTTTGTCTAGGGGATCGGCTAGCTCAGTTGGCTGGTTGGTTGGTTTGCAATGTAGAGTCATGCTAACAGCATAGATTTAATTCTCATAACAACTAAGGCTACAATGAAGGAATCTCCTTCTCAACCTCACCCCTCACCTGAGGCATAGTGACATTCAGGTTAAACCACCACCAGTCAACTCTTTCTAATGAAAAAGCAGCCCTATGGTCTGGTAGGACTGCTGCGACTTTACCATTATTGGTTTGTGGAGTGGTGACTGGGTTGTTGATGACGAAAATTATTACCCTGGCAGTGTGATGATGCTGTGGCTTTAAGAGGTGATTTTTCCCTGGTTTCTTTTAAAAGAGAGAGCTTGGCGGCCAGGTACCAAGCAGTCAATGAGAAGATAAACAATTTGTGAGGCTTTAGGTTTTTTTTAAAGTTGGAACAATAGAGCAGCCTGAGTGCATGTGGTCAAAATCTCATAGATCCAGGATTTTTAATTTACTTTAAGCCGTTGTCGCTAGGGTCTCAGCAGGGTTGGAAGGCGGTGAATCTCTCCTGGCTGCTACACTCTGTCTCTCTGGGGAGCTGCTGCATGTACCTCTTTCTAGCTGATAGGATTGCACATGAGAAAATCTATTTCTCTAAATTTGCCTTTTGGTCAAGGGTGCCTTCATGGGTTGTTGCTATATTGGAACAGTCACTATTTAGTATTAAAATAATCAGCACCTCGCACTTACCTTTGAAATAAGAAAAAGGTAGGATCTAGGCTATCTTCTTGATATAGTTTTAGGGGCTCTTGTCTGGTCCATAATATCTGCAACTATATGATTGGCTGCTGAATAGCCGAAGAGCTTGTAGATAGAAATGATATTGCCAGAAACCTTTGGACCTCTAGAAGGGGAGGTAGTGTGTTTCTGTGCAGGAGAAAGTATTTGAAGCCTGAAGAAAGCCAGTCATCTTCTCCCATCAGTTGCTGTAAGCTGTTGCTTTTAACTTTTAAGTCAGAGACTTTATAGCTTGTGAACCAGCCACTCTGCATCTCCTGCAAGGAAGTGGAAAGTACCTAGAAAACAGAGATTGAAGGACAATAAGTTTTGACCAGGACCTGAGGACACAACCTTAAAATGAAGGGACAACACTTTAGAGCTGAGATGAGGATGAATTTCTTCAGCCAGAGGGAGCTGAATCTGCGAAACTCATTGCTGCAGAGCCCAAGTCATTGAGTATATTTGAGACAGTCCTAGACGGGTTCTTGATTAGTAAGGGGATCAAGGGTTACAGGGAAAAGACAGGAGAATGAGTTTGAGAAACATTTCAGCCATGATAAAATGACGGAGCAGATTCAATGGACCAAATGGTCTAATTCTGCTCCTATATCTTATGAACCATTGCTGATTCCAAGCGCACAAAGGAGTAGGATGTTCTTGTGTTGTTAGGCGCAGAAGAGAAGTAGTCAAATTCTATTCACCGAAAACAAATACTTCAGAATGAAATTTGAAGTTTAAAAAAATCAGGTAGTATTCCTAGTTGCATAACTGATCCATTGCCTGATTGTTCTAGTTATTGTATTTAATTATTTCAGTCATCTCAGTAACAGTGACTGACTGACTACCTCAGCTTAATCTACTCAAACAAATTCAGTTGCTTTTGTAAAGCAGAAAAATCACTGGAAACTCAATATACCCCATTTTGTGTTGTAGTCAGTTTGTGCATAACAGGTAGTGAGTTTATTCCAGTGGTTTTTGGGGTGTAATGGTTAGAGCATAAGTGTCACAATTCATGCTGCCATCCAGTGCTGAGTTTACCCCATTATTTTTAGGATGGTTTATAGACCCAGTTTTGTACATCTAGAAATCTGTTATATAATTGCTTTTTTATTGTTATAATTACAGAAGAAAGGTTTTGATTGGAAGCTGAAAGAAACCTTCAAGAACTATCAAATTTTGTTTTGACAACCAATCAGCTAATATTTTAGATGACCAATGACTGGCTTTAAAGTGATTGTCCCAAACATACATTCCATCCCATTCTGCAATTATATTTGTCAAAACAGCATCTTCTCATTTCTTGAAGACAGCTACAAATTCAGAGTATGGTTGTTGTCTTATAAAGTTTCTTGTTATCCTGTGTTCTGTTATGTTTATTTATTCCTAGCTTCAAGCCTCCAGGGCAGATTTCAGCTGGTATGTCTTGTGAGATGACAGTGACTTTCAAACCTCTGGTAAGAAGAAATATATGCTTGATTAAAAATGTATATGCCAAGAGTATTTTGGTGGTAAAAATAGCCACTGGAATGTTTTCTTCAGTTAAGTGGTCCCTAACTAACTCTGTCGGCTTTAATGCTGTGTAACATGGATGTGTCTTGTAACTCAATTCCAACTTCTTCCTTTTCAGAAGGTCCAATTAAAACTATTGTATATAAATTATCAAGCACCGTTTACATATTGAGTTTCTTAGTCTAAGTGACTTGTTAGAAGTGTGTCAGAGATAGTAGGAACTGCAGATTCTGGAGAATCTGAGATAACAAGGTGTAGAGCTGGATGAACACAACAGGCCAAGCAGCATCAGAGGAGCAGGAAGGCTGACGTTTTGGGCCTAGACCCTTCTGCAGAAATAGGGGAGGGGAAGGGGCCTCTGAAATAAATAGGGAGAGAGGGGGAGGCGGATAGAAGGTGGATAGAGGAGAAGATAGGTGGAGAGGAGACAGACAGGTCAAAGAGGCAGGGATGGAGCCAGTAAAGGTGAGTGTAGGTGGGGAGTTAGGGAGGGGATAGGTCAGTCCAGGGAGGACGGACATGTCAAGGGGACGGGATGAGGCTAATAGGTAGGAGATGGGGGTGCAGCTTGAGGTGGGAGGAGGGGATAGGTGGGAGGAAGGACAGGTTAGGGAGGCGGGGACAAGCTGGGCTGGTTTTGGGATGTGGTAGGGGGAGGGGAGATTTTGAAGCTTGTGAAGACCACATTGATGACTTTAGGCTGCAGGGTTCCCAAGCGGAATATGAGGTGCTGTTCCTGCAGCCTTCGGGTGGCATCATTGTGGCACTGCAGGAGGCCCAGGATGGACATGTTGTCTGAGGAAGGCGAGGGGGAGTTGGACCATTTCAATTGAACCGTTTCAACTCCCCCTCCCATTCCTCAGCTGACATGTCCACCCTGGGCCTCCTGCAGTGCCTCTGACGAGTCTTGGCAACATGGATATGGGAAGGATGTTTGCTGTTTTGAAGGTATTAAAAAAAGGCCACTCATCTAAGACACAGAATTTTCCTCTCACACAAGGTCTTGAATCTTTTGAAATTTCTTCCTCAAAATGAGGTGGAAGCAGTCTTTGAATATTGCTAAAACGGTAGTTGATATATTATTGATAAACAAGGGGCTAAAGGTTATTGGGAGTAAGTGCTAATGTGGACTAATCAGATCAGAAGTAATCTCGTTGATGGAGCAGGCTAAAGGGCCGAGTGGTCCAATCCTGCTTCAAATTCACACATTCACATATATGTTTGTATTTTCTCTCCCAAAATGAGATCAGAAATGGGGGAGGGGAAGGTGGTTCTGCAATAAATAGGGAGAGGGGGGAGGCGGATAGAAGATGGATAGAGGAGAAGATAGGTAGAGAGGAGACAGACAGATCAAAGAGGTGGGGATCAATCAAGTTGTTTCAATCAAGTTGTCTCTTACTCTTTGAAACTCAAGCATTCCCTTATTAGACAGCCACCCATTTCAGGCATTGATCCAGGTAACCTTCAAGTGTATCTACTATTGAAAAATACAGAGTCATTTAGCTACATACATTAGAATATAACAAAACAAATTATATCAAAAAATGTATCAAGCAGGTTAGTGAAAAGTACTAAAAGACATGGAAATAAACATGTAGGTTAAGAATCTTTTTCCAGCGTAAAATAAAATCAAAGAATTGCAAATGGTGGAAGTTGAAAACAAAAGTAGAAAGTGCTGGAAAAACTCAGCAAATCTGGTGGCATCTGTCGAGAGAAAAACAAAGTTAACATTTTGAAATAACTGTACAGAGGCCAGTTCCCATCATCAAGTCACCGTTTATTTATAGTGCACAGTACACTGGCTGTGGTCAGCCAGCTTAGAGTCAGTCCTCAATTGAGGAGATGCTAATCTCCTGAATATATCGATCAGTCAAGGCTTTCCTGATTGGCCCAGGTTAACAACCCCAATCAAGAACGTTGTAGCCAACAAGGTCTGACATATGCGAGGTGTAGAGCTGGATGAACACAGCAGGCCAAGCAACATCAGAGGAGCAGGAAGACTGACGTTTCGGGCCCAGACCCTTCTCCTACTCCTCTGATGCTGCTTGGCCTGCTGTGTTCATCCAGCTCTACACCTTGTATATCTCAGATTCTCTAGCATCTGCAGTTCCTACTATCTCTCTCAGCCAACAAGGTCTGCTTGGTTCCACTCACAACACAATTCAACACTCGAGTTTTTATGAGGTATCACTGGCAGTGAAACATTCATTCTGTTTTACTGTCTACAAATGCTGTGTTTCCCCAGTACTCTGTTTTTGTTTTGTAATGTATTTCTGGCTTTGCTTTGTAACAATGAGTTGTGCAGAGCTTTGAATAGTTTTTATAATTGCTTTTAAAATAATAATGAATTGTGATTGTTGGTTAGTTTAAATCCACATTAATTAGCTAACTTCTGTCTTCTTGAACCACAAACATTCCTGCCCAGGCTGGGGTAGATTTTTGATTTAACCTCCTTATGTTAAGAATCACCTCGGTGAGTGAAAATCTGGTTGGAAAATTGCAGGCTGGTAATATACCTGATTTTCCTTCCACCTGAATTAATGAAGTATAAATGACACATTTTTTTTCTTCATTGCTTTTGTAAAAGGAATAAGCAGTATCATTTCCATATTTTTCCATTTTTGTTTTCACGTGTGACCGAAAAATGCATCAAAATTAATTCGAAAACAGAAATGAATACCGGCAAAAAAGAACTTGCATTTATGTTCTGACTTGTTCACCCTTGAAATGTTCAAAAGCTCCTCACAGCAACAGATTATTTGTGATTTTGTTACATAGTGAAGGCTGCAGTGAGTTTGTGTGCAATAATGTCACGCAAAATAATGAATAAGACAAGGCAGTTGCTGATGTTTTGTTTTTTACTGGTTGAGAGATTATTATTGACCACCACAATAGACGAATTCCTTGGTCATCTTTAAGTATTGTCATGGAATTCCTGGGCAAACACTTAATGAGGTTTCAATTAAGGTGTTTCCATTTAACACTTTGCCTTACATTGTAGCACACCCTCATTAAGACACTGAAATTCTGGGGACTTGCTTGCTACGTCTCCGGAAATCTAGTGCTCAGGAAAAATCATGAATAAGGGGCCAATGTGAGCCCAGACCCATTTGAAACGTAGAATAGTTAGGGCACAGGAAGTGATTATTCAGGCTGCTGAAAACGTACAGATAAATGATCAACTCAACTAATCCCAATACTTTCTCATTTCCTAAAAAATAAGATAAAAATTAGCTTAATTTTATAAGTCTGTCTCACTTCCCTGCCTGAACCCTGCTAGGTGAGTTTTGAAATGTAATTTTCTTCATCATGATGTCCTCATCCTAGGAGCTGAAATCTGTGAGGAATCAGGCAGAATACTCCAGGGCACTATTAATGTAAAACATGTGTATTTGATGTTGTCCTGGTGAAAATTGGCACCAGGATAGGGATGTGAAACATAGGGGGATCATAGGGATAGGAGGGAAGCAAAATATGAAAGATACTTAGCAAGATGTTGAAAGGCTGAGAGTCAAGAAGGCAAAGGTTAATGTTTTCCAATTAGGAGTGACATGCAGCTGATAATGTACAGAAACATGTCAGATGATGCAAAGAAAACTACAAGTAGAAAATATTTACAGCAAAACATTTAAAACTTTTAAATAAATGTATAAGAAGAATGAAATATTATCATTTTTGAATAGCCATTTTTGAAGGAAAGAATGTGATATTTCTTGCATAAATCCATTAGAATTATTTTTCTGTCTGTACTCAGGTTAATAAAGATTTTGAAGGAGAAATAATGTTTCGGACTCATATTGGTTCCTTTGCTGTTCCACTTAAATGTGCAACTAAAAAATGTGATGTAAGTCTTGACCTGATATCTGTGCATCTTGGTCATGGTTATATTTACTATTTGAAATTAAATGTGTAAGGACAAAATAACTTCTCCCCCATTTCATTACAGTAGCTGGGCTAATGTAATACATCCTCCTACCAAATTCTGTCAGCAGAAACCATATCGTTTAGATTCAAAGTATTTAATAGACAAGGTCAAAGACAGAGGCTCCAAGCCTGCCAAGGCAGAGTTGTAGATGTCTGCCTCACTGATGCTGTTAGGAACATCCACTGATATCTTGTTGATTTGATGATTTTAAAAGTGAAAAAACAAACTGGGTATTGATATTCTTAGTTATTAAACTACGGAGACCTCAACAGGTCATGTCATGACCATTTCTTGACTGCTATCAGTAGACTCATATCAAGAGTCTAACTTCTTCAGAGGCATATTTCTTATTTATTTCGTCCCAATTGTAATCTAAGAGAAAAGGAAAGTAGAAAGCAAAAATTTTGAGCTTATGCCAATAGTTTAGTTCAACTTAATGAACTGGCCCAGGGCTCAAATTCCAGCAGAGTGAAGAGGTGATAAAAATGAAATAAAACAGGAAGTGCTGCAGAAATTCAGCAGATCTAGTAACATCTGTGGAGAAAGAGACAGTTACCAAGTCTAGAACAATGTGGCTGTTCTTCAGAACTGTTCAGATTTTGCATTTTTTTTTTGCCTTTTTTAATAAAAAGGAAGTTGGATTAACTGAAAAACAGTTCCTCTCAACAGTGCAGCTTCATCCCACACTGAACATTACATGATTTTTTAGGATTTTTTCAGATATTTTATGATTCCCAAGACCAGGGAAAAGAATTAATCATGCTTTAGAGCTCAGTCATTCATAGGAATATAATTCAAAACAATGTCACAATTAGTTTGAAGGAATCTTTTGTTCTGAATTTACTTTATTTTAAAGGTGTTAAATCTGATTTTTTCTTTGTTTTTAGATAGTCAAATGAAATTCTTATACTTCTAAATCATAGATTAAAAGTGCTCCAGGTTAAATCCTGGTATTGGTTCCCATGTTGAGTTCCTTCTTTTCAGCCAGCCAGGCAGCAGGACAATTTAAATTGCTTACAATGTCCCGAGACTCAGAATAGGCAAGATCAGGTCCTGATCATTATTTGTTGTGGATGTTGGCTTTGGTCATTGACTGACTGATGAGAACAATAGACAAATGACCTGCTAGTATTTACAAGAATAAATATCTGCTAGGACCAGTTGAATATCACCTAGATTTTATTGTTTACAGTATTACTAATCAAGTCATTATTGATTTCATATATTTATCCGCTGTTTAATAGACGCCATAAATCTATTTAAAATCAAGTTGGTTTTGCTGTTAATGTAAAATGAAACCTATTTCTTACAAATGTGTCAAATACTCATACGTATATCACTGTCACCAACCAATATTTCTAGATTAACATTGCAGGAGGGGTGAGGCCTTCAGAAGGGAAAGAAAAAAAGCCAACGAGAAAATTGTATGTGTGCTGGTTTTTCAAATTGCTTCAAACTTTCTGCATAGGCTGAGTGTTTACAATTGAATCTAAAGTCTATAGTTAATTAGAAAGATCAAACTTGTATACACTGTAGAAAGTTTTGTTCAAACATGAGTCACAACTTTATGTTGGTTCCTGCAGCTTGTTGTAGATAAGCACGTTATTGACTTTGGATGCCATACTATTGGTGAAACAATTACTCGGACTATCACTCTGATCAATCGTGGAGCACTGAACACATACTTCCAGTTTCTGAAATCCATTCCAAAACAATCGTTTACTGGAGAGGTAGGCATACTCAGATAGTATCAAATTTCTTTTAAGTAAACCGTCATGGTATTGCGTATACAGAATTCCAAAGTCATGGTGGGGATTATTTTAACTCATTTGCTCATATTGTTATTAACACATGAAAATAGAAAATTCTTGTGGTGGGCGTGTGGAATGCGTTGCCAGCAGTGGTGGTGGAGACAGATACTTTAGAGACTTTTAAGCGACTCTTGGATAGACACATGGAGGATAGTAAAATGTAGGGTATGCAGGCTAGTTTGATCTTAGTAGGATAATAGGTCGGCACAACGTCGTGGGCTGAAGGGCCTGTACTGTGCTGTACTGTTCTATGTTCTATGTTATGTTCAAATCGGGATTGGACTTTTAATAGTACTGAAATAATGTGGATTGAAGGATACAATGGGAAGAGGAAATTGATGTTTGATGACAGAAGGTGCATCTAACATGAATGTGGCAGTTTTTTTGAGAGAGATGAAGGTCTTGAATAGTGCCCAAATTTGATTTGTTAGTGGATGGAACAAGATATGCCAACACACTCTACCTGAATGTAGTGTGTAGCTGTATAACAGTGAAGTGCAAAAGCACCGAATGCAGCCTATTTTAAGCAGCTATTCCCACCTTAAATGGGTCTTGGGAGGCCACCCAGAAATTGAGCAATCCTAAGGCAATTGAATGGTTAGTCCATCAACTATTTTTTAAAAAAGGCCCTGGCATTAGAATTGCTTATTGTACACAGACACTATCAGGGGAAATTTGCCTTTCACATCAACCCTCATTTGTCTGAATACTGCCCTGAGTTAAAGTCAGAGCTCATGAATTGGAATCATTTATATATAGGCTGAGACAGATTTGAAGCCTGCTTCCTACTGATGGAAGGCAATGTCATACCACCACTATCAAAACTGCTCATGATGTGTGTCAACAGACCATGAGCAAGGACCTGTACTAGGGCAGAGCAGATACGAATGAGTGAAATGAATATTTAGGCTATGTGTCATTATAGAGCATGTCATTTTATTTTTATTTTATTGTTTTTCTAGATGACTGAATTGATTGTTCCATCTTCAGAAGGTAACATACTAAGTTCAGAAGTTGAATTTAAAGACCAGCTAAATGATTGAAACTTTCCTCCAATTAAATATTGGGAAGAAAAGACACTACAATCTTTGGCTGCAAGCTTTACACACAGGCCACAGACTCCATCCCTGTCCCTGGCAATTGTCTGAAATTCAACTTTGCTGTTCACAAGATTAGTGATATATATATGAACTTGCAGTCATATTTTCACCTCTGTAATAACACCCGACTAAGCCCTTGCTGAGCGTTTTTGCTGCTGAAGCCCTTATCTACTCCTTTGTTATCTGTAGATTTGACTATTCCAATGCATTCCTGATTGGACTCCCACATTCTACCCTCCATAAATTTGAAGTCATCCAAAACTCTGCTGACAGCATCCCAACTTGTACTAAATCCTGTTCAACCTCACTCCGGCACTCACTGACCTACACATGCTTGCACTTAGGCAGAGCCAGAATTTTAAAACCTCATTTTTGTGTTCAAAGTTCTCCATGACTTCACTCCTCCCATCACTGTAATCTCGTCCAGCCTCTGAGCTATTGGTTCTCTTCTGATTCCATCACTAATGTTAAGTGCACCAACATTGGTAGTCACATCTTCAGCTGCCTGGCCCCGAACTCAGAAATTCACCCACAACAACTCTGCATTTTACTCCCTTATCTTCTTCTTTAATGACGTTCCTAACACTTTAAACAAGTACTTGGTTGACTGATGGAAGTTCTCCCTATGTGGTTTGGTGACATTTTAGTTTAAAGTGCTTCTGTGAAGTGCCTCAAGAGGTTTTATCAGATTAAATGTTACTGTACAAATACTAGCTGTTCTGATGGTATCCTTCATGAATTCTAGAACAGCAGCATGTTTCTAACTTTGGTACATTAAATTCAAAAAATTATACTTCTGCCAAAATTCCTGGAAAGGCAGAATGCCCAGTTTTTCCACAGGATATTATTAGAGTCATACCGCATGGATGCAGAGCCTCTGGTCCAACCAGTCAATGCTGAACATAATCCCGAACTAAACTAGTCCCACCTGCCTGCTCCTAGCCCCTAGCCCTGTAAACCTTTCCTATTCATGGACTTATCCAAATGTCTTTTAAATGTTGTAATTGTGCCCACATCTACCACTTCCTGAGGAAGTTCATTCCATATGCGAACCACCCTCTATGTAAAAAAATTGCGCCTCATGTCTTTCTAAAATCTCTCTCCTCTCACCTGAAACATTTTTCCCCTACTCTTGAAATCCCCCATCCTAGGGAAAAGACAACTACCATTAACCCTATATATAGCCCTCATGATCTTATAAACTTCTATAAGGTCACTTCCCAACTTCCAACGCTCCAGTGAAACACAATCTCACGTGGCTGAACCAGCAGGTCTTTGAAGATGGGAGGGGTCACTTAAAATTTAATGGGTGCCATGCCCACTACGTGCCTGCCCAGCCTTGCCTCAATCACAATAATTCGAGCACAGGGTCGCCATCAGCAAGAAAAAATAATCACTAAAGAAACAGCAAACAAGAGGTAATACAGCATCATGTGGTGATTAGCAAATAAATCCAAAATCATAACACATTTTTATTTTGATTTTGGTAGAAATGTGGAACAATGACAGTCTTTTCAAGCGCACTGATTTGCATATTTATATTCCGGAATTCCTTCACTCTTTAGTCCCATTTCAGTCTCACTATTCAACCACTCATCCAGCACTTTCAACATTCATTTCTTCCGCTGCCTCTGCGCAGTGGCAGCTGTGTATTCCACCTAAAAGATGCAGTGCAAAAAGTAACCAAGACTCCAAACCCAGGATCTCTACCACCTCGAAGGATAAGGAGAGCAGGTACGTTAGAACACCACCAGCTATAAATTCCTCTCCAAGCCACTCACCATCCTGACTTGGAAATATATTGCCGTCCCTTCACTGTTGCTGGGTCAAAATCCAGGAAAACTCTCCCTTACCTACACCAAATGGACTGCAATGGTTCAAGATGGCAGCTCGTTGCCATCTTCCATGGGGTAAGAAGGATGCCTCAGAGAAGATGGTGGCTGAGCCAGTGGCAGCTTCCCCATCCCGTGAATGATTTTTTTAAAGAAGCCGTAAATGGTCTTCTTATCAAAATGCCACGCCTCACATATACATAAATTGAATTCTGTTTACTAATTACACATCCATTTGTTTATGTCCTTGTATTTCTTTGAATTTCCAGATTTTTTTGATCTTGATCAACAGCTTCACAATGAGATCAAAGTTGGCAAGGTAAGAATAATGAATGGAACACTGAGAAATGCCAAGTTTTTAACTATTCGTACATCAACGTATTCTTGTCTTTCATTGTTTTAGCAGAACAGAAAATGTCAATCAATGGAAGACATCTCAGGCTCTGTTTTCTAATTCCATTGTCACTGGTGTGTTAATTGATCTCGATAGGAGTATTGCTCCATGATTAACTATGCTGCATCTCCCTCCAAACCTCTCTTCCCCTTCCCCTCCGTTTTATGTCTTGACAGGGAGCCTCATATGAAAGGTAAGCCATTATGCCCAAACTAGGCCACTCTACTCGTGGCTCAAGGCCAAAGTTATAAAACCAGCATTCCCATTAATTGCCATCAAAACCTCAAATGATTTACATGAAAACAATGAACACAACTGTTACTTGCAACTTATTTTGTAAAACCAAACTGTTGTAACCTTATAGCAGACAATTACAAATTATATTTTCAGATTAGTTGTTATTTAGATGGCTTTCTGAAAATGTCAGATCTTCCCAGATACACATTTGCTGACCTACTCTTGCCACGTATTATTTTATCACTTCTCTGTTTCCTTGTTCCCTAACGAATTATATTTAATTTCAACCGATGTATATTGCCCTATATTAATGAAGTTATCTAGTTACACAGCTTATCCTACCCATTGCTTTATATCTGTTGCCTTGATGTTTGCTGTTTAAAGTATCCGCTTCATAGTAACAACATATCAACAATAGGACAGGAGCCAAGGCACTCTATTGCTTTACTTTTGGTATTTTTCATTTTCCAGCTAGATTTTCCAGTGTTCTGGTGAGTGTGGAGCCGGAAACATAGTCAGAATCAATGAGTATCTCCAAAAACAGTGGGATTCCTGCCTAGCCAAATTGGAAAATTGAAACTCTTTTTAAAATTTCTTTAAATATTTTCTTTAATTTCTCTTGAAGAGTTGATTGGTATTCACAATCTGACATGCAAGATGATAATTCAATGTGCTTTACTTCATTATTTGCTAATGTGTCACCATTTATTTAAGTCATTTAGTGTCAGAGGAAGGAATGCTTTTTAACAAGCCAAGGATTCCCCAAAGTTTCTCCAAAGAAATTCCTGTCAATGTCGGCAGAAAAAACAACTTGGGATGAGAGTGGCAGAACTATTACAGTACTAACTGGAATTATTATGGAGGCTAACAATATCCACTGTTCCTTGTTTACTTCCTCCCTCCTCACTGTCCAAGGCTCCAGACACAGCTTTTGGGACTTGCTACTGAGGTCATTAATTTTAGGGTTTGAGGCACCTCTCAATATCTTTACGACAACTCCTTCACACTGGGCAGCACAGTGGCTCAGTGGTTAGCACTGCTGCCTCACAGTAACAGGGACTCGGGTTCAATTCCAGCCTTGAGCACTTGTCTGTGCGGAGTTTGCACATTCTCCCCGTGTCTGCGTGGGTTTCAGTCTATACTGCATTCATACTCTCCGCTCGAGACTCCTCCTATCTTTCCTCATTATAACCCTTTGTTCCCTTCACTGTCATGTGTATATCTTGCTTCTCCTTAAATCCATTTGTCTCAATGAGTTTCTGTGATGGCAAATTCCACATTCTCATCATTTTATCCCCTCTTAACTGCCTATAATGCAATAAATTAGCATTTGCTCCTAAGGTAATAAATCACTGAAGTCCAGGAAATAATTTTCAGTGCAAACAATGATAGCTGCTTCATAAAGTCTCGTGTTGTGTAACCATGTGTTTTGGGATTAAAGAATAGAACCTTTCATATGCACTACCTTTTTTTATAAGATCTATCTGTTTGAAAAATGATTAAAATTACCTAGCAACATTTTATAATGTTAATATTGAGAGGCCAAATTAAAGTTTGCAAATTTACTGCTAAGTAGTACACAAATGTTATCCTATCCCAAAACAGATTGTAATGTTAGCAAGAAGGAGATTAGATCTTTATCTGAAAAGGAAAGAAATTGCAGGTCCATGAGGAAATGATGATGGAGTGGCACCAAGTGATGTGTTTTTTCAGAGGACGAGCACAGACACATGGGTCAAATAGCCTCCATTGTGTTTTTATGATTTTCTGATTTTATGATAATTGTAAACATTATCTAACTGTGATGTAAGGTAATTTGTGTCTGTTTTAATATCATTCATTTTAGAGTTTCGATTTGAGCCTGTTGCATATGGGCACAGTCTATGTGTCTGAAGGGAGTTTGATTATTAACTTCTAAGTGGTTCTGAAGCCATGGTGATTCATTTTAAAAAAGCTGCCTGAGACAGACAGTTATGAAGGCTCATGGGAATTTGTTTACATTGGGAGTTTACAGTGAACAAAATAAGCAGTATAGTGCCTTAGGTTTTCAGTTGGAAAATTCAGGAATTTTTTGGGCATGGGGAAGCACCCACAGCTTGGAAAAAGTACCTTAGTTTCAGTTTAAGAGTTTGTAGACATCTTAGCTGAAGCTGGATGTATAAAACAGTTGCTTCTGAGAAAGGGAGTTAGTTCAGGACTGTTAAGAAATAGGCTACCTTAATGTAAGGAGTTTAGTTTAAAAGCTCCAGACAAGCCATTTTGGTTAAAATGCCATGATGTGGAGGTGCTGGTGTTGGACTGGGTTGGACAAGGTCAAAAATCACACACACCAGGTTATAGTCCAACAGGTTTATTTGAAAACACTAGCTTTCTAAGCTCTGCTCCTTCCTCACGTGCAGTGTGGAAGAGGAAGTATACCAACACAGAATTTATAAGCAGAATGGTAACAAACCTAAAAATGACTTGCTGACTGCCTCCTGTTGAATCTTTAATCAGATGCAGGTTTCTATTGATTAAAATGCAAATCCCAAAATTTCTTTCAAGTCATTTCCCTGAGATAATTAAAGGTTTTATCAGTATATACAAGAGTTGACATCTCAGGTCAGACAATGCACTTTATGTGTGTGGCCTTATTTAGAATCTATCTCGTGTTTTAACCTGTAGTCAAGCTTGTTTCATTTTTTGAACAAAGTAGAATTGTATCTGCAAATACACAAACAGCTTGGATGAAATAATTCACCCCATAAATTTATTTGTATGTGCATGTGTGTGTGTGAGAGAGAAAGAGACAGAGAGAGAGAGAGAGAATGTGTGTGTGTGTGTGTGTGTGTGTGTATGAGAGAGAGAGTGAGTGAGTGAGAAAGAGAGATGATGTGGAGGTATCGGTGCGCAGAAGGCGCAAGACTCCAAAATTTGTATCTTCAAATAAACCTGTTGGACTATAACCTGGTGCTGTCTGAGAGAGAGAGAGAGTGTGTGTGTCTGTATATGTGTATGTGTGTGAGATAGAGAGAATGTGTGTATATGGTGTGTGCGTGTCCGTGTGTGAGAGAGAGAGTATGTGTATGAGACAGAGAGAGAGAGTGTTTGTGAGACAGAGAGTGTGTGTGTGTGCACGTGTTAGAGAGGGTGTGTGTGTGTGTGAGAGTGTGTGAGAGAGGGCGTGTTTGTGTGAGGGAGAGGGTGTGTGTGTGTGTGTGTGTGTGTGTGTGTGTGTGTGTGTGTGTGTGTGTGTGTGTGCGTGCGCAAGCGCGAGTCACCTGTGGCGCAACAATTACCCAAGATCACAGTTGAGGCTATCTTTATGGGTACAGAACGTGGCTATCAGCCTCTGCTTAGTGATTTTGCATTGTATCTCGAAGTCCACCTTGGAAGTCGCTTACGCAAAGATCTGAAGCCGAATGTCCATGACTGATGAAGTGTTCCCCCACTGGAGGGTACATCCCTGTCTGGCGATTGTTGCATTGTGTCCATTCATCCGCTGTCTGCATGGTCTTGCCAATATACCAATGCCGCGGGGTATGCTTGCCTGCAGCCTATGAGATAAACAATGCTGGCTAGTCACACCAGTATCTGCCATGCATGTCTCTTAGATGTTTTTCCCACATGTGATGGTAGTATCCATGTCGAAGATCTGTCACGTCTTGCAGAGGTTGCCACGGCAGGGTTGTGTGGTGTTGTGATTGATGTTGTCCTAAAGTTGAGTAGCTTGCTGCAAACAATGGTCTGTTTAAGGTTTGGCAGTTGTTTGAAGGCACACACTTGCACACTCACACAGACCCTCTAGCACACATAGTCTGTCCGGCACACACACATACACTCCCTCACATTCACACACTCTCTTTCAATCTCACACTCACGCGCACACACACACACACACACAGACACACACACATACACAGACACACAGACAAACACACACACACACAGGCACACACGTGCATGCATAGATGTGCACATACGTTTAAATCGATGGCGTGAATTATTTCACCCAAGATGTTTGTATATTTGCAGATACAATTCTATTTTGTTCAAAAAAACAAAACCAGCTTGACTGCAGGATAAAACACCAGATAGATTCTAAATAAGGCCACACACATAAAGTGCATTGTCTGACCTGAGATGTCACGTCTTGTACATTGATAAAACCTTTAATTATCTCTCAGGACAATGACTTGAATGAAATTCTGGGATTTGCATTTTAATCAATAGAAACCTGCGTCTCCTTTCTGTAACTGATTAAAGATTCAACAGGAGGCAGTCAGCAAGTCATTTTTAGGTCTGTTACCATTCTGCTTTTAAATTCTGTGTTGGTATACTTCCTCTTCCACACTGCACGTGAGGAAGGAGCAGAGCTTCGAAAGCTAGTGTTTTCAAATAAACCTGTTGGACTATAACCTGGTGCCATGTGATTTTTGACCTCGTTAAAGTAGTGAAGGGCTTATTTTAAGCTGAGATAGTCTAAGTTTAATTGTATATTGACTGTGGGAAGAGGCTGCCTCATTCTTAAGTCATGACTTGAAGCTACGAGTAAATTAAGCCATATAGATATAAAAGAGAAAAGAATTCCCTCTGTGTGAGTATTGTAAAGGTTATTTTGGGGATTAATGGAATTTTAATTTACTGAATGTTTCTAAATATTTGTATTATATGTAAATGGTATGGTTTATCTTAATTTATTATCATTTCTTTTGTTCAATCAACTTCTGTTTAATTACTAAAACCGAATCTGCAATATTTCATGTTTATATTTCAGTGGAAGACAATCTAGTTACAGCTAAGATAAGACAAAATATGATGTATCAAGCCAGGTTTCAGTGTGGGATCTGACTTGTCCAATAATAACATCAGCTGGAATTATATCATAACACCCATTCTGGCCTTGTCTAAAACAAAGGCACATTAGTTCTAAATAAGCAGTCGGCCGCAGAATAAAATAGCTTTCTTTATTCTGTTTTATCTGAATCTCCATATAATCCTAATTATATCAGATAATACTTTGAGCTGCACTGTATGTACATACTTTGTTTCAATCATTGTACTCTAACCAACCCATCATGGACTGTGCTTGTGCCAGCCATTTATATTGTCATGGAAACTATTCAGCACCCCATGCAGTGTGCCTACAGTTGAACACATGCTATATGGTTGACTGCATTGCTTCAATAGTTTTGAAATGCAGAGAGAGAAAGAACACTAGCAATTAATGGCAAGAGAAATAGGTAGCAGATGACTGGCAGCTCTAAGTAATACCAGGTTGTCATGCAGAGTGTGTGAGGAAAAGAGTTTGGTGCCAAGAGAAAAGGTGGTAAAGATGGCCAAATATTTTGTGTGGCATATACTCTCGCCTTACCATCTGTTTCTGTCCACAACGTCCATGATGGCCAACTCCATTGGCATGAAGCCTTTGTAGATGGCAACTCTTCTCTAATTCACATCAACATGTGCCAGATTGTCCTGCCAGAAGGGTAGGTGTATTATTCCTTCAGCAAGTGCAGGACCTATTTTCTGGAAGGGATGGAAACTGCCTCATAGAGTTTCCAGTATTGCATAGAGTTCAGTGAACTTCCACCCCCTCAAAATGAAGTTTCGGAATTTGAACATCACATCTTCATGAATGGTATTTAGTCACCTCAGGACAGGAGTGGAAGACCCTTATCCTCAATCCTGAGAGACTGCCTGAGAGAGAGAGAGAGAATTATCAGGGCCAGTGTAATTTCTTGGACTACCATTGATCTCCTAAAGGAATTAGAGAGAAATTTCCCACATATTTTTACCCTGAATTGGCATACTCTGATGATCTGTTTCTCAAACCTTCCGGGCGGTATTGAAAGATTTTTAAAAATCGTATGTTTTGCCCGTGCTGCTGTGTTTATTTGAGTTTTATTTTTTCTCTCTGATCATCCATTTAATATATTTTTGAATGAACTTATGTCCACACTGGCTAGATTCTCTTTCTCCCTGCAGGATTTCTTCAGCTCATTTTTCCTTTCTTTTCGTCTGTGAAACTATTCAGGATTACTCTGGTTCAGTCTAAGCTCACGATTCTTGAGCATGCACTTAGCTTATGTGGCCACTGTTATTTTTTAAAAGATGTTTCTGTTCTCATTCTTTGAACAGGGATTAAGCATAACTGGGCCTTCTCTCCACATCTGCTTCCGCACTCGTTAAGTTTTTCCAGAAATTTCAGTTTCTGTTTCTGATTTCTAGCAATTGCAGTTCTTTGTTTCTTTAACTTTTTAAGCATTCACTTAAATCAATTTGTTTTGAATCTTCTGTCATCCTATCAAATATAGGTCTTTTAAAATGACAAATATTTCTCTTAGTCCTATGTTGAATTGTGTCCCTGTTTGTGTAAATCTTTTTGGCTCTGCGGTCTTTGGTGTGCTCGGATTTGCATTTTCTTGCAAGCTGTATTTGTGAGATCAAGATGAGCATTGCTTCCCTTGTCCAATGAGTCATGATAAAGCCATGTAGTACACTTTCCAATTCTGGATCTAGACCAGTTTATGTCAGGCTGATTGAAATTATCTTCCATAAAATATTCCTGTTCTCACACACCTCTCTTAAGTCTTCAAGCAGATCCTCGTCTTTATGTTTAATTGGTGGTCTGCAGCAGTTTTTTTCAATGATAGCTAGAGCTATCCATATTAGTTCTTCATGTTGCAAACGCATTTGAGGTCATTTTCATTCACCCCAAACTGTTCTGACATACATGATAAGCCACCTTGTATTCTGTCCTTCCTCAGGCAATACTTATTCTTTTCTGCCCTCTGTTTTAGTTCTATTTCTGATATTCTCAACAATTTAAATTTGCCAGCTACCACAGCAGGTCAGGTCCAATAATCTCATTTTACGAAAACAAGTAATAGGAAAGAAAGTATTGAAGGGGTCAGAAATCTATCTTAAGGCGCAGCAGATAAGGGGACAACAATGAGAAGGGGAGCAATCACTGCAGGACTGAGGGTGTTTTACTTAAATGTGCACAGTATGTGAAACAAGGTAAATGAGCTTGTCGCACAGATTGAAATTGGCAGGTTCAGTGTTGTGGGTGTCACTGAGATGTGGCTGCAAGGGGATCAGGGTTGGGAAGTAAACATGCAAGGACACATGTCCCACTAAGAGGACAGGCACATGGGCAAAGTGTTGCCTTGTTAGTAAGAAATTAAATCAATAGAAAGAAGTGAAATAGAGTCAGAAGACATAGAATCTGTGTGGGTCGAATTAAGGAGTCACAGACAAAGAAAGACCCTGATGAGAGTTGTGTACAGGCCTTCTGGTAGTGGTCAGGATGTGGGGAAGAAAATAAATTAGGAGATCAAAAAGGCATGTAAAAAAGGCACTATTACAATCATCATGGGGAACTTCAATATGCAGGTGGACTGGGAAAATCAGGTTGGTAGCAGATCTCAAGAAGAGAATGTCTATAAGATGGTTTGGTTGTGGACAGCTTGTGGTAGAGCCCACAAGGGAATAGACAATTCTGGATTTCATGATGCACAATGAGACAGACTTAATTAGGGTGCTTAAGGTGAAGAAACCCTTAGGAGGCAGTAGCTATAACATGTTAGAATGAACCCTGCAGTTTGACAAGGAAAATCTGGAATCAGATATGAAAGTACACTATTGAGTAAAGGTAACTACAAAGACACAAGGGAGGAGCTGGCCAGAGTTGATTGGAAGGGTAGCTTAGCAGGGAAGATGATGGAACAGCAAGGGCAGGGGTATCTGGGGTTAGTGGAAAAGGCACAGCAGAAATTCATCCCAGGGAAGAAGAAACATACTACGGGGAGGACGAGACAACCATGGCTCACAAGTGAAGTCAGGCACAGCATAAAAGCAAAAGCGTACAATGTGGTGAAGATCAGTGGAAAGCCAGAGGATTAGGAAGCCTTTAAAAACAGCGGAGGATAACCAAAAAAAAAGCAATGGAGGAGGGGAGAAGATGAAATATGAGAGTAGACGAGCTAGTAATATAAAAAAAGTTTCAAGAGTTTTTTAAATATCTAAAACGTAAGAGAGAGGCAAAAGTGGGTGTTGGCCAACTAGAAAATGAGGCAGGAGAAGTGGCAATGGGGAACAAAGAAATGGTGGACAAATTACATAGGTACTTTGCATCAGTTTTCACAATGGAAGACACCAACCACATACCAGAATTTCAGGACAGTCAGAGGGATAAAGTGAGTGTAGTGGCCATCACTAAGGTGCTATGAATCTGAAAGCCGGATAATTCACCCAGGATTAGATGGACTGTACCCCAGAGTTATAAAGGAGATAGCTGAGGAGATTGTAGAGACTTTGGTAGTGATCTTTTAGCGTTCACTAGCGTTACGGAGGGTGCCAAAGGACAGAAAAATGGTTAAATGTAACACCCTTGTTTAAGAAGGGAGTGAGGAAAAACTATAGGCCAGTTAGCCTGACCTTGATTGTTGGTACGATTTTAGAGTGCATTATTAAGGATAAGATTGTGGAGTACTTGGAAGTGCCTAGTACTGGGGTGGAGTCAGCTTGATCCGCCAACAGGAAGTTATACCTGATAAATCTGTTAGAATTCTTTGAGGAGGTGACAAGCAAGTTAGGCAAAGGCAAGCCAGTGGCTATGATGCTGCTTGACCTGCTGTGTTCATCGAGCCCCATGCTTGTTATCTCAAGCCAGTGGCTGTGATGTATTTGGATTTCCAGAGGACTTCTGACAAGGTGTTGCACAGGAGGCTGCTAAATATCATTAGAACCCATGGTGTTAGGGGCAAGGTACTAACCTGAATAGAGGATTGGCTGACTGGCAGAAGGTGGAGAGTGGGGATAAAGGGTTCTTTTTCAGGATGGCATTAATGATCTAGACAAAGGAACTGAGGGCATTATTGCCAGGTTTGCAGATGAAACAAAGATCGGTGAAGGGACAGGAAAGCTGCAGAAGAATTTGGACAGGCCAGGAAAGTAGGCAAAGAAGTGGCCCATGGAATATAATGTGGGAAAGTGTGAGGCTATGCACTTTGATATGAAGAATGGAGATGTAGACTATTTTCTAAATGAAGAAAGGCTTTGGAAATCTGAAATACAAAGGGACTTGGGAGCCCTAGTGCAGGATTCTCTTTAGGTTAACATGTAGATTCAGTTGGCAGTTAGGAAGGCAAGTACAATGTTAGCATTCATTTCAAGAGGGCTAAAATACAAGAGCAGAATGTACTGCTAAGGCTGTATAAGGCTCTGGTGAAACCACATTTGGAATATTGTGAGGAGTTTGGGGCCCCAGTTGAAGGAAGGATGTGCTGACCTTAGAGGGAGTCCACAAGAGTGATCCCGGGAATTAAGGGCTTATCATATGAGGAGTGGTTGGGGACTCTGGGTCTGTACTTGCTGGAGTTTAGCAGAATAAGGGCAGATCTGATTGAAACTTACAGAATACTGAAAAGCCTGGATAGAGTGAATGTGAAGATATTTCCACTAGTAGGAGAGACAAGTACCTGATGGCACAGCCTCAGAGTGAAGGAACAACTCTTTGGAACTGAGGTGAGGAGGAATTACTTCAACCAGAGGGTGGTTAATATGTGGAACTCATTGCCACAGAGGGCTGTGGAGGCCAAGTCATTGAGTGTATTTGAGACTGAGATATATAGATTCTTGATTGATAAAAAAAATCAAGGGCTACGGGGAGAAGGCAGGAGAAAGGAGTTGAGAAACATATCAGCCCTGATTGAATAATGGAGCAGAATTCAGTGGGCCAAATGGCCTAATTCTGCTCCTATGTTCTTACAATCTTATGATGTAAGGCAAAAATAGTGTTGGCTGCTTTTGAGAGGTGTTTAGTTGTTGAAACAAAATGAAACATGCAATAGATCTTTTAATATCTATGAAGAGGAAACACAGATCAGCTTGCATTCTGAGAAAAATTCTACACCTTAAGCACCAAGGTTGTCTTTCTCTCTATAGATCTTGATTGCTCCATTTTTTTAAAAAAATGTTCATGGGCTGTGAATATTGTTGACTGAACCAGCATTTATTGATCATTCATAAGTGCCTTTAAGAAGATACTGAGGGTAACCTTTAACCACTGTATTCCATGCAGCATAGGTGCTATTGTGAAGGAATTTTAGAGGAATGTTGCTTGGATATACTCTGTTTATATTTCAACTTGATAGCACCTACAGTTTTATTTCTTTTCCTTTTGATTCGTATGAGTTTGAATTTCTTGTTGTTCAGATTTGACAGACAGGATCATCTTCCATAAATTTTAAACTGATCACTAGTTAAAAAAATGTTACTTTACTCAAGAAAATAAGGGCAGGTCCGTATGAAGAGGTGAATTGAAAGTGATAGATGAAAACTGCATATTTCAAATTAATACCTTTGCGGCTGCATTTATTGGGGGATGAAATTGAGTGGTCTGCATGGGTTTGAAAGCCAAGCATGTTACTAAGCAATGAAAACTGGGCACTTTTTAAAAAGCAGTGACCTAGCGTGATGTATTTAAGAAGAGTCGTTAATATTCAGGCTACTCCTGAATTCATCGTATTATAGTCTTGTGGTTGTTTAATAGCAGAGACATTAATGATATGGTGAAAGCATCATAATAAATGCACGCATATTTGAAAGTTGTATAGACAATCTCACCTCTTGTGTGCGTCTGGAACAATTTATTTATGAGATGCAGTATATATATGACACCTCCAACTTGCATCAGAATATAGTGTTAAGACTGTATCTCTTAATGTTTTTGGATTTTTGGTGGTGGACTGAAATGGGAAAAGAACTGTTTTAAAAGCTGGGGGTCACTGCATTTTTTTCTAAAGTAAGTTGCCTGACACTCATTGTAAATGATGTTTACACAGCGGTTCATTCAAGCAATGGGGAATGCCTAGTTACAGATAAGATGAAGTCGGGGACTGTGTATGAATGAAGATTTTGCTGATGGGAAGTAACTGATTGGCCTGTGAAATGGTGACCAGTTATTAATGACAAAGGCCTCCTGTCTGCGAACGACAATATGGTTGGCTCCCAGGTAGCTGAACAGGTTGTGGTATCACTGTTTGGGGCAGAAGCTATGGATTTCTGGAAGAAGAGCTGCTTCTGCTCTTTCATGAAAGGCATCTAAAACCCAAAGAAAGCCAGTTTATTTCCCCTCATCAGCTGCTGTAAGCTGTGATTTTTAACTACTTAGTCAAGATCTGTATAACTGTGAAATTCTGTGCCTGCTGCATACATGTGAAAATACCTGGAGAAGGACGATTGAGAAGCAGCATTCTGATCAGCAAAAGGATCCACCTCAACAAAAGCTGTGGACAGGGACCTCTGAATTACCTTCTTAACTCTTCACTCTACCCATAACACATACATTTTTTTTCATGTCTGTCTGTATGTATGAGAAAGGAGGAGTTTATAAGTGCATTAGTGTTTTAACTAGTAAAGTCATATATCAATGGTTAATAATTATTTATTTGTAGTCAGAAGCTATTACCTTGTAGATAAAAAGTGATTCTTGCAAAGTACAGAAATCTAGTCCATTTCAACCTGTACACAAAAAAAAACAAGTGAACTGGGGAATTCTGGGTAGTTTGTAAAATCTTTAACTCTTGTAATGACTCCAAGAATAGCGGGACAAGATTTCCAGCATACCACCCCAGTGAAGCATAACTATAGTTTTAACACTGTTTCTCTCAGTACAGACTATTATTTGTAAATTGACAGAATCCTATAAATTAAGATATAAAATGCTGACATTCGTTGTCTTTTCCACTGAATTTTATTACTTTTAAACATCATATGTTTTTGTTTACTAATTTTTTTTGTTTTAGATCACAGTGGATGAAATTGGTGCATTTTCTTCTATCAAGTTGCCAATCATCTTTGCACCTTTAATCCCTGGTGAATCACAAATGGATTTTGAATTAGTATTTTCTGATCCAGCATCCAAAAGTGTAAGTCTTATTCCTAGTTAGTTGATTACGTTAATAAGTAAGCCTTAAATTTGAAAAGCCTTTATGAGGAAGATGAAATAACTCCACAGAGGCTGATATCCTATCACCAAATCACCCTTTATTTACACATAAATAGTCCTCGACTTTTGTACCACATCATACAGAGTCAAGCACCACAGTTTCAGTATCTCTGACACTCACTCTTTAAATGTGTCAGCCAGGGCTTCCCGATTGGACCAGATTAACAGCCCCAATCAGAGAACTCATATTCTATAATGTCCAGCTTGCTGACTTCATTACAATCACTTAGAAGAAACAGCAGGTTGCCGATGTAAGTAACACAGACGGGGCACGTACATTTTGATGGAGACAGGAGTAGGCTGGTCAGTCTATTAAGCCTGTTCTTTATTTAATATAATCAATGCCTTTCACCCAATGCCTTTTACTCATACTATCTCCTTAATCCTTTACATCATGGATAATCAGAAATCTCTCAACATCTGCTTTAATTATGCTCAAAGACTAAACTTCCACAGTATTCTGGAGTAGAGAATTCTAAGGGTTCACACACCTCTGAGTAAACAAATTTCTCCTCACTTTGGTCCTAAATAGTATGCCCCTTATTATTAAATTGTGCCCCTAATCTAGAGTCTCAGTTAAGGGAAACTCCTTAATCCTTGCCAGTACATCACCTTCTATCCCATGTTCTTTAACTTTGTTTTCAACTGCCTGTGGAAATTTTATCAAAAACCCTCTGAAAATCCAAGTGTGCCTATTTACTTACTTCTCTTTATAAATTTTGGTAGCAAAATCCTCAAAAAAACTCTAACAAGTTTATCAAACATGATTTCCTATTCACAAATCCATGTTGACTATGATCAAACAGATCATTTTTATCCAGTGCCTATTTATCACACTCCTTATGGTACTACTACTGATGTAAGGCTGACAAGTCTGTAGTTTCCTATTTCTTTCTTCGTTCTTTCTTAAATAATGGAGTGACACTAGCTAGCTTCCAATTTGCAGGAATTGTTTCAGAATCTATGGAATGTTTGTAAAGTCTAATGAATATGGGCTATTCGAAACAATCTCTCCTTGGAAGGGCATCCCTGATATCATTCCAATAAACCTCTGCCTCACTGCCTGTATAGCAATTATATCCCTACTTAGGTAGCAAGATCAAAACTGCAAGCAATACTCCAGCTGTGGTCTCACCAAGACCCTGTATAACTGCACTAAGACTTCTGAATGCAAATCCTCTTGCAATGAACACCAATATTCCTTTCTTGTTCCTAATTGTTTGCTGCATCTGCCTGTCTATGTTCATAGACTGGTGTACAAGGCCGCCCATATCATTTTGCGCATCACACTTACCAATATATCACCATTAAAATAATATTCTTCCTTTCTGTTTATCATTCTAAGGTGTATATCTTCACACTTAGTCATATTGTACTGCATCTGCTACATATTTGCCCACTCACTCTACTTGTCTGATTCACCTTGAAGCTTCATTGCATCGTCCTT
This sequence comes from Ginglymostoma cirratum, assembly GCA_024137785.1. Taxonomy (NCBI): domain Eukaryota; kingdom Metazoa; phylum Chordata; class Chondrichthyes; order Orectolobiformes; family Ginglymostomatidae; genus Ginglymostoma; species Ginglymostoma cirratum. The sequence goes on from JAHRHZ010000004.1 coordinate 2,468,133, forward strand.
CCAACTCACAATCCCACTAAATTTTCTGTCAAAAGCAAATTTGGGAATATTGCATTTGATTCCCTCATCCAGATAATTTAATATATATTGTGAATAGCTGAGGCCCAAGCATTGATCCTTAGGGTACCCCCGCAAGTAACTGCCTGCCACTCAGTAGGAAACATTTTTTCTGTCTCTGTTTCCTTTCTGTAAATCTGTTCTCAATCCATGTCAATATATTACCCATTATCCTATGTGCTTTCAGTTTACCCTGTAACCTCTTAAAAGGATTTTATCAAAGCCTTCTGAAAATCTAAATATACCACATCCACTGGTTCCCTTATCTATTCTACTTGTTACATCCTCAAAAAACTCTAGTAGAATTGTTAAGCTTGATTTGCTTTTCATAAAGCCATGCTGGCTTTGTGCAGCCCCATTAATGCTTTCCAAACATTCTGTTTTCACATCCCTTATACCAGATTCTAATATTTCCCTAGTGCTGAAGTTAGATTAACTGGTGTGTAATTCTTGATTTTTTTTCTCTCCATCTCTTTTTAAGTAGTGGAATTACAATTTTCAGCAACTGCTGCAGAGTCTATGGAATTTTAGAAGATGACCATTAATGTATTCAGTATCTCCAGGATCACTTCCTTTTGTACTCTGGGATGTAGATGATCAAGCCTTAGGGATTTGTCAGCCTTCAATCCCATTAATTTTCAGTACCATTTTCTTACTAATACTGTTTCTTTCAGTTCTACCCTCTGACTAGATCTTTGGTTCCCTAGCATATCCAAAAGGCTTTAGTGCCATTTTGTGAAGACAGAACCAAAGTATGTATTCAATTCTTCCACCATTTCTTTCTTTCCCATTATAATTTCCCCAACTTCTGACTGTAAGGGATCTAAATTTGTCTTCACTAATCTTTTCCTTCTTACATATCCACTGAAGCTGTTACAGTCAGTTTCTATATTATCTGCAATTTTACTTTCATACTCTATTTTCCCCCTCTTGAACAATCTTTTTGTCCTCTTTTGCTGCAGTAACCTGAAATTTAAAGGTCCAGAATCACAGACAGCCTGATCGGGGGGTGTGCAGGAGAATGAGCATGAGGGAGCAGGGGAAGTGGATTGCAGGTCTGGCAGGGGAAAGGGTGAAGGCAGTGGGTCTGAAACAGGGCATGGTGGGGCACCAGGTCTGGTTCTAAGTGTTCTGGACCTGCAGCCCACCCTACCTCACCCTGCTATTTCTGAGTTCTACCCAAACATATTCCACGCATTGTTCTTCTGATCTGAAATCCTCCCTTACTACTGTATTGATCCCATCTCGTGTTATCAGCACAACTCCACCTCCATTTTCATTTAGTTTGTCCTTCCTAAACATTGAATATCTTTGAATATTTGTTTCCCAGACCTCATGACCATGCTGTAAAATTTCTGTAACGGCAATTATACCTTTACCATTTCATTCTATTTGTGCCTTTACATAAACTATCTTGTTGTGAACAGTAGAGTACCCTCAACTTTGTATTTTTGACATTGTTCTGTATTTGGGGCATATTTGATGTAGCATCTCTCCAACTTCGTAAACTTTAAGATAAAAAAGACGGACAATGGAGTCAGGCCATCTTTGTGAAGGGTGATCCAATCCACCTAGTAGTCTGTGGCTCCAGCTGAAGCTGTGTCGATGTGGAAGGCTTCAAAGCCTTTCTGGAATACTTTATCCCTTACCACTCCACCCACCCCAAAAGAAGCATGCAGCTTCCAGTCTGTGAGTATATTCTTCAATAGTTAGTTTCTAAATACACTCCTTCCAGACAAGTAACCAAGCAATGGTTTTAAACAGAAATACTCAGATAAACACAGCATACATTTAGCTGCCAAATATCACAACATGGCATAGCAAAATTAGCTGGTACCTATGATGTTACACTTTTGTCTTTAGTCATGGTGCACTGCGCTGGCCATACATATTACACAGTGTCCTCTTCATTATGGACATTAGTCCTTGATTTTGCAATATTTACTCTTACATATGAGGCATTAGCTAAAATTTTACCCCATTTAATTTTATAATTTTATTTTATTCTGTTCTCCATATTCTCGCAAACAAAACCTTAGCATTAAAAATACAGCAAACTACAAGCGTGTAAAAATATTCAGAAGTACTAATATTCGAACAATACTCGAGATAGATTCCACATTAATGTATTTTTGAGCAAGACTCCAATTGAGGATGTAAAGTTTTTGGGGCTTCTCCTGCTGCAGTTTTGTCATCTTAGAGGAAGCTCGGTGAAATCTGTGCCAGAGTAATCTATTCATTGAGGAATTTTGTCCCCTCAACATAGAGAATAATTGTCTAATAACTGGACCCAGAACAATCACCAGACTATCCTATGCATTATTTTTTGATATAAACATCCAGACCTTTTTCATGGGATGTGGAACTTCATTGCCCAAACCTATTTGGCCTTGAAAAGGTGGCAGTGAGCAACCTTTTTAAACCACTTCAGTCCATCTCTTGCAGCTACATTCTCAGAGCTGCAGTGAAGGGAGTTTCAGGACACTGTCAGTCACACATTCTTCTTCCAATCCTGTTGCATCTGAATGAAAACCAAAAGAACTACAGATGCTGTAAATCAGGAACAAGAACAAAGTTGCTGGAAAAGCTCAGCAGGTCTGGCAGCATCTGTGAAGGAGAAAACAGAGTTAACTCAGTTCTGAGGAAGGGTCACCGGACCCGAAACGTTAACTCTGTTTTCTCCTTCACAGATGCTGCCAGACGTGCTGAGCTTTTCCAGCAACTTTGTTTTTGTTCCTGTTGCATCTGAGTTTCTTGCCACCAAATATTTCCACCTGCTCTTCGGTTTTTTTCTTGGCCATTTTACCTCCATCACCTTGTGTCCTCTGTTTGTCCACCACAGATGATCACACCACTTCAGTTTATTCCCATCTACTTTCTTTGACACTGTCACAATCTTCACTGACCCCTTATGTACTGCTTATGTTATGAAATGTAAAACTAAATTCAAATGTACTTATTACCGCAGAAGGAGATAAATATAAGATCCATTGGTGAATCACATTTCTAAGGTGGCAACATGGTGACTCAGTGGTTAGCACGGCTGCCTCACAGCATCAGGGGCCTGGGTTCGATTCCCCCACCAGGTGACTGTCTGTGTGGAGTTTGCACATTCTCCCTGTGTCTGCATCGGTTTCCTCCGGGTGCTCTGATATCCTTCCACAGTCCAAAGATGTGCAGGCTAGGTGGATTGGCCATGCTAAATTGCCCATAGTGTTCAGTGTTCATGATATGTAGATTAGGTGGGTTATAGGGGTATGGATCTGGGTAGGACTCTCTGAGGGTTGGTGTGGACTTGCTGGGTTGAAAAGCCTGTTTCCACACTGTAGGGATTCTATGAAGGTGCTTTCTTTCCATTGCTCCTGAGAAGTTGATTAATGACAACATTGCACAATTCTTTTGTATAATTGATAAAATTTACTTGATTGTAAAGATATGTAGGTTCTCTCAGTCCATTTTGTTGGCAGATTATGGGCATCCATTTCTCATATCCCAGTATGCATGTAACTGTGACTTTAATTAGAAGTGTCGGTGAATCCTTTGTGCTACTTCTACCATTCATATTTCCTTCACAAGCCACTCAGCCTTGTTCAATTTACTTCTCACTTCTACAGGGCAGGCTGAAGACTCTCATCTTTTGTTGGTACAGTTCCAACACCAGCTGTTATTCAGTACATCAGATGTATCAGGGTCATCAGGCAACCCTTCAGTGTCACAGAAAAGGTTATAAAAGATATGACTTACAAAAAATTACAAAACAATTTTTTTTTTGATTTGGGGTTGTTCTATTCTGCTTTTATTTGTTGCAAAGCAATAACTTTCTTGGAATTGTTGCAATTTTTAAACTAAGCACAGCAGGTTATACGGATTAGCGCTGATAATTTATTTTTTCCTACTCCTAAAAATAGATATCCATTAAGGCACGAGCAAAGGGTGTTGACGTACCAGTCTGGCTATCAAATCCTAATATAGACCTGAAAATCTGCATGTACGACCGGCTTTACCAAGACTCTATTTGTGCTTACAGTAGGTAAGCTGATATGAAAAAATGATCCTTTATGGTAGAGTGGATTTGATTGAAAAAGACAAGAGGTGAAATACATAGTCTGCAACGAATGACAGCAAGCAACTGTTTCTCATTCAGACACATTTTCTGAGAACCATGCCTTGTGAAGGTCATTTTATGCTGAGTAGCTTTCTCAAGAATATTATATAACTACAGTAGCCTTTTTCCTTCCACATTTCCAATGCTTTCCTTAGCATTACAGTTGCTTGTTGTGATTCTTAGGAAAGAACATTTTAAGCAAAGAAATAATAAATTGATTTTGATTTTCTAAAATCCTGAAAGTATAGCAATTTATTCATTTTGGTGTGCTGGTAAAAGCTTGTTTTGGAATTACAAAATGGAATGCAGACTTATTCCAAGAGGGCTGCATTAGCAGTACTTATTCCATTCTGAACATATACAATATTACAATGTGCAACAATGTTCAAATAATATGATGGATGCAAAACATAAAATATCTTTAAATTTGCACATGTTATGCATTTGTCCAAACTACACATACACAATACCTTTCATTTTGTTCCTCACAAAAAGATCCTCAAAACTTACTGATACAAAATTAATAATGTCCCAGGTGTTCATAACCAGCCTCTTGATGTGTATGCCTGATTATATAGACATTTTGCCTTTAAATACAAGAAGTTCATTTGGTCCCATGTTGTTATTCTTTCCACTGTTTTTCATTACTGTGAATATGAGTAATTTTTCTACTGATAATCAACTATCTTTTAAGTAGCATCCATAACTTATTCTATATTGTTATTTAAATAATTCCTCTTTGCTTCCTGTTGTTTCTTCCCAGCAGTTGATGTAATAATTCAACAGATTTGCCTAAACTTTTGCATACTTTTGGGAATACCCTTCCTAAATAGAAATGACACTGTAAGCCGACATTATAAATATTCCCAGGACTTGAAGGTGCACAGAAAGAAACATGATCTTTTTTGTAAGTTTTGATACTATATTTGCACAGTTCACAATTGGATTAACAAACTGTACAGCATTTCTAGTACTCCAATATTTGTTAGCCCCAAGAGAAACAGTAAAGGATAATTGTTTTAGAGCTATTTGTAACTGCCTGCTATGCTTTCATTATGATTGACAGAACTACATTCTCAGGCAGCACATGCTAAAAATCACCATGTAATGACTTAGGAAGTCTGACTAGAAAAGGAACATGATTTATTGCTGAACACCAAAATCACGACTCACGTAGGCTAGTTACAGCTCAGGACAGTCAGTTCTGCAGTCCCGTCCCTAGGTCTGCTTTCAATTTCTTGTTTAACCTATTTTTCCTAATCAACATGTTCAGAGATGTTATTACAAACCTCAGGAGCAGGTGAGGACGTGAAACCAGGCCTCCCAGTCCAAGGGTGTGGACACTACCAATTCGGCACCAGAGAGTCCCATGGATTTGCTTCCTATTTCTTTTTGGTCAGAAATCACACAACACCAAGTTAACAGACTTATTTGAAAACACAAGCTTTCGGAGTTTTACTCCTTCAGGTGTTAGTGAGAGAGGTGGTAACAGACACAGAATTTATAAGTAAAAGATCAAAGGGTCACACCACTTAGAAGACTTTAATTGGTTAATATGTATATGTAACTCCCCAAATTCCTTTGAAGTCACTGTCCTGAGAAAACTAAAGGTTTTATCAGTATAAAGAAAAGGTGAAATTTTAGGTCATACAATGTATGTTAGGTGTGAGGCTTTGTTTAAAATCTGTTTGTGTTTTCTTTTGGAGTCAGAGGGTTTTAGGAATTTATAAAACACTGCATTGACTGACTATCTATAAATTGTGTGCTCTTTGAATAAAATAGAATGTATCCACAAATACAAATTCGCCCCATGGACGTGTGTGTGTGTGTGTGTGTGTGTGTGTGTGTGGTGGGGGTGGTGGTGGGGGATGGTGGAGAGAGAGAGCAAGAGAGTGTGTGTGCACGCGCGCTTGAGGGAGTGTGTGTATGAGAGAGGATCTGTGTGAGAGTGTGTGTTTGAGAGAGACAGTGTGTTTGAAAGGATCTGTGTGTGTGAGAGAGAGAGACTGTGTTTGTGTGAGTAAGTGTATGTGTATGTTTACGTGCGTATGTGTGTGTGTGTCAGAGTGTATAATGTGGTGGGTTCATCTGTAGTGCGACATGAACCCAAGATCCTGGTTGAGGCCATCATCATGGGTATCAAACTTGGCTATCAGTGATAATAGGTACTGCAGATGCTGGAGTATCCAAGATAACAAGGTGTGGAGCTGGATGAACACAGCAGGCCAAGCAGCATCTTAGGAGCTATCAGCCTGAACTCAGCAACTCTGCATTGTTGTATATTTGAAGTCTCCCTTGGAGGACATTTACCCAAAGATCTGAGGTAATGTCCTTGACTGCTCAATTATGGGATAAATTCCATATCCAGTGACTTATTTCTCAGTATTATTTGTACATTTACTGGTTGATAAACTAGTAAAATACCAAATTTATCATTTCCAATTACCAAAATTCATTAGTAACATAAACATCTTTACAAAAAGAAAGGTTACATATGTTTTCTGCTACATATTACGAAATCTCAGACAGTCAAGTACTGATACAATTGTTTAAAATTTACTGCAGGTATCACAACCCAACTTGACTATTACCCAATTAAAGATATAACTTGGCCATGATTCCACTAACAGTGACTGTCTCTGGAAGTATCCATGGTTCAATCCTTACATAGTGTTCTTCGAAGCTCTGCCACTGACTTATTCTGGTGTTGGATTCTTATTCTGTTTTCTCTTTCTAAAAGTTTATAGTGTGATATTTCTGATGATTCTTTTATCCCCTAGTTTGGTTAGCCACTCTAGAGACCTCAAGTCTATAGCTTGCCTTCGTATCAGAAGTAACTTGTTATATTCAGGAAAGGCTGTCTGTTTAAAATACAGCTTTTCCTGCAATTAACCGTTTTACTTCAGAACATTAAGTCTGCCTACAAAAACAATTGCCCATTTATCATGAGGTAGCAGGTTATCAAGCAGTTGCTATCTTCTCTCTCCCAGGAAACAGCTTGTTTATGTAGTTTCTTCCAGTGATGGTTAATTTGCATGTTGCTCTTAATTCCTTGATAACAATTTCTCCTTGTTCCTGTCATCTCGAAAAACAGTTTATTCCAGAATGTTATTGCTGAATCTTTCAATGCATGAAGTTATTAAAGTTGTGAAGTTTACATTGTCACATATAAACTTCTCTTTTGAAGGTTGAATATAAATAGGTAGGTATGGCAAAAATATTTTGAAGCAACTCTTTCCCAAAAGTCATGAGAAAGAAGATAACATCCAAAAAATTAGTTTAGATTTTTTTCACAAATGAAACCATAAAAACAAATCATCACTACGTACTATGGTTACTAACTTAAAATGCAGATGAATTTCCCTGCGTTTGTTGGTGACCAATAACTTCCTGATAATGAAAGTAAGATTTGTTAAATACTATTTTCTCCAGGCTGGGTCTGCTTGACAAAGAGCTCAGGTAATGAGTAAGGAAATTAATTAGTGATTCCCATGGACCTTGTAAGTGTTATTGCATGTGGGTTTTCACCAAAAAATTCATTAGAGGCTTTTTAATTTTTACATTAATCCTGTATTTCTTCAAACTTCCAAAAAAAGTACAATGACAATGGCTTTATGATTATTCCGCATAATTTGTGATAGACATAATATAAACCAGATTCATTAAATATTATTATTGCCACTTCAATGAATATTTCAGAAAATGGCATTTTCCCCCTTTGTGAAATGTACAGGATTTGCAAAAAAAACTCACTGCCAATAACAAAATTCTTGCTTAGAAATTCGTTATTGGAGGTTTTCAGAAATGGGTCCAGGCAGAGTGGAACATCAAGCGTCAGTGTTAAACCCACTTTTGGTGGGGATGTAAATATAAGGCAGTATTTTCTTTTTCATATCAGAACTCTGACATCAAGACATTACTGGACCCCAGCCTGCACTCATTGAGAGCAATCAGCTAAAATTGATTTTTGCAGCATTGGTCAATAAGTGGCAGTTTAAAGATGGCAGGTGGGTTCCTGAGGCTGGAGGACCAATGAAAGATTCTCCAGCAGACACTACAGTGATTCCACCAACTGGATTAGGAGCTGCTGATGCCTGCAGAGAAACAGAAAGAGGGAGGGATGACTCAAAATGGCGATTCAAGGCAACCCCTTCACTGGAAGGACAGTGGCCACATCCATGCCCACTGAGTGCAGGGGGAGAGGTCCCTAGTAAGATGGTAACCTACTTCCAGCTGGAGACCACTGTGTTTAACTGATTGCACTTCAGCTGCTATGTGAGGCTTGCTGCTGAATGGAAAAATCCAGTTGATGTGACCAAGAGGCCTTAATGTGCCCCCATATCATCTTAATTGCCTACATACTGCTTTCAGGGGGATGCTGAAAACGATTTGGGGATGGAATTGTGCCAGCAAACTGACATACCAGCCAGAAGCGCAAAGTGATGCCTCTCAGTTCCTCCTGCCAATGATGAAACATCAGGCCCGGACACAAGACAAAACTAAATTTAAAAACTTAACAGTACCTCCATTTCCAATAGTGGCCAACATCTGTGATTGACTGGTCATGTTATAGAAGCATTTTTTAAAATTTCAAATGCCCTCCAACATCCTTCGATTTCCCGAATGACAAAACTATGCAGTAATCACTTACATCTGGTGTTAAACAAGGGCACAAATTACAGGAAGTGTAATGCATGATGTGTTATCTTCATTTGAATAGTATCACAAAATGCTCAGAATTTTTGATGCCTAAACAAGTAGCAGAGAGTTTGGTAAAACAAAGTATTTCACAATATTCTGCTCTGGCCTGCATACTCAACCTTGTTTTTGCAGCTCCTCAATTGTCATACTTCAGTCTCCAGTCTCCAGTATGCAGTTGTTGTTTTTATTTCCTCTAGATTCACCATTACTGCTAATTTATATTTTTCTTCCAAATGCCTTTCAAAAAACAAGCATAAAACTTACAATTCATTGTATTTAAGTCAATTAATGATGTAAAAATATTCAGAATTCACAATATCTCGAGCATCCCTTCCATTAAGTCATGCGTGTTTCATCTAATGTGAAACATCTTGAGTGAACTGTTACAACTCATTCCCATCACAGTGAGAGTGAACCGCAGGTTCTTTCTTAAATAGGTCTTGGGAGCCTGACTAGATCATCCACTTTGTCTCAATTTATGTTTCTCTTTAATTTCTAGTCATTAAGAACATTATAAAATTACCACTATCCATTTTAGGATTTTTATAATCTAATGTCCGCAGTTATTTCTACAAAATGTACTGAAAATTTATAGAATCAAAGCTAGGATTGCAATTATTGCCTAGGGTTGTCTGTGAAGAAAGTGACGATTCCTACACTTATGCCACTTCTAGTTTATGTGTATGCCTCTTTGTGTGTTTGCCTTGAGGACAGCACACAAGCATACACATTAGGAGCAAGAATAGGCCATTCGGCCTCTTGAGCCTGCTCTGCCATTCAATAAGATCATGGCTGATCCAGTTGTGGCCTGAACTCCATATTCTCACTCATTCCCTGATAACCTCTGGCTCCCCTTTTGGCCAAGAATTTATCTACCTCTGCCTTAAAAATATTGAATGACCCAGCCTGCACCACTCTGTGTACCTCAGAATTCTGCGAGTTGTCCATTGCAGTAAATGCTGTTTTTCTATTCTTCCTGCCAAAGTTGACAAGTTCACATTTTTCTCATTATATTTCATCCGCCAATTTTTTGCCCACTCAACGTAACCAATTTATATCCCTTATGCCCTCTTCACAACTTCCTGTTCTGCCTACAAGGAGCAGGAAAGTCAATGGTTCGAGCCAAAACCCTTCATCAGGACTGGGGAGGGGAGGGAAGCCCAGAAGTAAATAGAGGGAGCGGGGTGGGGCTGAGGGAAGGGTAGGTGGGATGGTGATAGGTGGATGCAGGTAGGTGGTTATTGTGATTAGTCAGTGGGAAGGGAGAAGTAGATAGGTGAGTGGGAAGATGGACAGGTTAAGTAAGATAAGGGAGGCGAGGAGAAGGAGGAGGGCTGGACATGGTGTAAGACTTGGGGTGAAGGGATTTTGAAGCTGGTGAAGTCAATATTAAGGCCATTGGGCTGTAAGCTCCCAAGGCAAAATATCAGGTGTTGTTTCTCCAGTTTACGTTTGGCCTCATTCTGCACTCTGCATGCAACAACCAACCTGACCTTCCGGTTGCCATCCATTTTAATTCCTCCTCCCAATCCCCCGGTGACATGTCCATCCTTGTCAGAGTGAGGCCTCAATTTGCCTTGGCAGCAATTACAGGCCTAAATGGCGAGCAGGAGGTTTGCCTCTACTTGTCTGTGACCCCTTTCCACTGTCTCCACAACCCTACCCTATGAGAAGAGAATAAAGTCTTACCATCTCCTTGCTGCTGAGTAGGTCTCAACCAGCAGAATTTAGAACCCGGATGCTGCCAATCCCTGATTGATGGGCAAGGCAGGAGCCTTTATGGTTGGAAAGAAAATCGGAATTAAAAGCTACCCTAATGGCAATCATATAACAAATGTTAATTGTCATAAATTCATGATTACTCAGTCTGACCTACTTATCACCCCAGAGCCTCAGCAATGTGATTAACTCTTGACTGCCCGTGGGCAATTAGGGAGAGACAATATATGCTGGCCTGGCCAGCCCATGAACAAATAAAAACAAATGGCTCTTGAAGGTGCAAGAATATAAACTGGCTTAGCAGATAGTATTTCTCCTTTGTCTCTACATCTACCTAATTGTTTGCAGTCATTTCTGTGATCAAAAGCTTATGTGGCTCTGAACCAGGTATTGTTTCTCAGCTGATTTATCAAGTATGTACCAATGCTTCATTGCATTTATTTATATTTTATTTTATTAATGCTTTATTTCATCAGGGCAAGCGCAGCACTCCAGTTAAAATTTGAAGTGTGCTCTGAGTTGAGAAATCACTTGGAACTGCTACCAAAAACTGGTTACATCCAAGCGCATTCCAACTTTAGTTTTCAACTCAAATTTCTACCCAGGTAAGAGCTTCTTTAAAACATTGATGAGCACAAAACCAGCAAAAGAAACATTTAAAAATAACCATACCTAGGAATTTGCAGCATCAACACTGACAATAAATTAGCAGATGGACAACTTGTATTCGTATAAATGTTTGAAGATAGAAAATATGGTTTATAAACAAATATAGAAGTGGAACTGAATCACAGTGCTAAGCCCAAAGACCTGGCTAAGACCTGGCTATATGGGTTTTAAAAGAAATTGAAGATGGATTGAAGAACAGGAGAGTTCCAGATATGATTTGTATGTAGATTGTTGTGTTCCCAATGCTGGAGGCCATGGGGTGGTTGTGGGGAACTTAGAAAGGCAAAGTGAGAGGACTGGAGGATACAATGGATGGCATAAAATATAATGACAAAGGATTGGGTGAAATCATAAAATGTGACAGTGTCACTTGTTAGCAGTACACATGTCATACTCTATTGCAGTCAGAGTTTGACGTGATCACGCAACTTAAACACTATATTTTCAGTGTTATGCAGAGTCCCCATAGTTCCTTGCCAACAAGGTAGACAAGATGGTGAGGAAGGATTTGGCACATTTGCCTTCTTTGGTCATAATATTGAATAAAGGAGATAACAAGGTGTGGGGCTGGATGAACACAGCAGGCCAAGCAGCATCATAGGAGCAGGAAAGCTTGCAGCATCGTAGGAGCAGGAAAGCTTATCTCGGATTCTCCAGAATCTGCAGTACCTTTTATCTCTATATTGAATATAGGAGTTGGGATGATGTGTTATGGCTGATCAGGACATTGGTTTGGCCACTTTTGGAATACTGTGTACAATTCTGGTTGCCCTTCTATTGTTAAATTTGAGAGGGTGCAAAAAATATTTGCAAGAATGTTGCCGGGACTGGTGGGTTTGAGCTTTAGGGAGAGGCTGAAGAGGTTGGGGCTAATATCCCTGGAGCATCAGAGATTGAGGGGTGACCTTATAGAGGTTTATAAAATCATGAGGGGCATAGATAGGGTGAAAAACAAAAGTCTTTTTCATCGGCTGGGGGAGTCAAAAACTAGAGGACGTAGGTTTAAGGTAAGAGTTTAAAGAAATTAAAGGGACTTGAGGGGTAACTTTTTCATGCAGAGGATGGTGTGCGTATAGAACAAGCTGCCAGAGGAAGTGATGGAGGTGGGTACAATTACAACATTTAAAAGGCATCTGGATGGGTATATGAATAGGAAGGGTTTAGAGGGATAGGGGCCAAATGCTGACAAATGGGACTAGGTCAGATTGGGATGCCTGGTCAGCGCAAATGATTTGGACTGAAGAGTCTGTTTCCATGCTGTATGATTCTATGTCTCTGTATACCAAAGAAGAAAGGACATGTTGGCAGCAAAGAACACCGAAAGGGAAGTAATCCCTTTAAGAAGTTTTATCATCAATGATACTTTAACCCTTACTTACCATGCGACTATTCACATGCCAAGTAAAGGCATCTACCCATAACGGATTGATCAAGTTTGTTTTTTGATTTGCTGATACTTAATTTCATGTTAATACGGAAATTAATTTTATTCTTATTGCTTTCTCAAAGTAACTGGCCTCCAATATTAAATTTCTGGCGTGTTAAAGTAGAATTTCAGAGATACACACAGAGACTCAGGGTATTTAATAATTCACAGTGTAACAAAGTGTAAACCAAATGTCCTGCTGTGTATCTAAATGCTGCAAGGGAGAATGAGTCTTTTCGCAGTTATTGCTATTATTTTATTCCTCAATGCTTATTTTGTTGATAATCTTTCAAGTAAGATGATATTCTAAATTTATTACTTGGGTTCTACAGGGATCAATGCTGGGACCGCAATTGTTCACGATATATATTAATGACTTGGACGAAGGAAGGGAATGTACTGTAGTCAGATTTGAAGATGACATCAAAACAGGTGGAAAGGTGGATTGCAGAGGGATACAGTTTACAAAGAGATATTGATAGGTTAAGAAAGTGGGAAAATAACTTGGCAAATGGTGTATAATGTGGGAAAATGTGATGTTCATTTTGGAAGGGAAAGCAAAAGAATAGAATATTATATAACTGGAGAAAATTTGCAGAAAACTGCAACATGAAGGGGTTTCAGGACCCTTACGCACAAAATACAGAAAACTAGCACAAAGGTCCACCAGGTAATCTGGTAGGCTAATGAAATTTTGGCCCTTATTTCAAGGGGTTTGGAGTATAAGAGAAGGGAGGTTTTAGTGAAGGTTTTCAAGATGCTGGTGAGCATCTGGAGTACTGTCAGCAGTTTTTGTCCCTTATTTAAGGAACGATATTATTTCATTGGAGTCTATTCAGAGAAGGTTCATAAGACGATCCCTTGTATGGTGCGGGAATTGTCTTATGAACAAAGGCTAGACAGGTTGAGACTCTATTCGTTGGAGTATAAAAAATGAATGGTGATCCCATTGAAACATGTAGAATTCTTAAGGGGCAAGACAGGGTAGAAGCTGAGATGATGTTTCACCCCATTGGAGAGTCTAGGACCAGAGGGGTTAGTCTCAGAATAAAGGTGTGTCAATTTAAGACTGAAATGAGGAGGACTTTCTTCTCTCAGAGGATTGGAAGTCTTTTGATCTCCTTGCCACAGAGAGCTGTGGAGGCAGAGCCCTTGTGTACATTTAAGGCTGAGATTCTTCATCATTTGGGGAAGCAAGAGTTATGGGGAAAATGCAGGAAAGTGGATATGACGGATGTTGGATCAGCCATGATCCTATTGAATGATATAGCAGGCTCGAGGGGCTGAACAGTCTACTCTTGTTCCTATTTCTTATGGCCTTATAAAGAACTGAGATCAAAACCAATGAAAGAAATTAATGAGTGGTGAAGACTAGTCTATTACCATGAAACATCTTGTTTTCATGAACTTACAGAATAACAAGAAAACAGTTTCATTGTACCCCAACAATTTAAGGTGTATTCACATATTTCTGCTTACAGGAAACACAGATAAAAGACAAATATAGGAAAGGTTGACCATAGTATAGCTGGCATTTTATAGGTTCAGTGTATGTAGCCGGCAATCAATTCTTTGGCCAGGGAACATGTGGTACGTTGAAGTGACAGGCAACTGGAAGCTCAGGGTCTTTTTTGCGGGCAGAACATAGATGTTCTGTGACACGGTTGCCCAGTCCACGCTTCGTTTCCCTAATGTAGAGGACACCACTTTGTGAGCAGTGAATGCAGTAGACTAGATTGTGAGAAGTGCAGGTAAAGTGCTGCTTCACCTGGAAGGTGTGTTTGGGGTCTTGGATACTGAGGAATGAGGAAGTAATCGGGCAGATCTTACATCTGATGAAGTTGGAGGGGTAGATCCCGTGGGGCTGTGGTGGGTGTTGAGAGTGAAGGAGCTGAGGACTAGGGTGTTCCAGAGGGAACAGTCCTTGTGAAAGGCTGACAAGGGAGGGGAGGGAATTATGCGTCTGGTGGTGGCATCTCGCTGGAGGTGGTGGAAATGGCAATTAATGATCCTCTGGATGTGGATGCTGGTGGGATGGTAGGTGAGGACAAGGGGGGCCATATCGTTGTTGTGGAAGGGAAGAGGAGTATCATGATAACAGTTTTACTGGTGTGGTCACAGCAGAACTGAAGTGTATTACCTTAAAAGTAAAGAAAACACAAACTGTTTGTGTCTTCTCTCTCTGTAGTGTATGGGATGAGATCCCTGATTAGGCCTGTTACCCTGGACCCATCAGGGAGCCCTGGCTGACAGATATAAACAGGAGTCTCAGAGATTCTCTTCATTCTAGGGATTGGCTCTGAGCTAGCTGGTCAGAGTCCATGTATGTTACACATGTAAATAAAGGGTGACTTGGTGAAGGAATACCAGTCTCCGTTTTAGTTATTTCAGTAGCAACAAGAGAAAACAGTACCCTCCTGAAGAAAATTCACTCACAACAATCATCTTTGAGTTGGGATAAGCATTTCTGGCATTATGCCTTTATTTGGGAAGCTTGACTCATTTGATCCTGCTTTTGAAGACTAGGCCCCGTTTGTGGACAACAAAAAATGTTGAAGGCAGGCTTAAACAAACAGCCTACAGCTTCACTCGATACCAAACTGACCCGGTCCTTGTTTGATTGTGGGACGACCCCTCATGCAACAACAGGGATAGCTCCACCAGAGTTGCTGATGGGGAGCAGACTGTGCCAGGTTAAACCTGATATTCCAAGACCTGGGGGAAGGGTAAAACGACATCAGAAACGCCAATGCCAGCCACATGCCTCCTCTAAGTGGGAGAGACAATTTACTTCAGAGGTCAAAGTTTGGTGTCAAAACCACAGAAATGATCCTGCATGGGTATGAGGCGAGGTCAACAGGAGGTCAGGTCGGTGACATACAAAGTTTGGGTAGGTGAGGCAGTCCTGAACAAACGTGGATCACATGAAAGCTGCTACCTGTCAAAAGGTGCAGAAGTAAAACATTCCCAACCCCTCAGAACAGCCAGAAAGGCTGTCAGAAACCATGGGTTCTCCCCCTCCACCTAGTGCAAAGAAAGCTCAGAGTCTGAGATGGATGCAGCCAATGTCGCAGTCCCAATTCTGCTACCACCAGAAGATGAGGACAAATTTCTTCCAAGATGCTCAGGGCACAAGACACACGCTATAGTCCGGTACACGCCACCCATGTCAGAGTCAGAGTTGGAGGAACCAGACCTGGTGCAAAAACATCCCTGGAAGAGCTACAAGAAAACATAACAGGCCTACATCCATGGACTTGGAGGATGTGGGGACATAGTAATTTGAACAAGGGCCAGGTGGACCTCATTGGGTATGAGATCCCTGATTGAGGTTGCTAACTTTGGCTAACAAATATACTCAGGAGTCTCAGAGATTCTCCTCATTCTAGGCTCAGGTTCTGACCTGGCTGGGCAGATTCCATGTGCAGTGCACATGTAAATAAAGGGTGCCTTGAAGAAGAGATACCAGTCACCATGGAGTTATTTCAGTCAGCCACCTGCCTACCCCCACAACAGTTCCCCAAACCTGATCACAGCTTTGCATTTAATTTTGAAATGTAGAAACGACTGAATTTACTAGAGCTATCAAACAAAATGAATAAGCATCGTCGTGTTTTGAACAATTTGCTCATATGCTGGGAAACTGAGCGCAGCTTGAACTCTTCTCCGCTCCCATCACCACCTGTTTGACATCGTTCAACCCAGTATGTCATCGGTCAATTTGTTATTAGCCCTTATTGTAATGAATTCATCATTCACTAAAATTGCAGCATCCACTGACAGGTGTCTTTTTATTGGGACAATGTTCATTTTCATGACTGTATTTCAATGTGTTTGTTGTATTGGTCAAATTAGAATGAAACTAGTTGAATAGCATTCAGTTTTGTTTGTGATTTTACAATAATTAATTCCTGACTGGCAGTAGTGTTTTGACACAAAAGCAAAGTAGAACAAAATTATAATTGTGTTAATATATTTGTGAGGCATATTGTAAGTTTGGACATTTTTTCCTAGATTAGAAATTGACAAAATATCATTTTTTAAGTTTTATTAATGTGTTTTTTTGTTAGGACTGCAAATGGCAATAGATATTCCAAAGTTATGTTATCTATTTCAGGCAATCTTTACCAGAAGATGCTAAAAAGTATTTTAACAAGGGAACGAGAGTCCTGGAAGCTCCGATGAACATATTGGTGGCAAATCAGGTTACTATTAATTTTTTGTGATGTGCTAAAACAGTGTCCACCCAAAACTTGAATGTTTACTCTTGCCAATTAAATCGTTAAGATTAGCAATTTTTTGATCAATTGCTATACTTCTCAGTGCATTTAACAGTCCATGAACACTGTTGCAAAATCAGTGCAAAGCAATTGTAATTTTGCAGTGACTCTTTCTTTATGAAGCACGTCTCTAAGGCTCAAATTGACTTTGAAGTTAAGTGTACTCAAACTCCTGCCTCCAGGGAGATACCCTCCTCCATACTCCATGATATGGCTACATCTATGTTGGAAGTGAAGTAGTTGGTACAAAGTAAAACATATCTTTCACCACAGAATGACTTACATTCTACAATATGGAAACAGGCATTTTACCCAATCAATCAGTTTATTCTGCATACATGCCATATTTCTACTCCCATTTTGCAACCTCTATCCCCAATCTAACTTATTCTTAAAGGTTGTTCTAAGTATATATTTTCAACTTTTTTCCTAAATTGCTTGTAAATTGCTTATCAACTAAAAATCAGATGGATTCTCTAAATGGTAGATGATCTATTCGTCCTGGCCACTCCCCAAGCAATTAAGACAAATATCTGCCTTTGGTCAGTCTCTGCTTCAGCCAATAATACTAACAGTAAATTTCACAATTCAACCCACTTCAGTGTATTGATCTTTGTAAGTTAAAGGTGGCCAATAGGGCTAACGTATGTTGTCCATCCTTAATTGTCTTTGAAAGTGATGCTGCACTGTCTTCTTGATCCTCTGCTCTTCATATCATGTAGCTGCACTCGCAATATTGTTAAAGAGGCAGTTCCAGTATTTTAACCTGCTGACTTTTTGAAGCACTGATAATATGATTCTAAGTTAGGATGCTTAGTAACGTGGAGTGAAACTTGAAAGTAGTTGATTCCGATGTGCCTGTTGTCCTTGCACTTCTAGGTGATAGAAGTCACAGGTTTGGAAAGTGCTGTTGAAGGAACCTTGGCAAGTTGCGATGCAATCATCTTATTTCTGATTTCTTGTTCTTAATTTCTAACATCTCAGCTTATATCTTGGTTTCCTTGTTCTAAGTCCTTCAAACACAATAAAGTCAGTTTCTATGAGCTGTGTTCTATCTCTTCATAATCTGCTAAGTCTCTATCAAATCATTCCTGTTTCCTAATGATAACACCCCACTTTCTCAAGTGTTGTCTTTGTATTTACCATCATATGAGATGGTAACATACGAATTTGCACTGTAGTTCTCTGTTAAGCCAAAATCCTTCTGCTATTGTGGAGTCCAAAATTGCACACAATGTTGTGATAAATACAAAGTTCCATGGATGCTGGAGATCTCAAATAATGACAGAAAATGGTGGAGAAATTCAGCAGGTCTGGCAGTATCTGTGGGGAAAGAAAGTGTTGACATTTCAAGTCAAATATGACTCTTCCTTAGAACCAGTTCTGGTTAACTCTCTATAGTATTATGATTATCACCTTTCAAAGGCTTTACATACAGTTGAATCACCATTATGTCTTTGCTATTCTTGCCATAAAAATCAATTTGACAACGCTACAGTTGTAGAATCACTGAATTTTTCAGCACAGGAGGCCTTTTAGACCTATACTGGTCTTCTAAAAGACCAATATGCCTTTGTCTATATCCTTTTACATGCTTTTTAACAATCCATCTGTATCCCTTTAAAGCTTATCACAAGTTTTGCTTCCATGACTTCTCTCTTAAAAATTCCCTGTAAAAGTCTTCTAATTTTTATGGTAATCTAAAATGTTATACACCACAGTTTTTGATTTACCCATCTGTGCAAACCTATTCTTTATTTAGCTTATTAAAGCACTCCTCAGTTTTGAACTGCTCTATGAGATCTCGTGTTAACATGTTCTGTAGTTGAAGAAAGCCCTAGTCTCTGTCCTCTCTCATCATAATCAGAACCACTCTTCCTCATTTACTGTTACATGACAATATTGGATGTTCACCCACTTAACATAGAACATTCTGCACCTCCTTCATTCCACACCCCCACACCCTCATAATGGTTCCAGCTGACTACCACTGTTTACATCCTCCATGTGTCAAAGTGATTGTCAGTAAATTCCCACTACCAGGATCAGGACACAGGGCAGCGTAAGCTCTGTCATAATTACCATGGTTCAAGAAATTCGAGGGCCATAATCTGGTATTGCTTCATTGACGGGAAAAGCAAGGCAAAAGGAATGTAAAAAGACTGCTCTATGTGCTATGGCATGGAGCAGCTGTATCTCTGCCTCCTCACACTAACTAGAATTTAATCTACATAAACAGTCTCAGCACTGGGTGTTCAGTAACCCAGCCATTGCACACCTCCCCTCCCTTCTGCCCCTTCCACACTCCTGCTACAAGCCCTAGGATCAATAACTAATTTTGGAAGCTGATTAGGTTGTAGTGGGGGAAGTGGGTTTGGACTGAAATCTCGCCAGAGGACGCAATCAGCTACTAATAAGTGCCTTATAGCTCAACTAATGGCATGGCAATAGAAAGTACAGAAAAGAGTGAGGGAAACATAGATATAGCTTGCTACAAACAATTGGATTTTACCTCCAATCCTTCATAGAAATTCCAAACCAAAATGAATTTTCATGGTACATCATTACTTCTAGTATTTTGAATAAGAAAATCAAAAATTTAGCTCCTATGTTGGTGTAAGGGGAGAGGTTTTTTAAATTGCGATGGCTGTGTACAAAAAAAAATGTTGACATCCACACTAGAAATGACCCATAGGATCTCAGTAATTTTTGGTTAGATTAAGGATTGGACAACAACTGAACTTCTGAAGGAAAATGTCAAATTTATGTTTTATTACTCTATCTTTCACTTTCTCTTGTTCTCTGGAGTTTCTTGTTGCTTTAGAAAGACCATAATTTTTAGAACTTCCAAATAATTCTTCTCAAAGACACTCATGGGATTTACCTTTCTTTTAGACTAGACCAATTCCTTTCACTGTTCATGCCATTGTCACCAGTTCAGACTTGGAGATTGATCGTCAAACGATTGACTTTGGTTATTGTTCAATCTATGAGTCTGTGTGGACTACTATCAGCCTCACAAACAAATCAATCCTGAGCCAGGAATATGGATTTGTTGATATTCCAGAGGTAAGAGAAAAGTTATTGAATTTCAGTCCTATTGATGTGATATTTAACAATAAATAAAATGAAATGCAGGATAAAACGTAGCCTTTTGACTAAATTTAGTGGGTCCATGGCCACTTCTGTCAATGGTTCTTCGTGCTGACTTGATGGGGAGGTCCTGCACAGGCCTCTTGTTATTTGGTCCATTAATGTCATTGAAGTCTAATCAGCATGTTTTAAAGAAGGATCCCATCAATTTCCTTAGGTCAGCCCGTTGACCTGCTTCCCAGCACAACATAAATTTGTAGCACCAAACTTTTTTAATTCTTCAAATCTAATTTATTGAGAATGGACCCTTGAAAAATCTAAAAATAAGGGTTCTGATGGTGGTGCAGTATCCCATTCATACAAGGCAGTAGAAAAGGTTGCTTTGTTTGAAATGTTGTTTTCATAAGAAAATATTTTTCTCAGTTTTTTGGCATCAAAAGACAGAGCTATTTAATGACCGATAACAGGGATCAATATTCCCTGATAACATCACAAGCACATACTATAACCTGGACTCTTAATCCAAGCTTTATTTTACACTGTAAAGGGAATATTACTAACAGCTAACAGAATAGACTCTGTGCAACATTAACCTGTTAAGATTTGGAATTACAATTTTCTGGATTATTTCAATAATTGTTGATCGGTAATTTACAATTTTCAGCACTGTTATTACGATCCCTATTGTGGGTTATATTAAGGCTTAAAAATGTAAAGCTAACAAGGTGTAGAGCTGGATGAACACAGCAGGCCAAGCAGCATCAGAGGAGCAGGAAAGCTGACGTTTCGGGCCTAGACCCTTCTTCAGAAAAAGGATTTTTGGGTTTTAAAGATTTTCTGAAGAAGGGTCTAGGCCCGAAACATCAGCTTTCCTGCTCCTCTGATGCTGCTTGGCCTGTGGTGTTCATCCAGCTCTACACCTTGTTATCTCAGATTCTCCAGCATCAGCAGTTCCTACTATCTCTTAAAAATGTAGAGATTTGGTTTCAGTTTAAGGTGAATTGGAGGATGATTCCTTTATTGTCCCACTCCTCCATTGGTTACAACAAAGCTTGACTTTAAAAATATGAGGCGATATTGTTATCTATATATTAGATATATCAAATTATTTATAGCTCAGTAGCAAAAACAAGTAAGCCCACTTCCTTATGTAACAAAGAATTGGCTTACTCCAAACAAAACTTAAAGTAATGTTGTAAAGATTATTCACAAAATTGTTTATACTGTGCAAATTTATGTAACTACCATTCTTGAGAATTAGTGTATACAAATGCATACACAGGTCTGGGGAAAGATATAAAAACTCTGCAGAGTGCTATCCTTAAAGTGCTTTATTTGCCAAATAACAATAAATTCACCAAAAAGGACTGTTCACAGATTGTCCCAAATGCTGGGGTGCGACTGAAGTCACCTTCCACATAAACTGGTGGCTCTGGGATTTCTTCCTGGATCAGGTATAGGTGGCTGATTTTTTTTATCATGAGCATAGGACTGATTCAGAATTCCCTCTTAAGAACTCTCCACTTGCAGTGTTGAGCTGTCCAATGTTGTTGCAGATAGATTATCTCTCTGACATCCATGTTCAAATCCCAATATCTTATTACACTAAAAATATGGACCATGTGACTTCTCTCTGAAAATATTGTAGACTCAGTGGGCTGAATTTTCTCAAAAATCAGCTCATTGTCAATTTTGGAGGGATTCCCTCTGAAGTCCAAGCAACGTTTCTCTCACAATGTTACGGTGCTCACCTCATTGAGTGTGCACCATGCCTCCACAGCTATCTTGCTGTTGGCAGCAGTGAAATGCTTGTGAGGGACAGACCTTATAGCGTTCATATCGCAGGCATCAGTCTTTAAATCCAGCAACTGGGGTATGTCAAACACTGCCAGACTGGTCTGAATTAATCACCAGGGTTAGTGGAGTGCCCTTGATTTGCAGGAATGAAACCAACGCTACAAGAAACATAATGACCTTCTGCCCTCCACAGGGTGAAGTACTTCTCTCTGATCTTCTTAAGATCTTCTGTCTGCTACCTCACACTCACTCTAACTGTGCCATTTCTCCCACCAAGGCCCATAATCCACCAACCGCGCTATTTCATGCCGCAATGGCCCTTAACCCACACCAACCTCCCAAACTACTAACCCACCCTGTCCTCTGCACTTCATACCTGATCATTGAGACAAATATAGAACGTAGAACAGTTCAGAACAGTACAGGCCCTTCAGCTCACGATGTTGTGCTGACCTATTATCCTACTAAGATCAAACTAGCCTGCGCACCCTACATTATACTACCATCCATGTGCCTGTCCAAGAGTCGCTTAAATATCTCTAATGTATCTGACTCCACTACCACCACCGGCAGCACATTCCACATGCCCACCACTCTCTGTGTGAAGAACCTACCTCTGACATCTCCCCTACACCTTCCTCCAATCACCTTAAAATTATGACCCCTCGTAATAGTCATTTCCACCCTGGGAAAAAGTCTCTGGCTATCCACTGTATCTGTGCCTCTCATCACAAGTAACCACCTTTCCTAACAGACAAAGGACCTGCCCCCTGACTGACCGTAGTGCCCTGAACTGGACTAAGGACTGCTCCCCTTAGACTTTCAGACATGGCCATTTGGTTGAAGCACATCAAGTCATAGTCATAGAATTATACGGTGCAGAAACAAACCCTTCAGTCCAACTCGTCCGTGCCAACCAGACATCCCAACCTGACGTAGTCTCATTTGTACTGTATTTGCCGTGTAAGTTGCTCCCATATGCTGTGAGAGTGAACTTGACATAGTACAATGCCAGTCAATAAAATGCCCATCCCCTTGACTGTTCATTGCTGGCAAACAGTTCAAACTGCCTAGCTTTCTACCTGCTCTAAAAGGCAAGACAAGACAAAGCAGAGATGCTTTGACATCCAGTGAGCACAAGGTAAGTGAGTGCAAAAGACAGCAAGTTAACAGCTGTAAGATGCACCCAGCTGTGATCATGATTTGGCTGTGTGTTCCTATGTGCTAAGCAGCCTGGCAGTACCATTGCAGTGAGACATGTCAGTCAGCTCCAAAGTACAATAGTAAAGCGCTGAATTGCATTGTACCATGCTAATGTGATGAGGCTTGTGCTTTGCTAATGCCAACCATTGTGAATGAAGGGTGCGGGCAGTTGCTGCCCATGGACCATACCCTGAGATGTTGGGATATTACACAATATGGATGCTTGGAGAAGAAGCCATGAACAACATAAACAGTACAGCACAGGAACACATATCTGTATTGATCACGATGCCATTCTAAACTAATCCCATCTACCTACTCCTGGCATGTCATGCGTTATTCCCTGCCTGTTTATGTTTTTGTCTAAATACCTCTTAAACGTTGCTATCGTATCTGCTTCTACCACCTACCCTGGCAGTGCATTCCAGGTATCTACCACTCTCTGTATAAAAAACCTGCATCAGACGTCTCCTTTCAACTTTCCCGCTCTCACATTAAACCTAGTCTCCTAGTATCTCATATTCCCCCTCTGGGAAAACTACTCCAGTGATCCACCCTAGTCATTATCCATCTATGAAGATGCAGAGGATTTGGGAAGAGTTTTAAATGAATTCTTTACCTCCGTATTCATAAAGGATGATGTGGATATAGTAGTCCAAGAGGAGCAGTGTGAAATATTGGATCAAATAATTATAACAAGACAGGAAGTGTTAGAGAAGTTGAAATCCTTGAAAGTGGATAAGTCACCAGGGCCAGATAAATTGTCCCCAAGAACGTTGAAGGAGGTAAGAGAGGAAATAGCAGATGCTCTGAGGGTTATTTTCCAATCTTCACTCGACGCAGGTAAGGTGTCGGAGCACTGCAGGAATGCAAACGTGGTTCCTTTGTTTAAAAAGGGTACAAATAAAATGCAAAACAATTATAGACCAGTTAGTCTTAGATAGGGGTGGGCAAATTGTTAGAGTCAATTCCCATAGGTCAGATAATAGTCACTTAGAAAGATATGGACTAATCAGGGATAGTCAGCATGGCTTTGTTAAGAGAGGGCCATGCCTTATAAATTAGATTGAATTCTTTAAGAAAGTGACAAGGAGGATTGATGAGGGTAGTGCAGTGAATATTGCCTACATGGATTTTAGTAAGGTATTTGCCCACATGGTAGACTGGCCAAAAAAGTAAACGTCCATGGGATAATGTGTAATGTGTTGAATTGGATTCAAAGTTAGCTTAGTAACAGGAAACAAAGAATAGAAAGCTTTTTCAAATTGAGTTCCACAGGACTCAGTGTTAGGACCGCTGCTATTTGTTTTATACATTTGCGATTTGGACTTGAACGTTGGGGCACAATTGGGAAATTTGCAGATGGCACAAAAATTGGCCATGTAATAGATAGTGTAGAGGATAATTGTAAGCTTCAAAATGATATGGATGAGTTATTGGAATGGGCAGGAAAGTGGCAGATGGAGTTCAACTTTAATAAGTGTGAGGTGGTACATTTAGAATTAGAATCCCCTACAGTGTGGAAACAGGCCCTTCGGCCCAACAAGTCCACACCGACCCTTGGAGCATCCCACCCAGACCCATCCCTCTATAACCCACACACCCCTGAACACTATGGGCAATTTAGCATGGCCAATCCACCTAGCCTGTACATCTTTGGACTGTGGGAGGAAACCCGCGCAGACACAGGAAGAATGTGCAAACTCTGCACAGATAGTCACCTGGGGCTGGAATCGAACCTGGGTCCCTGGTGCTGTGAGGCTGCAGTGCTAACCACTGAGCCACCGTGCCGCCCCATTTGGAGAGATCAAACATACAAAGGGAATTCACAATAAATGGACATGTACTGAAGAAAATCTAAATAAATGATAACAATCTAAGAATAGGAGAACACACGTGAGCTGGACTGAATGCAACTCATATAGTGTGATAATGGACCGAGGAGTATGTGAGAACGGAGTATGTGAGAAGCAACCCTTATCAAAATAGGTCTAGATGTTCAGTGGGTAAAAAAACATGGAAGGATGGAATCAGGCTTTATAGTTATTGAACTTGATGCTGAGTCCTAGAGGCTGCAGGGTAACATTCTGCTAAACCTCTTTTGCACCCTCTCCAAGGGGACACAAAGATCCTGTCAAAGCCCCAGCAATCTCCTCCATTGCTTCCTTTAATATCATGGGATGGATCCCATCAGGCCTTAGGGACTTACCTGACTTAATGTTTTTCAAGACACTCAACACTTCTTCCTTCTTAATATCGACATACCCTAGAACATCAAAATACCCCTCCCTAATTTTACCATCATCCATGTCCTTCTCTTTGGTGAATACCAATGCAGAGTACTCATTTAAAGAGCTCACCCACTTCCTCTGCCTCCATACATAAACTCCCTCCTTTGTCCCTGAGTGTACCTGCTCTTCCCCTACTTACCGTCTAGCTCCTCATATACATATGATATGCCTTGGGATTCTCGTTAATCCTATTTGCCTGGCGATTTCGTGGCCCCTTTCGTGCCTCCCAATTCCTTGTTTAAGTTCTTTCCTGCTTCCTTTATATTCCTCAAGGGCCATGTCTGATTAGTTTCCTAAACCTTACATATGCTTCCTTTTTCTTTTTGACTAAATTTTTACTTCTTCTTGCCATCCTGGGTTCCCAAATCTTGCTATTGTTGTGAAGTTGGGTAAAGTACTTCATGTTTGTAAAATGATAGAGGGAAGAGTGTATGGTCCCTTTAAAAGATAATATGTTTTTTTAGGCTTGGAGATTTTTTTTAAAGTCTGCAGACTGCAGCAAATGTGCAGACAGTTCTTGAAATTAAAACTTTGTATCATGGCCTATTAGCAGGCAAAGCAGCATTTTTACCAAGACAACAGGTTTTTGAATTTAGCCAATTAATTTAAACCAGGCCCCAGATACTAAAACCCAATTAATTTTAAATCTGATGGTTTTGACAACCTAGGATCAATCCTATTGTAAGAAATTAATGGGTCATCAAGGGCATAAAAGAAGAGGGCATTTGAAAATCAGTGTGAGAGCAACTGCAATCAGAATAGAGTTAATAACCAGCAGCTCAAAAGAGAAAATCACTTGCTGTCACGGAACTCTCTAAGCTCTCACAGTAACCATCATCTAAATAAAAGATATAACGGCACTCTTAGCTAATGTTCCTGACACAGTAATTCAATGGAGAAAGGTGTTGCAGACTATCAACGGAGAGGGTGTGGAACATTCCGGAAGACGTATCCTGTCTGTACTTTTGACAGACTAAGTTTTAAGTTTCTTTTAATTAATTTGGTTTATATAAGTGGGACTTATATTTATTGAAACAGCATAGTTAGTAGTTAAGGGGGAATTGTTCAGTTTGATCGTAAGTCTGTTACTTTGTTCACTGTTAGAGTTATATAAGTAAATTGTTACTTGTTGATTATACAGTGAGTGAAAGGATTTCATTTCAGTTAACCAATCCTTTATAACAGTTTGGGAAGTGAGAGGCAGGTTATACCACTTTTCACACTTCCTTTAACAGATTATGAGACGAGGCGAGCTTCTCTGCATGTTTCAGTTTTAGTTATAAAAGGGGGTTGACCTCTGCTTCATAACACTGTCGTTATCTTTCATCCTCACTGGAACGTGCTGGTCCTGAACTCTGATCAACCAGCCTTTAAAAGACTCCCACACAACAGATGGATTTTCAGATTTATCCCGGCACTGAGAGAGTTCCAGCCAATACTAGGAAGTTAAAACTACTGTCTGATAACACCCCTGTTGTTTTTACATCCTTCCATGATCTGCCTACATAACTGTTCCTCTATCTCCTGCTGGCTATTGGGAAGCCCATAGAAAACTCCGTCATAATGATTGCGCCTTTCTTATTCTGAGTTCTACCCATAAGACCTCATTGGTTGAGCCCTCCAAGATGTCCTGTCTTAGTGCGTCTGTGACATTCTCCTTAATCAGTAGTGCAACTCTTCCAGCCCTTTTACATCCTCTCTATCCCACCTGAAACATCTAAACTCTTGAACGTGGAGCTGCCAGTCCTACCCTTCTCTGAACCAAGTTTCTGTAATGACTATAACATCACAGTTCCACATTCTAATCCAGACTCTAAACTCATTTGCTTTACCTATTATACTTTGTATTAAAATAAATACTCTTCAGACCGCCACTCCCACTGTGTTCATTAACCTGGTCCTGCATGTTCTTCCTATTAGACTTACTTAACTTAACTTCTACCTTCTCCTCAATCATTCCGTATGCTGACCTACTGCTCTGGTTCCCAGCCCCTGCCACACTAGTTTAAACTCTCCAAAGTGATGCTAGCAAACCTCCCTCCAAAGATATTGCTTCCCCTCCAGTTTGGGTGCAACCCATCCTTCTTGTACAGGTCTCTCCTGTCCTGGAAGACATCCCAATGATCCAGATACCTGGAGACCTCCCTCCTACATTTGCCCTCGAGCCACGTATTCAACTGTGCTATCTTCTTATTTCTGGCCTCACTAGCAGGTGGCATAGGGAGCACTCCCAAGATTACAATCCTACAGGATCCTGCTTTTTAACTTTCTATCTAGCTCCCTAAATTTCCTTTGTGATCTCTCTTCCTGCCTTTGTCTGCTCATTCTCCCCTTTCAGAATGTCCTGCTGAGGTAACTTGTTGATCCTGACACCAGGGAAGCAACACACCATCCTGTTGTCTTGCACGCAGCCACAGAAATGCCCATCTGTGCCCTGACTATAGAATCCCCTATCACTACTGCTCACCTATGCTTCAATCCTCCCCGCTGTACAACAGAGCCAGTTGTGGTGCCACTGTTGTTTCTTTCCACTGGGGAGGCCATCAACCCCCCACAACTGTATCCAAAATAACATACTTGTTTGCAAGGTAAATAACCACAGTTGGCACTGTACTGCCTGAAAAAAATGGGTTTTTATTTTCTCAATATTGAGAATCTCATTATTTCATGCTCACCATTACTTCCAACCTTTCCTGCTATTGTCCACATTGTTCAGAAGCTGAGAAACTTCAGCCCATTATCTGCCTGTTCCATGTACCTGTTTAGTCATTATTGTGTACATTTATTTTCAGATTTATCAGGTAAAGGTTCTCAGTGTTTCCATTTAATCCTGGAGTTCTACCACTTACTTTCTTACCCTCAGTTCTCCATGCATTCTGTTAAGTGATTATAGTCTATCAAGCTAGATCCTAATAAATAAGTTGTCCAGTATTCTGAACACTGGCATCATAACAGAAGTGATCATTCACATAATACTTCACACAAGAGCCACACACACACTTATCTGTTAGTACTTGAACTACTAATTAAAGAACTCCAAAAAACTCAGATTACATTTGTAGTGATGCAAAGATTTTTTTAAAAAATTACTTTTTGAAATAACTGCACAGAAGCTGGCATCTCCTTACCAAGTCACCCTCTATTTATTTGTGCACAGTACACTGACTTGGCTAGCCAGCTTGAAGTCAGTCCCCTGAGCTGAAGGGATTCTAAATCTCCGGGTTATATTGGTCAGCCAGGGCTTTCCTGATTGGCCTAGGTAAACAACCCCAATCAAGGATCTTGTCGTCAACATGATCCAGCTGGTTCCAATCACTACACTTTTATTATTGTGCTTAAACTTGTCTTAGCATGTAGTCCTCAGCTCATGACACTGAATGTAAAATTTGATGCAGTAAAGCTCAAAGCTAGTTTGCTTGACCCAAAACATTAACTCTGATTTCTCTCCACAGATGCTGCCAGACCTGCTGAGCTTTACCAGCAATTTCTGTTTTTGTTTCTAGATTGTTTACTTGTCACTTTTTCCGTTTTTTTACAGTACGTGGAGGTGCAACCTAATGATGGTTTTGGTGTACTTTTACCTCTGGAAACTCTGAATATTGACATCATGTTCAAAGCCAAACAAGCCAAAGAATATGCCTTTGAGTTGATTTGCAAGTCTGAAATTAACAGGTAATCAAAGCTAATATGGAGAATCTGCTTCTAACTAGGACAGGTTAAAAAAAGTCTGAGATAACAAGCGTGGGGCTGGATGAACACAGCAGGTCAAGCAGCATCATAGGAGCAGGAAAACTTGACGTTTCGGGCCTAGACCCTTCATCAGAAATTTCTGATGAAGG
>JAHRHZ010000004.1:2497712-2549716 GCA_024137785.1 Ginglymostoma cirratum
CCCTTCATCAGAAATTTCTGATGAAGGGTCTAGGCCCGAAACGTCAAGTTTTCCTGCTCCTATGATGCTGCTTGACCTGCTGTGTTCATCCAGCCCCACGCTTGTTATCTCGGATTCTCCAGCATCTGCAGTACCTTTTATCTCTAAAAAAAGTCTGATTTTATTTTTGGAATTACTGAGATATTTTATGTCTTTAGGGTCTCTAATGGATCATTGATCTGTAGTAGTGATGGTAGACCCCTCATTATCTACTTTTGTCCAAATTGTAAATGATTTCATTGTCTTCTGTCAACCTTCTCATGACTGAAGGGTTTGACATGAAATCAGTATGGACCAGCACAGAATTGTCATGACAAGAGAGTTAAGGATTTAAAAGGATAGGCAAAGAAGTGGCAATAAGGCCTCAATGTGACTAGCCATAAAATTATTAAATGGTCGGGCATGCTCAGTGAACTGAATGGTCTACTCCTGCTCCTGTCTCTTATGAACCGATTGGTGTTTGGGGTAAGCTTCTGCTGCTGCATGGCCTTATCGTGGGCTCATTCAATATTGAGAGTTTGGCATAGGTGGCCCTCTAAAGTACAGGCATAATGTCTGCTAATGTGGTATTTCATAGGGATCAAACTGAAATACTTGTCACTGTTATTAATTTATAGAATGAAATTTCAACCTGTTCACAAACTGGCAGACTTTGAAATTCAGTAAAATAAACGCACAAGATAGACAGTAGATATATTAGAACTGATAAAAAGTAGTAAGAAAGCATACATCACCTTGTGCTTCTTTTATGTCAGATAGTCAGTTTCTCTTCTGTCAGAAAATTTTTCACTTTGAAGATAAAGTTGGAACAAAGGAAATCAAAAATAAATACCGTTTTTACTCAGATAAAGTTCAAAAGCATAAGTCTCCAGGGCCTAAGGCGAGCAAGGAAGATGACAACCTAATAATCTGCCAGATTTAATGGTACGATAATTATGCACAAAATTATTTTAACGTTTTTGTCATGAAGTAACCATGCTAATGACTGTATTTAAACAATATTAGCATATTCTGCCTCACCTTTCACAAAGCAGCCTTGCAGTTGGCTCATGCTCAAAGCCCAGTTCTACCTTAGTTAGTGCACAGTTCTTAACTTATTTTGAAAAAAATTAACCCTGAAGTACCATAAAGAAGAAGGAGAACAACAGAGAATGGGCAAAATACTCTTTTTTTTAATCTTCAATGATACTTGCTAATAAGGACAGTGGATGATAACAAATTCTGTTTAGCCTGTTAGCGCTTTCTATCATGACTGTAGTAGGAGGAATGTTTATATTCAAGACTCATGACTTCACCAGTCTCACCATGAGTGTAACTGTCTTGGTTCAATCACCAAAATGGCCAAATCCACTCATTTGTATTGCATCCAGACTAAAAGAAATATTGACCAGGCTTCCGTAATGAATTCAAAACTAGTCTGTTTGTTATAGACAAGACTCATCCTGAAAAAAAATTGGCAACTATTTATTACCACCTAGGGTATGGTCCAGAATTTAAATGGTGTCCCATTAATCCCATACTCAGACACGCTCAAATGACACAAAAAGGCAAGTCTCTGCAGAGATGATAAGTTTCATTTTTTAATAAAGGCAAAAGGGTGAAAAACAAAACCCAAGAGAAAAATCTGAAAACAAAGTACAAAATCTGATAAATTCTCACGTCTGCTGAAATTTCCTGTTGACTAAGCTGAATTGCTGACAGCTGAAGAATGCTGACAAAGGTCCAGTTCCGATTCCAATGAACTTAAATTTGTGTTGTCAAGAATTGGTCACAATCCACCACTTAAGGCTTCATAAGGTAGACAGAAGGACTGGTATTTAGAAACTCTACCAGCTTCCCAGGGGCTCCTTTAAGAAACAGGACTTCAGAAAAGCTAACAGCTACAGAATATTTTCTGTACTCGCTCTAACTTCTAAGTTTACAAAACAGAATTCTGAGGCCAGAAGCAGTTGTACAGACCACTTGTCCTCTCAAAGCCACTCTTTTTGCCAGTACTTTAACCAATAAACCCCGTTTCTTACCTTCTTGCTTTGCGTAGCTGCTTTTCCAAAATCACTTGATTTCCCAAAACACCGCAGGTGGCTTACAGCACACATTAAACTTTTGATGTCAGTAATTATCAGATAAGTAACAGCCCACATACTTCTAAACACAATTGCAAGAAAGCACATGATCCTGTTTATTTCAGAAAATGTCGAAATAATTCCACGTCTTCATGTTCACATAGTGTTTAAGTATTGGTACATATTCCCAGCAACTCTTTCCAATATGTATAATGTCAACTTTCTTCCACTGAGGTAATAATCCAGTGGTAAAATGAAGAAGGTCAATTCCCTAGCATCACTCTGGGAGTACCATCATCACAAAGACTCCTATGATCTAAGAAGAAAGCCTACATTCTCAGAGCAGTAAAGGAGGAGTAATAGATATGGTTTAGCCAAAATTTTTCACGTTTCCCTCCCTACCAATTTTTTTTTAAATGCTGGAAATTTGCGATGAAAACAAGGATTTCCAGATAAGGTAATATAAAAACAAAAGGCGAGACACCATGGTGAGATTAAGGATGACAGTTTTAAATACAAGGCATTAATGGTCTGGAAATCAGGGTAAATTAATGT
Organism: Ginglymostoma cirratum; assembly: GCA_024137785.1. Classification (NCBI taxonomy): domain Eukaryota; kingdom Metazoa; phylum Chordata; class Chondrichthyes; order Orectolobiformes; family Ginglymostomatidae; genus Ginglymostoma; species Ginglymostoma cirratum. The sequence continues at coordinate 2,500,370 of JAHRHZ010000004.1, forward strand.
ACCTAACCAGATGCATCATCTCCCATTGTAGCATTGCTAAAATGCATTAATTTGATTGCAAATAGGGGTCAAACTGGACCATCTCTATATAAATTCAGTGACAGACTTTACAACTGGGACTCCACAAGCTTCAAAAGAGGGTGGCATGGTGGCTCAGTGGTTAGCACTGCAGCCTCACAGCACCAGGGACCTGGGTTCAATTCCAGCCTCAGGTGACTGTCTGTGTGGAGTTTGCACATTCTCCCTGTGTCTGCATGGGTTTCCTACAGGTGCTCTGGTTTCCTCCCACAGTCCAAAGATGCACAGGCTAGGTGGATTGGCTATGCTAAATTGCCCATAGTGTTCAGGGGTGTGTGGGTTAAAGGGGGATGGGTCTGGGTGGGATGCTCCAAGGGTCGGTGTGGACTTGTTGGGCTGAAGGGCCTGTTTCCACACTGTAGGGATTCTACTTCTAATATAACTGAGCCTTTAGAACAACTGGAAATTCATTCTTGATGTGTAAATATTTTGAATAGTTATTGCTGAGGAATCAAATATTCATTATTTCCTATGGTGTGCAAGTTATTACAGTTAAGAAAATCACTTCTATCTGTTTCCAGCTTTGGACATTGTTCTGCGTGTGAAAAAATACATTTCTACTGTTTTTCCCTTTTATACTTTATTAATAGCCAAGTATGAATACGGAGAGAACACAGCTAAATGTAAATGTTATCTTTGATTTGGTCCTATGTTGCTGTTTCATTCCACAAAGGATTAAAAGCATTCAACCGAGTCATGCCTTTATTCCATCAAACACCGTGACCTTCATAAATATGTACATATGAAATATGTGATAACAAGGTGTAGAGCTAGATGAACACAGCAGGCCAAGCAACATCACAGGAGCAGGAAAGCTTGACGTTTCGGGCCTAGACCCTTCTTCAGAAATGGGGGAGGGGAAGGGGGTTCTGACATAAATAGGTAGAGAGGGGGAGGCAGATAGAAGATGGATAGAGGAGAAGATAGATGGAGAGGAGACAGACCGGTCAAAGAGGCAGGGATGGAGCTAGTAAAGGTGAGTGTAGGTGGGGAAGTAGGGAAGAGATAGGTCAGTCCAGGGAGGACGGACATGTCAAGGGGGCGGGATGAGGTTAGTAGGTAGGAGATGGGGGTGCTGCTTGAGGTGGGAGGAGGGGATAGGTGGGAGGAAGGACAGGTTAGGGAGGCGGGGATGAGCTGGGCTGGTTTTGGGATGCGGTTGGGGGAGGGGAGATTTTGAAGCTTGTGAAGTCCACATTGATAGCATTGGGCTGCAGGGTTCCCAAGCGGAATATGGGTTGCTGTTCCTGCAACCTTCGGGTGGCTTTGTTGTGACACTGCAGGAGGCCCAGGATGGACATATCGTCTGAGGAATAGGAGGGGGAGTTGAAATGCTTCGCGACTGGGAGGTGCAGTTGTTTAGTGTGAACCGAGTGTAGGTGTTCTGCAAAGCAGTCCCCAAGCCTCCGCTTAGTTTCCCCGATGTAGAGGAAGCCACAACGGGTACAGCGGATGCAGTATACCACATTAGCAGATGTGCAGGTGAACATCTGCTTGATGTGGAAAGTCTTCTTGGGGCCTGGGATGGGGGTGAGGGAGGAGGTGTGGGGGCAGGTGTAGCACTTCCTGCGGTTGCAGGGAAAAGTGCCAGGTGTGGTGGGGCTGGAGGAGAGTGAGGAGTGGACAAGGGAGTCACGGAGAGAGTGGTCCCTCCGGAAAGCAGATAAGGGTGGGGAGGGAAAAATGTCTTTGGTGGTGGGGTCTGATTGCAGATGGCGGAAGTGTCGGAGGATGATGCGTTGGATCCGGAGGTTGGTGGGGTGGTACCTGAGGATGAGGGGCATTCTGTTTTGGTTTTTATTGCAGGGAGGGTGCATGAGGGATGAGTTGCGGGAAATGTGGGAGACACAGTATATATATGAAATATGTATTGAGTATAGGAATTGGGATGTCATGTTGAGGTTGTACAGGGCATTGGTGAGACCTCTTCTGGAATACTGTGTGCAATTCTCGTTGCCCTGTTATAGGAAGGATATTATGAAGCTGGAGAGCATTCAGAAGGAATTTACCAGGATGTTGTCAGGATTGGAGGGTTTGAGTTATAGGGAAAGGCTTTTGTCACAGGAGTGTAGGATGTTGAGGGGTGACCTTATAGAGGTTTATAAAATTGTGAAGGGTTTAGATAAAGTAATGGCAGGTGTCTTTTCCCTAGGGTGGAGGAGTTCAAGACTAGGGGGCATCTTTTTTAAGGAGAAAGGTTTTAAAAGACATGGGGACACTTTTTTTTATGTGTCAAATGAATTTCAAGGGAAGTGGTAGATACAGGTACAATGACAATGTTTAAAAGACGTTTGGGTAAGTATGTGAATGAGAAATGTTTGAAGGAATATGGGCCCAGTGCAGGCAGGTGGGACTAGTTTGGGATTATGGTCAGCATGTACCAGTTGGACCAAAGGGTCTGTTTCCGTGCTGTATGACTCTGTAAACGGGAATCTCACCTGTGACAGTGAGTTATGCTAGATATTTCACTAGTAAAGAGAGTACATAAGCCATGAGAATCAGGGGCATAAATGAGTTATGATCATGAGCAAAGCAACACCTGGATGTTGTCAGCAGTGGTGAAGAATCATTTTTAATAATTGGGCATGTCTCCAGCCTCAGATCAGAATTTTGAGCTAATTAATTCTGGTGCTGAGGCTGCCAGCAAATCATTAACTGCTAGAAATTATCACTTTTGAGTTAAATATCAATCCAATGAGCAGCAAATATGCTTACCATTCATGTTGAATAAGATTATTTCTTTAAAGAATAACAGAAATTGAAGAAAAAAATGATTTCACACAGGGGCATCATTTTAGGTTCTACTACAAACGGAGCTTAATGGTATGGCTGCAAACTGTACCTCAATTTATCGTTCTTCAGCATTCACTGTTAGAATCATAGAATCCTTACAATGTGGAAGCAAGCCATTTGGCCCATCGTGTCCACATCAACCCTCCGAAGAGCATCCCACCACCCTATTCCCATAACTACACATTTCCTATGGCTAATCCACCCAATTTACATATCCCTGAACACTATGGGCAATTTAGCATGTCCAATCCACCTAGCCTGCGCATCTTTGGACTGTGGGAGGAAACTGGAGCACCTGGAAAAAACCCACGCAGACACGCGGGAGAATGTGCAAACTCCACACAGACAGTGCCCGAGGGTGGAATCAAACCCAGGTCTGTGGTGCTGTGAAGCAGTAGTGCTAACCACTGAGCCACTGTGCAACCCTAAATGTAATATTCTTTTCAATGTGATTTGGTTGCCGAGCCTTATTAAAAATAAAACGAAATAGAACAGTGAAGATGTTTTAAATAATCAACACCAACAGGCGCCCAGTCTTAAAAAAATCATCCATCAAACTCTCACATCCACCTTGTCAAATCAGTTTCGTAATTATTCACTTTTCTTATTTTTGTTCCTGGCTTTTCCCACACTTTAAAATGTTGCCATTTTTGAACAATTCACGTATATTAAAATCGATAAATGGAATAATTTTCGCAGGATCTGTTTGTTCTGAAATAACAATGCACTTCGATAGATTCTGATTGATTTTAAATAATAACTATTATTTCAATGTCACAATCCAAGATGTGAAGAATTAGCTTACAGCTTTGACACAGTATCTTACATAGGAGGAACCATATGATGCCATTGTATTGCAGTCAGGATTAAAGAAAATTGGCTTGAGCCAAATTCTTTCCATGGCTGAATTTTGCTAAACATTTTGCCAAAGACAGGGGCCTAGAGGAGCATGTGGCAAACTGGAGGTGCCAAGTAACCACTTTGACAATACGCTCAGAATTGTCACCATCTAGTTTCTATCTGGTGTGTGGCAAAATAGGAAACTACATATCAATGAGGTAAAGTTAGATAATAATAGTACAAAAATACATGTAAATAGGCCTCTTGCCTGTCACTAGTGAGATTCTCATCCTGCCATTCAAAATTTAGTGGCAGAGTTAGACAAATTTTTCATGATGTCGCAAATCTCATTTCTCTGATTACACCATATTTTCCCAAGTGACTCGTCATTGTCCAAATTGTTCAGGGGTTGGGAATATTCTGTCCCAGGTCTTCAAAGCATAATGAAAATCCAACTATTAAAATTGCAGTCAGTGTCAGAAATGCTTAAGAGAACTCTGCTGAATTTCAACGTTTTTGTGTCAGTTTGGAATTCTGATAAAATGTAAGAAATTTGATGGTTTCCCTGATATCACTTGGATTTAAGCTTGTGTTGAATGTAGTAATTTCTATTTGGAACTGGAGAATTGTTCAGTTTTTAAAAAGGAAGAAAGCTTGTTCCCATCTTAATTTTGTAAGTTTTTTTCGGGTCATCATTTGAGTAATAACAAATTACAAGAGAGAGTAGGCATCAGTTTTCTTATTCTCTACCAGCTCAGAGGTGATTGGCTATTACTTTTAAAAAGGAGCTTGTGAGCATTTTCCCTTCTGGAAATTTGCTGTATTGTGGCAGGTTCCTCCAACTGATTTGGTTGAGATTTGGTATGGACACTTGCGGAATCAGAACCCAAGGAGAAGGATCCGTATTGTAACATTACATTGCACTACCTGTTACTATCTCAACAGCTCAAACCCTCTGCTTTCTGTCAAAACAGATAGGTAACTAATGCATGGCAAATAAACTAATTCATGCTGCAACTGTACAAATTGCTAGTGCGGCCTCACTTGGAATATTGCGTACAGTTCTGGTCGCCCCATTACAGGAAGGATGTGGAAGCATTGGAAAAGGTGCAGAGGAGATTTACCAGGATGTTGCCTGGTCTGGAGCAAAGGTCTTATGAGGAAAGGCTGAGGGACTTGGGTCTGTTCTCATTGGAGAGAAGAAGGCTAAGAGGGGATTTAATAGAGACATACAAGATGATCGGAGGATTAAATGGGGTGGACAGTGAGAGTCTTTTTCCTAGGATGATGACGTTGGCTTGTATGAGGGGGCATAGCTGCAAATTGAGGGGTGATAGATTTAAGACAGATGTCAGAGGCAGGTTCTTTACTCAGAGAGTGGTAAGGGTGTGGAATGCCCTGCCTGCCAATGTAGTTAACTCAGCCACATTAGGGACATTTAAACAGTCCTTGGATAAGCATATGGATGATGATGGGATAGTGTAGGGGGATGGGCTTAGATTAGTTCACAGGGCAGCGCAACATCGAGGGCCAAAGGGCTTGTTCTGCGCTGTATTGTTCTATGTTCTAAATGACTCAATTAAAATTTAGTGCACAATGATACCGATTGAAAAAGTCCTCATTGAAATTGGGTAAGGCAGTCTCAGTCTTGTGGGCAGAAGTTGGCAGCATTAAACTGTTTGTATTTAATGCATTATTGAGGCACTTTTACCGTACATCTGGTGATTGCTGTACTTGATCTAGCAATACACAATGTTGATGTGCATTGTTGGAAATGGAAATAGTTATTTTCCACAATGCTAAGTAAAATGGGTGCTCAAATGTAGTATAAATTGGTGCTCACCACCATTCTAAAGCACTGTCCTGAAATATTACTACTTCAAATAATGTATGTTTAATAGTTGCCACAGCCTGCCCTCAAAAACACTTACAGCAGAGATAGAGGTCATATAACCACAGCAAGCCAACCAATTCACAAAAAGCACAATTTCATTTCTCCAAACATTCCACTTTCATAACAACAAAATTATATGCATTAACATTTATAGTTACACACATTACCAAGTATAAATGGTCACAAAGAAATTCAAATTTTCATTAACAAAGCAGAATATATCTCTCCTCAATTCCACTTTCACCAATCTCTGTGCATGCAATGCATACATAGTCTTTAAATTATGCAGGTCTCTTAATGGTATATGTGGGTATCGTCATTGGCAGTTGTTATCTCTGTTTTTGAAAACAACAAAAGACAAAGTGTGGAATGGTCAGGTGGCTGTCTGACATTTTGGTAGGTGTACATGGGTGTCATCAACATAGGCAGATTTCTCTGGGATCTTTTCAAATGCAGTTTGCTTTGGAACTACACAATTAAGAATTGTTCAGGACACTCTTTGATAGAACAGTCACGTTTCAAGCTGGTTTCACAACAAGGATTTTTTTCCAGAAACTGGAGAGCTGAATAGAAAATCCTTCTTTCTTTTAACAAGCTTTTCTCCAATTACAAATCCAACGCAACCTCCAAGTTGGCGAAATGCAGTTCATACATTGGGGTAGTGGAGATGGGCAGGGGACAGGATTGGCTAAAAGCTTACTGGGAGCTTACCTCCAGGTAGGTGCCCTCCAGCGTTTGCATCAGCCTGGGATAATTCTCAGGAATAAACCTTTAAAGGTTTAAAGAAACTTGCACAGGCGGATAGCCCTTCCATTCCCCATCTCATGTCCAAGAAATGGCTGGGGAATAGGGGTGATTAGGGGTGATGCTTAGGGTTAGTAGTATGTCAGCTAATTTTCACATCAGCTCTCTTCCCTGCTTATTCTCATCAGGGGCTAAAAATCCCACCACATATCTTTATTTGGGGAATCGCTATCATCAAAGAATTAGATTCCATTTTCATAATGGAATACTTTAAAATTTTTTTAAAATATGCTTTAGAATTAATGGAGGGAAATTTGTCTTCAGTGAAATGGCCCAATTCACCACCCACCCCCCTCCACCCGCCCCACCATGTTATAGAATACAGAGCTGTAGTGAAACTGTAGCAGGTTCTGCAATTCACATCAAGGGCCCTGATCAGAGCGCATTCTTTTCAAGGTGGAGCAGCTGGCCACATTACAACATACAGTGGCCAGCTTATTAGACATACAGAGACACAGGTTCAGGCCCAATCATGTGGCCGTGACAGACAGTAAGTAGCTAACCCCCTCATTACCTCATATGGATGAAGATCAGGGCACCAGACTTGAACAAAAAACAATCAGAATCACACATTAATCTGGCTGATTGTGAGGAGTGGAATATCCAGATCTGTTGGCTCGCACACCATGACGTTTTGTAAGGAGATTAAGAGATCTTGCATCACCACTTTCTCCCTTGAATCTGAGTGAAGTAAGGGTGTTGTGGGCTTGAATGGCATATTAATCCACCAGCCTTTGGTGACCAGTCCAAAAATGTGTCACAATGTTCTTCAGTCCTTAATTTCTCAAATGAAATGTTGAAAATAGCTCCACCTCAACCTTATTGCTATCTTTCGATACTGTATTGCATAAATAAGATGAAGGCATCCTCAATGGTGTGGCTAATATTGAACCAGCACCTTCACAACAGAGAGGACAGTATAACAAAATGCTCCACTATTATAATATATTACATTGCTCGTACTGAATATTCTGTTTTCTACATCATTGTTACCTAAACGTACTCAAAATATCTGCCATCAGTATAGAAAATCAAGCAGTGCTATTACAAGTACAGGTATGATTATAGCATATTAAACTTCCACCATTGCTAATCAAATGCATCTCAAAAGGATCATTCTCACTGCTTAAGAAATCATTGATACTTTGATGCACTTACGTTTCAATAACCAACATTTATCAATACACTTTGTTTTATTATTTAGAGAATTCAAGATTTCCTGTCAAGCTATTGGTGTCTTCCCTCCACTGAAGTTATCCCATTCAGTGATTCACTTTGCAGCGACAGCTTTAAATGATACATCTACAGTGACTCTGTATGTGGAGAATTCACACACCAGCCAAAATGAATTTACTCACCCCGTGCCAAGGATCGGAAAAGGAGAAACTGCGCCTGTTGGGCCAACATTATTTGAATTTGCCATTCCGGAATATTCTTATTTATCTATTGCACCTGCTGTTGGAACTGTGATGCCAGGCGAGGTCAGAGTTGGTCCACAGCTTTTCCACAGAGCTCAAAGCAAACTGATCATGTGCTAAAAAGAAATTGTTTTGGTGCTATGCTGCACATTTTACAACTGACCTCCCTTTCCTTTGAGACTCCCTTTAAACCTATCTCTTTGACAAATCACTGCCAATCTTTCTTTCTTTGCTTTCTGAGAAGGAGATTGAGGTATTTTGTTGTGGGTTTTACCTCTAGGAAATATTTTACATACAATAAGTGCGATCTACAGTTATGTTACTTATATTGTGGTTTTCATAGATCTGCAGAAATTGATATTTGACTATGACCATCAGTGGTGAGCCAAATTCAGCATGTCTCTGGGAACTTGTGCAGAGCATTGGCTAAACCCCAACTTCTCACCTCCATCACTTAGACTTGATTTCAGTCATGAGCAAAGGGACCAGCGTTGCAAATTAATCTAATTTTGAATCCTTACTAAACATACATACATGGATAACTGGTCTTCGCAGTGGAAAAGTTCACACTGATGTGGAAAAAGTGCTTTCCTCATGTTGGAGATAACACAGTGTGGAGCTGGAGGAACACAGCAAGCCAGACAGCATCGGAAGAACAGGAAAGCTGACGTTTCAGGACGGGACCCTTCTGATGCTGCCTGGCCTGCTGTGTTCCTCCAGCTCCACACTGTGTTATCTCTGACTCCAGCATCTGCAGTTCTTTCTATTCCTAATGTTGGAGTTGTTTTAAGTGATAGAGTGGAGTTGAAGGAGCATTGATGTGCATCAAGCTGGGCAACACCTTAATGTGGAGACAATAAGGATTGCATATACTGGAAGCCAGAGCCTATAAATTTGAGGCTGGAAAAGCACAGCAGGTCAGGCAGCATCAGAGGAGCAGGACTTCCAGCCTCACATCAATAGACTACACCTTAACATGTTGAGTGTAGGCCCTGCTTGATCAAAGGGGAACACATTCCCGTGTGTCATCCTTTGAAATCAGTATCTATAACATATCACTATGTGAGGTGTTTTGATAAAGATTACTAATCTGTTTTTCCTGCTTGAGATAAGCTTATACCTGTTTTTCTGCTCAGCAAATTATGTAAATATTGTCTTTAAACATGAATACTCTGAAAATGCTTGACAGACATGTTGCTAATCAAGGAGAGAATGATGAATTCTATCATTTTCTATGTAAACAATGGCCCAGATCTTCCAGCCTTTGGATCGTCAGAAGTGAGTTGGCAGGTGACCAAAATGGTAGTTGGGAGTCGGGACTGCATGGGAACTGCCCAAATAGTTTGAACTTCCAATGGGCAGTTCTCCTTCTTCCCTGGACCCTCCAAAAAATCTCTAACCCTGTGTTAGGTTTGGAGACTTTACTCATTTCTGATTTATTTACCTGAGTAGTCACCCAGGAAATGATGAACAAGAAAACCCTAGTCTAGCTCCTTAGTAACTGCACAACTGTTCTCTTTGATTCGTGCCCACAAATCCCTGCACCCCTTCCAACATGACCCAATCCAACCTTGCCACCCTAACCCTTTACCTCACCCACCCTACTTACTTACACACCGACACAGTCATTCATCCATTCACTCAGACACTGAGGAGCTATGGGACATTTAAGCTCTTACCAGAATACACAAACTGATGCCACATTAAGGGAGTGTGGTTCAGCGCTAATTTAGTTTGCTGATATCTCCAAGCTTTTATGTGCTAACGGAGTCCTGCAGGATGTTCCTTCTGAATTTAGCCAGAAAAATTGGAGGAACTGGGTGGATTTTTGTCTAGTCAGTACCAGAAACAGGGGTTTTAATGCTGAATAGAAATTTGAGCCTTTGAATTTCAGCCCCAATTTTATGTGCCTATGTGATCAGCTTTTCTTCAAAAGTTTAATTTTTTAACAAGCTTTTTTTTTCAAGTTTGACATAAATGTTGGCCTTTCATTGTACTGCTTTTCCACACCAGTAATTTATTTGATTTGTTTGTCACTCACATTTTTTGTAATTTTAAAATGTTATCCATTCTATCTCTGAACTACAGAAATGTTTGGTACATTTGTTATTTAAACCAACACTACCAGACATACTGGTGCAAGAAGAAGCTGTACGAATGCTTTGCAAAGCTGCAGAAACAGAAAGGATTTTGGAGAAACAAGAACCTGAGAGCTCAGAATCGGATGATTTATCAGTAAGAATATTTTGAATATTTCATTTTGAATAGTTGGAAATATTGTTTTTGAAATTACATTTCACATTTTTTTTCTGGCATGGGCAATAAGTATGAACTTCTAGTTTTGCCAGTTCACTTCACAAAACTGTTTTGTATGCTAAATTTTATCTTATTGAGAAGGTTGATTGGAATTGACTGGAGGATATGAAGATAATTTTGGCAACTGCTTTGTGAATAACATTAGCAGGATATTGTCTTCAGTACGTAAAGCATGTGTGCAATAGACTGGTGAATTACTTGTCCCACATGGTACATCTTATGAAATGTGTAAAATAAACTAAACAAAAAAACATAGTTTACATAACAATTAATAATCTCTAATCCTGTTTTGGTGTAGTAACTATTGGTGGAAATGCAATCTGTGTGACTACAAACTCTTGGGTTTTTGTTAAGGAGATAGATGTTGAATTTTGCATTTTGGAAGTAATAAAATGTGAAATATACATGGGCTAGAGGTTGGCAGTCGCAGTAGCATTATGAGCAGAAGGTCAAGTCTGATAAATTTAGGGATGACAAAATGAGAATTGGGTGACAAGATGGGAAAACACGGAACGGTCATCATGGATAAAACTCTAGCGTATGTCTTTTCACCTATCAATATGTGGATAGATGAGTTCATGAATGCACATGACTTGATATTAAAATCGTTTGGACATGGATTATGAATTAGCTGAAAAAGTGATGAAACAGGTTCAGTAGCTGTCTTTAAAGGGAGTTGAATTCATGTTTGAAGGAGAAAACTCTTCACGGGGTTGTGAGGGGAAAGAAGTGGTCTTATGAGTTACTGTTTGGAAGATCTGACACAAAATTGATTGGCCAATGGGTTCCTCCATGCTATACTATTCGGTGATCTGTAGTTACATCAGACACATAGAATATGTATTAGATGGCTTGTTTGAGATTGGAATCAACATTTGCAAAGCAATATGTAGAATAAGGAGATAGGACCACAAATGACTAAAGACTGAAGCTGAAAAGACCAAAGTGATGTACTATCTGCTGCATTTTCTGATGACACATTAAAATACAGTAGTGCCCATGGACCTCAATGACTCTGAAGAGCACTGTAAGCTTTGAGCACAGTATCTCCCATTGTCATTGCTAATTTACATTTGGTGATCAAATCCAGTGTCAAGTTACAACGCAGTACATTAAATTGAGTGGTCCTGTTGGCAGTGAAGGCTAAGAGAACAAAGGTGCCTGGTTTATTATCACACCTTAGAATGACTCTGTTTATTATCACAAACTGAAATGCAACTCCACACCCAGAGGAAAAATAATCAGCCCGATATATGAGGCCCTTTACAATTGACCAGCCCACTGATATTCAGTGTCTGCTTCTACATGTATTGAAGAAGGGCACAGGTAAGATACTAGAACACAGCTGATACCAGTCAAGGATTCAATACTTTTAGAAAAGGACACAGTGCAAGGAGGAAAGAATATTACCAGAAAAATAATCAAAAGATTTTTTAAAAATTACATTTCAAGTAATTTCATCCTTTGTAGAAAATTTCTAAGGTTTCTATTATCCAAGTATTAACAAATATTCCATCCAGTGAAAGATGATCAAATTGGGGAAAATTTTCCTTATGTGCTTTGGTTTGTTCTGCAGAGCAAAAAGAAACCACTGCCAAAACAAACAGAAAGAAGAAGAAGCAGCCCAAGTGCCCCTAAACCTAAGGAAACAGACAGTATAAGTGACAGCTCCTTGTTTGAACCTCCCAATCCTGTAAACATTGCTCTAGAGTAAGTAAAGCCACAGTTATTGTATGATTTTTATCACTGTGGGAAATGAAAGGTATTTTTATCAATTGTGCAACCAGGCATGGAATATTAGCCATCAAAAATAGGGAACTGATGAGCGTCTAAAACAAAATTAGAGAACTACGTACTGGGAAAGGGCATGCGACTAGTACTAGCCAAAATTGCTGTTACGGAGCGAAGGCACTTGACAAGCCAAATGACTTCCTTCTATTCTGCAAACATTCTATGATCTGATTCAATGAGGAATTCAGGGTACCTCATTCATGATATTCTATTAATTCATTACAAAGCTAGAAACTTATAAGGAGGATATGTCCAAGAGGTCAGCCTATACTGGTAGTGAGTAAAGGTCTGTGCTCAGCGGGATTTGTGAAATTATCCCAATAGCGTTCAGATTGGGGGAAAAAACAATGTTTTCTTCACAAATTTTAACTTGCACCTTGAGTAAAAAAAATCAGTTGCATTGGCCACAAACAGGAAATACAAACTTTTTGGGTTCAACCTCCAAAGAATGAGATAAGGCAACCATGAAGCAGGGATTCCAAACCTTCATTAATGGCAAAAACCAAGGGTGCTTTAAAGGGAAATCACTAATGTTATGTGATTAGCCAGACGTGCACTTATAAAATCTTGAACCTTTGACAGGATCTAATTTATACCCCAAGGTTGAGAAAATAGGCATTCCTTTCAAATAATCCTGTCCTCTATTCTTTCAGTTCTGATGAATATAATGCAGCCCTTGCTTCATTGCTGAGGAATTTTAAGGAAGAATTTCACACGCTTGTCATTCCCTGTTTTGTTAAATATCAAGGATCAACAGACCATAAAGCACCAGGTTACTCCCCTTACAGGTAAAATAGCATAAGTGGTGTTGTACTTTCAATAAATCTTGTCTTGGCCTAACCGACTCAGCATATAGCTGTATTCTCATGTGTTGAAATATGTAAATATGTCATCTACGGCCCTTATATTTGACAAATCACAGAAATTACATAATATATGTAACACAGAAACAAGCTATAGGCCGAACTAGTTCATTCTGCAGCTTATACTCCTCTTGAAATTCCTCTAACCTTTTCTCATCTAAATCTATCATCATTACCCTGTATTGTTTATGAAGTAGCATAACTGATATTATATATGTAATGAAGGGTACTTTTCTTGACAATTTTAATTGCATGGAGTCCAACTGTTTGTAACTTCTTGCAATTTTATTAACAACAATAATCACAAGACTTTTCAATTGTTGGTAACTTTTTCTGAAAGTTTTTGGCAATGGTGATCTTATGTCCAACCTTTAGTGTTACTTTTAACTTTTTTTTTAGGTATTGGTTAATTCATAGAACCATAAAACTCAAAATTCTGTTCTGCCATTAAATTGTGATCAGGCTTTTGATCATTGATAATTGAGTGACTATAACATGAGATAAAAGCAAAGCTCCGAAGAAGAGTCAGATCGGACTCAAAACCTTAACTTTGTTTTGCTGTTCACATGTACTGTCAGAACTGCTGAGTTTCTCCAGCACTATTTGTTTTTATTTCAAGCCATCTCAAGGGATAAGATCATATCAACATCATGAAGCAGAGTTAACTGGTCTTGTTTGTGTCATAAAATGGATCAGTTGTTTGGTAATACAAAATGTAATGGAAGGTGTATAATATAGTATTATACTTTGGAATTTGGATTTCAATAAAGGCAGATAGGTGTTGATCAGTTCTGTGGAGTTAATCATTTTTAACCAGTTCATAGAAACATAAAAACAAAGAAGATAAGGGCAGGAGGAGGCCATTCGGCCCTTCGAGCCTGCTCTGCCATTGACCATAATCATGGTTGATCATCCAACTCAATAGCCTAATCCTGCTTTCTCCCCATAACCTTTTATTCCATTCATCCCAAGTGCTATATCTAGCTGCCTCTTGAATACGTTCAATGTTTTGGCGTCAGCTACTTCGTGTGGTAATAACTGCCACAGGCTCAGTTCAGAAAATTATCTGGAACAATGACCTTAGTGCATGCACTCCAAGAAAGCATTTGACTGCAGTCAAATATCTGGGAGATCCCCTGTAGTGTTAATAGATAGAATGTTTAATTTGCTGAGTTTACAACAGACTAAAAAGCCATAAGGATAGATTTTGACTTTAGAAAAAAGTTTCAAGTCTCAGTTCAGAGGAACCAGGAGTTTAGTTCAGAAGGGAGAACAGTTTGTCCCAGCAGAGAATCAAGTTTTATTTTGTGGGAACCAGTCACTATAACCAAAGTATCCTGTTTATGGAGCTTCTAAGCCAGGAGAGCTTGGGAAAGAAGTTTTCAAGTTTAGACCCCCAGAATTATGAAAGATTCATGCCAGTGGACTCAGAAAGGAATGAGAAAACTGTCTCTTCAATGCAAAGGAATAAAAAGGTGAGGAATCAGCTAAGTAAAAACTTATTGTTGAGATAGAAGTGAAATTTCTCTGCAGTTGAGAATCTGTAAAAGGATAATGTTGTGGAACAAGTTGAAACTTTGTCTTGCTATTTGTTGTTAGGATCTTTCTCATTCTCACATATGCATGACATTTTTTTTGAAGTATAATAAACTTATGTTCCATTGTTAGACAGCGTCTGTTGCCTCATATGAGTAATGTATGAATTAAGTATATGATCTATCAAGCCAGATTTCATTCTGACATGTGACTTATCCAATATTATCATCATAACAATAACTTGAGTATTGTTGGTTAAGAAAACACTTTTGTTGGAAGCTTTTCATCTTGCATTCATCAGGACTGTTGCAAGAGTACCATTGTAGAGGGAAACATTTTATATTGGGTGAGATTGGTTGGCAAGTGGACTCAATCAAGTCTTTATCAATGAAAATGTAAAGCTTTAATAAAATATGTCTTTTTGCAGCAATACACCTTAGGATATATGTTATCAATGTTACAGGCGGTGTCAAAATTGAAAAGGGAGTTCAATATTTACTATGCACTTTACCTAAAATCAATATAGAAATGCAGCATTGACAGGTGAACAGTAGAACAGCAGCAGTTACACAAGTATACTTTAAAGCCATATATGATTTATCAATTGTGTTAGATAAACCTTTTCCATTGATATTTGAAATAATTGCTTGTTTAAAGGGCATGTTATTGTTGAAGGATGAACAATGAAGTAGATTTTCAATGTAAACATGAAACCCTAGGTAGTTCTTACACAACTAGTGCCTGATCCTAAATAATGAATTTTTGCATGGGCAAGGAATTGAAAATTTTCCTTTTTGATTTTACTCATTTTGTGTCTTAAAGCTATACTCGTATTGATGCCTACTGTGGAAATAATCATTGATACTTTATTTGCAGCATCCATAACACCCTATATCTAGAGGTGAATTGCCCTACAGTTGCCCCACCAATGGTACTCATTTCTGGTAACAAACAGAATATGGTGGACTTTGGAGCAATCGCAGTAGGTGAGAAAAAATTATTTAACTAACTGATTATAGCTTTGTAATAAAACGAAGAACAGCAGACGCTAGAGAACAAAAGCTGAAATTGCTGGAGAAACTCAGCAGATCTGTCAGCATCTGTGGGGAGAGAAACAAAGTTACAATTTTTAGTCTGGTAACTTGAAACATTAACTCTGTTTTCTTCCCACAAATTGCTGAGTTTCTTCTGCAATTTCTGTTTTGGTTGACTTGCAGAATTTATGATGGATTTCATTGGGAGTGTTCAATTCTAATGCTTCCTGTTAACCTGGTAAACATTCAGCTGACAAAGGAAGGTACATGACCCAGTCTGCCTTCCACAGCACACACAAGTGCAGCATACTTTCCCATCTACAGACCAACCTCTCTCAGGTGGAAACTGGTTCTTTTTTAATTAAACCAGCACACATTTACCTATACCACTAATTAAAATACCAGTTCATAAGCGCTATCCACGAGAGGCAGTACAGCCTTAAGAGGGCAGTAGAAGCTGTTTCTTTTTCTGTGTTCAGAGATGCTATTACATGCCTCTGAACTGGAAACTGGGTTCATTTTTTCATATCCAGAGATGCTTTTACATAGCACTGGACATTTTTTAACCACCTCTATCACTTGTGTTTCTGAATTAATTACCAATCAGCATACAAAGCTCATCAAAGACAGCTCAATGGCCGTAGGTGTCGCTGGCTAGGCCAGCATTTATTGTCCATCCATAATTACGACAGTCAGTCAAGTGTCAACCACATTGGGCAGATCTGGAGTCACATGTAGGCCAGACCAGGTAAGGATGACAGTTTCCTTCCCTAAAGTACATTAGTGAACCAGATGGGTTTTTCCTGACAATTGACAATGATTTCATAGTCATATTAAAATCCCAATTCCAGATTTTTATTGTATTCAAGTTCCACCATCTGCTATGGTGAGGTTTGAACCTGGGTCCGCAGAACATTACCTGGGTCTCTGGATTAACAGTCCAGTGATAATACCACTAGGCCATCACCTCACCACCACCAACTTAACTTTGTAACTTTTCACCTGTTAGCCACCACCAATTAATAACCAATTTACATGCAGAGCCCGTTAAGGGCAGTGTGATGACACCAAAGATGGGTAAAAGTGGATTTTTTTTGTATACTGTCTAATCCACCTAATAAACAGATATTCTGACGCACCATTGGAGCAGATGTGACTTGAACCCAAGTCTCTTGGCTCAGGGGTAGGGACACTACCAATAGCACCACAAGAGCCCCATTTTAAAGCAGCAAAAACTGCTTTCAGGTCCCGTTGAGAATGTGAGCAGAAGATGGTTTCAATCCATTGACCTCTGGGTTATGGACCCTGCATGCTCCTGCTGCGATATTCTACTGTATAAGTGGAAATGGGTTATTTTCCTTTGTTTTCAGAAATGAGTTTTCCTTCATATCTTCTAATCAACCTGTTCAGAGATGTGACTGCACACTTCTTGAACCCAAGTCTGGTAGCTCAAGAGTTGGGACAGTACAACTGCTCCACAGGACCCCATTGGAATTGGATTCTCATAATCTTTCCCTAATTATCAGTTGCTGTTGATCACAACTGGAGCCAAGATTAATCCATCTCGCTCATTTTGAGTAGAATGAATTTTTGGAATGGGAAAATGGCCAGCCAGCACCAAATATTTAATGTCTTTTTCCAGTTCCCTTTGGAAATCTATAACAATGATTAGGTTTTCTCGTGCTGTTTAATTTGAATGGACCATTTAAAGGGTCTTCTGGCACAGAGGCAGTGTCCATACCACTGGGTCAGAAGGTTCGGGTACAATTCCTACCATGGCCATGGAGGTGTGTCACAGCCCACTAAACCAGTTGATTTGAAAAATACAGTCAATTGACACAACTTACAACATTAGTGTTTCATACAATGAAATAACCTTGAAAAGAGGCTGAAATTCAGAAGTTGACCAACATCTATCAGACTTTGCTTCAGCTAGCACCTTCTTGGAGGAAGGAAGGATTCAAAATATAGAATTCTTATTAAAGAGTTTCTTGAACAAATGCTTCAATATCTTAGATAACAAGGTGTAGAGCTGGATGAACACAGCAGGCCAGGCAACATCAGAGGAGCAGGAAAGCTGACGTTTCAGGTCTGGACCCTTCTTCGATATCTTAATCAGGTTTTCAGTTTGCCATCCCCACGGTTGTGTTGTACACAACTTCAGTAGGTGTTTCATTACAGGTGGTCATTTCCTCCAGCTCCTTGCTCTTTGTCACATCTCCCTGATAAAAGTTTATTAGCTATAAGGAGAGGTTGGACAAACTTGGATTGTTTTCACTAGAGCATCAGTGGCTAGGGGCGACCTGATAGAAATACAAAATTTTAAGAGATTATGGATAAAATTGGATTGTTGGAGTCTTTTTCCCAGAGTGGAAATGTCAAATACTAGGGACAATAGATTTACAGTAAGAGGGAGAAAGTTTTTTACATAGAGGGTGGTGCCTGAGTGTGCTGCCAGGGGAGTTGTTAGAAGCAGACCTGATAGCAACGTTTAAGAGGCATTTAGACAGACACATGGACAGGCAGGGAATAGAGGGGTACGAACCGTGTGTAGGCAGATGGGATTAGTTTAGAATGGCATCAACATTGGCACAGACCTGATGGGCCAAAGGGCCTGTTCCTGTGCTGTACTGCTCTATGTTCTATGTCTGATGTTGAAGCTTTTTCTAAGGGCCAGTTTTCCTTAAGGATTTGTTACACGCTTTACATTAATACAATTTACTTTCATATTATTATTGCAGAACAGAGAGTTCTTAAAAGAATTGAGATTCAGAATATTTCTGAATACCACCTGAATGTATCCTTCTGTATTATAGTCATACTGGATTCCTTCATCACTTCCAAGAAGTTTGTGAAAGGTGCCCTTGTGTGCAGGCTCAGTTTATACTGTTTTCATTTATCCTTTTGTTTAATCTCTTGTGGTCTATACAATTGTCCAATTGAAAAGATATACCAGTATCTGTCACTATTTTATTTAATGAATATCCACAGGTGCGTTAACCTCTACAAGACTCACTAATTAATCTCTGTGTGGAGGGCATTGAGTATGAGTTCCCTTGGTAGCAGCCAATGGCCTGCCCAGCTGGAGCACATCGCCCTTTTTTTATTCATTCATGGGATACCTACAGTGATACTAGTCTGAAAACACCTGATCTCGGAAGCTAAGCAGACTCAGGGGCCCTCTGGTGCAGTGATAGTGTCCCTACCCCTGGACTGAGAGACTCTGAACAGGTTGATTAGTAAAATAGGTTCATTCATGGAATGAAGGCGTCGCTGACCAGGCCAGTATTTATTGCACATCTCTAATTGCCCAGAGGGCACATAAGAGTCAACCACATTGCTGTAGTTCTGGAATCACGTGTAGTCCAGACCAGGTAAGGATGGCAGTTTCCTTCCCTAAAGGACATTAGTCACCCAGATGGGTTTTTCCAACAACTGACAATGGATTCATGGCCCGAGTCCTTTATAAAGCAAACTCAGGGATGAATCTGTAAAACTCTCTCTCCTATCTTATTCTCTACTCCCAAGTCAAATAGACATTTTTCACTAACTATTTCCCATAAATATTCTCACAGGATATCCGTCATGTAGGGATTGTGGGAGTCTTGCAAGTTTACAATGAGTTGCTAAATCTCATTCTTACTTCAAGTTGTACATTAAGTTGCAGTTTTGATTAGGTTTCTTTACAGATTGATATTTTACTCTGTGGAGCACTGGAATGTAGATTTAAAAAGTCCAATATGTGTTTTCTCTTCATTTTTCCCTGGGATGTGGGCATTGTTTAGAAGGCCAATATTGTTACTTATCTAAGCTCTTTCAGCTAAGCTCTTTCAGAGGGCAGTTAAGAGTCAACCACATTGCTGTGTGTCTGGAGTCACATGTAGGCCAGATCAGGTAAGGATGAAAAATTTCAATCCATACAGTATTAGAGCACCGAAGGAATCCCTTCAGTCCATCATGCCAGCGCGGGTCATTAAGCACCTATCTACTGTAATCCAATTTCTCAGCACTTGACCTGTTGCTTTGTATTCTATGGCTTTTCAAGTATTCATCTAAATATTTCTTACAGGTTGTGATGGATTCCACCTCTACCACCCCTTCAGGCAGTGAGTTGTTGTTACTGACTACTGTTTGCGCGAAAATGTTCTTTGTTAAATTCCCTCTAAACCTCCTGCCCCAAACCTTAATTTTTTGTCTCCTGGTTGTTGATCTCTCCACCAAGAGGAAAAGTTTCTTCCTATCTACCTTCTCTATGCCCCTCATAATTCTGTACACCTCAGTCAGGTCCCCCCTCAGCTTTCTCTGCATTCAAGTAAAAGAACCCTTCCTACCTAGCTTCTCTTCGTATCTGAAACACTCCAGTCCAGACAGCATCCTGGTGAATTTCCAATATAATCACATCCTTCCTATAGAATGGCAATCAGAACTGCACACAGTACTCCCTAAAGGGCATTTGTGAACGAGGTGGGTTTTTACAACCAAAAACAATGATTTCCTGGAGACCATTGTGGAGATTAGTTTTTTTTAAAAAAATGTTACAAATTAAATGTAAATTCCACCAGCAGCATTAGCCTGGCCCTCTGTATTACTAATTTATTGAAGTTATTGCTGTACCACTAGCACCGAGGTGTTGCAAGCTGCTTCTCCACAGAGACCAGACAATACTGAGTGTAGAACAACCAGTGTTTTTGCTTCGATAATAGTATATCGCACAATGCAGAAATGAAAGGGGAGAGTTTAAAATAAAAGTATGATGATTTATTAAATTGCATAGCATTCACAGCACATAAATAGGTCATTTAGCTTTGATTCCTATGTTCCACATGAGCCTCACCCTACCCAACATCACCTAACCTTATCCATACATTGTTCCAGGATAGTAGGAACTGCAGATGCTGGGGAATCTGCGATAACAAAGTTTGGAGCTGGATGAACACAGCAGGCCAAGCAGCATCAGAGGAACAGGAAGGCTGACGTTTCGGGCCTACACCTTTCTTTGAAGAAGGGTCTAGGCCCAAAAAGTCAGCCTTCCTGCTCCTGTGATCCTGCTTGGCCTGCTGTGTTCATCCAGCTCCAAACCTTGTTATCCCATACATTATTCTATTCATTTCTCCCTTGGTGTGTGTTTGTTGAGCTTCTCCTTAAAGCTATTTATAATCATTCATCTCAACTACTTCATTTGCAAGTTGCACATTCTACTCACTCTGGGTAGAGAAATTTCTCCTGAATGGTTTAAAGGATTTGCTAATCAATATCTTATCCTTGATATTATTTATCTTAATGCTTTCAGCATAATGAGCAAATGAAATGCTATCAGATTCATTTAACTGTAGGCATTAATTTTCTGTAGTCTTATCCAAGTGAATCCTTGACTAACAATGTTACAGCTGAAATCATCTGTTCTGGATCCTTGTGGACCCTATGAATTGTTGAATTCTCTTCGATCCCTACTGCCAGGAGCAACTCACAATCTCATTTTTTCCTTCACGCCAACAAAAAGCAAAATGGTAACATAGTTTATTTTCTTTAATTTATTCATACTGTGTCCAATGTACAAAACAAGGAACTGTAATCTTTCGGTTTCATATTTGTTTTCATTTCACAATAACTGACAGGACATGGTGCTGATATTTTCTGCAGTACCACTCCCATTGAACTTTGCCACCCACATTATATACTGTTTGTGAAAACGCACGCATGCGTACTGGGCATTGTGAGAGCCCATATTTTCTCCAGTGGGGAAGGCCTGTCATAATCATTGGCTTTACAAGATTAATGTCCCCCAGACTGTGAATACTGCCCCCCAGCCAGAGACTGGAGTCTCTCCATTGTCCATCAGCATCCTGGCAATGGTGACCACTGGCATTCCTATGCCCACAGTCAATGGGAGATCCCAGGGAAAGAGTGAGTAAGGATTGTGTAGTGATTGTAACCAGGTAGATCTCATTGACTATGAGATCCTTGATTGAGATTGTTAACAGATATGAAGCTGAGATTCAGGAGTCTCCTCATTTGAGGGACTAACCAAGCTGGCTGGTCACAGCCAGTGTACTGTGCACGTGTAAGTAAATTGTGACTTGGTGATGGTGTACTGGCCTCTGTGCAGCTATTTCAGCTGAGATGGGAATTGTATGGGATCCTGTGGGTGGGAGTTGTAGGGAAGATAGGGAGTGTTTTCTTCAGTAGCAGACCGCTCCACTTCCCAATGGCAAGTTCCTCAATCAGCCCCTGATTGCCCTTGCTCCCTATGTAGTTTCCTGGTGGCTATTTCCCTGCTTCTCTTTGGATAAATATCTGTGCAGTGGGATGAAACTATAGAGGGTATTATTTGCTCATGTAAGGGTGTCAATTGGCATTTGGATAGGAAAGCGCCCACAGACCTTCCCGACCAGCATTGATCAGATGGAAGAAGGAAGGTAATGAGATTTCCATACCCACCGACACCGTGTGTTCACTTGATTAAATGCTTCCCCAGTTCCAAATTCTCTGAATGGGGAGACATTAAATTCCACCCACACAGTGGGAAATATAAATCATTGTCAGACAGTTCAAGAGCACTTGGGTGAAGCAAATGCTTTTTGTTTACTGCGGGTGAATTCTTGGGTTGAAGAATGATGCCCAAAAGGGGCAGCACTAGGCAGAGTGATTCCTCAGCACATTGGTCTAAACCTGCTAGAAGTCTACCTGCAGGTTTGATTTGAATGGGAGCAATTAATTCAGGGTGGCATTCAGAAACCCTGATGCTGCTTGCCTGATGAATTCTAGCCATGATGTGGAGGTGCCGGTATTGGACTGAGGTGTACAAGGTCAAAAATCACATGACACCAGCTTATAGTCCAACAGGTTCATTTGAAAACACAAGCTTTCAGAGCCTCACTCCTCCTCCTTCAGGTGTTAGTCACCTACCTGACACTAGTTAGTCACTAACACCTGAAGAAGGAGCGACGCTCCAAAAGCTTGTGTTTTCAATTAAACCTGTTGGGCTATCAGCTGGTGTCATATGATCTCTGACCTGATGAATTCTGACCAGCTTTCACATGTAGTTGGTCTGCAGTTGATAATCAGGATGGCAAAGCAGAAGCCTGAAGAAAAGGGCCAAAGGGTCAGGAAGAGACTTTGGCTAGCAGCAGCCCAGCAGAATTTATCCAGTACTGGATGTTGCATTCTCATTCTCTCTGGTTTCACAAATGTATAAATTTTATGAAGTTTTTGGTTCTTTCTTTGTATCACCTCCATTAGTCCCTCAAAGAATGATCATTTAAGTCATTGAAGCCCTGGTTTTATGAGGTGGATGCCTATGGAGGTGGACATTTCCTGTCCATTGTGCTCAATTTATTCCTCCTTTCACCCTGCTGTTTCCTGCTTCACAAAATACATGAAGAGCAATTCACATATCCAGATAATTAATTCAGGCAGTAGTTAAAACAAAAAATCTTCCGGTCAAAAAATCATTGGAAAATCCAGTTTAAATTCACAAGCCCGAATTTCGGATCAGCTCCAAATAAAAATATTGTGGGACTTCTTTAAAAGCATGATGGCTCAGTGGTTAACACTACTGCCTCACAGCACCAGGAACCCGGATTTGATTCCAACCTTGGGTGACTGGCTATGTGCAGTTTACACGTTCTCCCGATGTCTGCGTGGGTTTTGTCCGGGTGCTCTTTTATTGTCCCACAATCCAAAGGTGAGGTTGGAGGGATTGGTCATGCTAAATTGTCCTCTAGTATCTAGGGATGTGCAGGCTAGGTGAATTAGCCATGGGAAATGTGAAGTTACAGGGATGGGGTTGGGGCTGGGTCTGGGTGGGATGCACATCAGAGAGTCAATGCAGGCTGAATGGACTGTTTCTGCATTGCACAGATTTTATGATTCTGGTTTCCTGTCAGCCTAGCATTGTGTATTTGGCACTTTATAATCATTTTATAACAATGAGAATACACAGATTTCATTCCTGAAGAAAAACTCATGCATCTGTTTTTCCCATCTCATTGTTGAGTATTAGTGTGTTAAAACCAAGGCTAATATTTTGTGTAAGAGGAGATTTAGACAAACCAGAAAAAGCTTTTCAAGAATTCCATTTACCTAACGGAGAGTAGAGACCCTACACGAGCACACCCACCCAATGTTCCACCCTCGTGTCACCAGACACAACAACTAGAAATTTACCCCGAGAGCAGTACCTTTCTAATTACTCTGCAGTGGATAGCTATTGTGTAATAAGACAGACAACAGGACACTTAGGAAGAACACCTTAATTATAACTGTGATATCCTGAAAAAGAAAGCTTTTCATATTCTTGGACACTAAACAATTTCTTCTTCAGAACACGTTGGACTTGGTTTTAACTGTGTGCAAGTGAATAGGGCTTTGAGCGACAGAAAATCTCACCCATTGCCTTTGTCATATAGCCAAATTTGCTGAAGGTACAAAGATAGGTGGGAGAGCATGTTGTGGGAGACAAAAAGAGCAGAATTATGGTACTGTTTCAGAATAAGGACCTCCCATTTAAAAGGAGGAATTCCATCTCTGACACATTATGGAGTTCAACCTGGAAAAGTGTTAGATAATGCAGTTGATGCAGATAACAGGCAAGGCATTACGCTATGAATGTTAGGACCCTGGGAAGTACTGAGGATCAGAGGGACTTTAGTGTGCATACCCATAACTCCTTGAGCAGGACAGGTAGCCCGCAGCTCTCTGCCTGAAAGAGTGGTTGCCTCAGACATTTGCACCCTACCGCCATTGCTGAGGCCAGGCGCCAACTCTCTGACGCCTCCTCCTACCGCCCCCTGGATCATGACCCCACCCCCGAGCACCAAACCATCATTTCCCAAACCATCCACAACTTCATCACCTCAGGTGACCTCCCACCCACCGCCTCCAACCTCATCGTTCCCCAACCCCGCACCGCCCGCTTCTATCTCCTCCCCAAAATCCACAAACCTGAATGCCCTGGTCGACCCATTGTCTCCGCCTGCTCCTGCCCCACCGAACTCATCTCCACCTACCTAGACTCCATTTTCACCCACTTGGTCCAGGAACTCCCTACCTACGTCCCTGACACCACCCACGCCCTCCACCTCCTCCAGAACTTCCAATTCCCAGGTCCCCAACACCTCATTTTTACTATGGACGTCCAGTCCCTATATACCTGTATTCCCCATGCTGATGGCCTAAAGGCCCTCCGCTTCTTCCTGTCCTGCAGAACAGACCAATCCCCCTCCACCGACACCCTCATCCGCCTAGCCGAACTCGTCCTCACCCTCAACAACTTTTCTTTCAATTCCTCCCACTTCCTACAGACAAAGGGGGTGGCCATGGGTACCCGCATGGGCCCAAGCTATGCCTGCCTCTTTGTAGGTTACGTGGAACAATCCCTCTTCCGTACCTACACTGGCCCTAAACCCCACCTCTTCCTCCGTTACATTGATGACTGCATCGGCGCCGCCTCGTGCTCCCACGAGGAGCTCGAACAGTTCATCCAATTCACCAACACTTTCCACCCCAACCTGAAGTTCACCTGGACCATCTCTAACACTTCTCTCTCCTTCCTGGACCTCTCTGTCTCCATCTCGGGCAACCACCTAGAGACAGATGTCCATTTCAAGCCCACTGACTCCCACAGCTACCTGGAATACACCTCCTCCCACCCACCCTCCTGCAAAAATGCCATCCCCTATTCCCAATTCCTTCGCCTCCGCCGCATCTGCTCCCAGGATGAGACATTCCAATCCCGCACATCTCAAATGTCCTCATTCTTCAAGGACCGCAACTTCCCCCCCACAGTGGTCGAGAACGCCCTCGACCGTGTCTCCCGCATTTCCCGGAACACATCCCTCACGCCCCGTCCCCGCAACAATAACCAAAAAAGAATCCCCCTCGTCCTCACATACCACCCCACCAACCTCCGGATCCAACGCATCATCCTCCGACACTTCCGCCATCTGCAGTCAGACCCCACCACCAAAGACATCTTTCCCTCCCCACCCTTATCTGCCTTCCGGAGGGACCACTCCCTCCGCGACTCCCTTGTCCGCTCCACACTCCCCTCCAGCCCCACCACACCCGGCACTTTTCCTTGTAACCGCAGGAAGTGCAACACCTGCCCCCACACCTCCTCCCTCACCCCAATCCCAGGCCCCAAGAAGACTTTCCACATCAGGCGAGGTTCACCTGCACATCTGCCAATGTGGTATACTGCATCCGCTGCACCCGTTGTGGCTTCCTCTACATCGGGGAAACCAAGCGGAGGCTTGGGGACCGCTTTGCAGAACACCTGCGCTCAGTTCGCAACAAACAACTGCACCTCCCAGTCGCGAACCATTTCAACTCCCCCTCCCATTCCTCAGATGACATGTCCATCCTTGGCCTCCTACAATGCCACAGTGATGCCACCCGAAGGCTGCAGGAACAGCAAATCATATTCAGCCTGGGAACCCTGCAGCCCAATGGCATCAATGTGGATTTCACAAGTTTCAAAATCTCCCCTCCCCCAACCGCATCCCAAAACCAGCCCAGCTCCATCCCCGCCTCTTCGACTTGTCTGCCTCCTCTCCACCTATCCTCTCCTCTATCCATCCTCTATCCGCCTCCCCCTCTCTCCCTATTTATTTCAGAACCCTCTTCCCCTCCCCCATTTCTGATGAAGGGTTTAGGCCCGAAACGTCAAGTTTTCCTGCTCCTATGATGCTGCTTGACCTGCTGTGTTCATCCAGCCCCATGCTTGTTATCTCATGTTTTGAGGTGAACTTTGTACATCCCTGAAAGTGGAACACTCGCCTTTCTGTTTCCTTTTCTCCTTTGAACTGGGTATTCTCTGAGTAGAAAACTAAGGAAAACTGTCCCTGAAAATAAACTGCAATAAAACAGTTAAACGTTAATGTTTTACTGTATTTCCATCTGAATGTTGGGGTGTGTGTTAATGACATGCTAATTGTATTGTTAACATTAAGAATGTATAGATGGAGAGCATTGATCAACTATCTACTTCAAGAATTTGGTCTACGTGTAGCACGTTTGTCTGCATTTTCTATGTCACTACAGAAGGTACACGTTAAAATTACTTAATTGGCTGTAAAATACCTTGGGAAGTTCTGAGGTTGTGAAGGGTATGAATTATAGAGAAAATCTTCCAGAATACTGGGTTTTGGTTGTTGAGAAGGCAGGCATTTTTAATGTAGTATTTTGTGAATAAACTGAGCTTAAGTAAAAGATTGACGTCTGGCTTCCCACTTCATTTGACTTCAGAATGAATTAACAACGAGGAAGGGAGTAAGGAATGTTCGCACATCTTCAATGAAATAGTTTAGAAAGGAATCTCTCTTGAGCACATTATAAGTTCTTGGAACATAAATATTTGGGCCCCAATTTTTGAAAAAAAAGGTGAAAATAACATCACCTGGTTCGTCTATGAATAGAATATCTACAGTGAGCAGTGTTGAATTTTGAAATCAGGGTCTTGCCCATAGTTTTGTGTCTGATGAAAGGCTTGCCTGGGTTGGATGT
Source organism: Ginglymostoma cirratum (assembly GCA_024137785.1). Taxonomy (NCBI): domain Eukaryota; kingdom Metazoa; phylum Chordata; class Chondrichthyes; order Orectolobiformes; family Ginglymostomatidae; genus Ginglymostoma; species Ginglymostoma cirratum. Next base: position 2,527,242 of record JAHRHZ010000004.1, read on the forward strand.
AGCACATTTGCTGGAGAGCTTTAAAACAGGAACTCCCTGTTTCAAGGCTGCAGCTCAAGACGAAAGGGTGTGTGGCAGTAGTGAATAGAGAAATGGTTGTTCTCTATTCCTAGTATGGTCTGCCTGTCATCCTGCAGCACCTTACAACCTTGCAATGCCTTATGAAGCAAAACTAGCAAAATGAATCAGATCCTTTATAACATGCTTAAGATTATGCGACGAGTTGGTAAACTTGGTACAAATCATCTCGGGCAATACTACTTTGTCTGATGCTCTTCAATAGCAGCAACAAACATGCATAATACAGAGAAGCATTAGCAGTAAAAACAGACTGAATCAGAATTATACAGCTTAGGAAGAGGCTATTTCGATCATCATACCAGAGTCAGACCTTAAAAAGAACCATCAAATTAGTCTGAAATAACAAGGTGTAGAGCTGGATGAACACAGCAAGCCAAGCAGCATCAGAGGAGCAGGAAAGCTGACGTTCTGGGGGTCAGAAAATCATTTCTGAAGAAGGAGCCAGACCCGAAACGTCAGCCTTCCTGCTCCTCTGATGCTGCTTGGCCTGCTGCGTTCATCCAGCTCTACACCTTGTCATCTCAGATTCTCCAGCATGGGCAGCTCCTACCATCTCTGCATCAAATTAGTCTAATTTCTCTGCTCTTTCCCCAACCCCGCCACCCCATAGCCCTCCAAATATTCCCCTTCCCAGGACAAAACAAAAGACAGACCACCCGGCAGAAACCTCTAATGTACAGTGATATAAATGCTGGACAGGAATCCCTGGTCCTTAGATATGAGTTCCCTCAGAAAGCTTCTTTTCTATCATAAATCCCTTTCTTCTAATTTGCAGATCGTTTCACACAATTACTTTATCCATCTACTAACTACTCACTAATATTCAGTAGTGTGCCTCAATTACAAAGTACACCAAAATTCTCACATTACTCATGACACCTGGAATTCACTTCATGAGTGAACTTAAATGGTTCCACATTCCTCTCCAATCTTTGAAAACCAAACCACCTTCTCCCAGAAGCTAGATCTTCTCATTTACAGCACAAATGGCACATCAGCTCATTTATACAGACAGAATCTCTGACACACACACACCACAAACACACAGTTAAAGTGAATTACAAAAATGATTCTGATAAGAAGACCATAAGAAATAGGATCAGGAGTGGGCTGTTTGGCCCCTCGAGCCGGCTCTACCATTTCAATGGGAACATGGCTGATCTGACATTTGTCATGCCCACTTTTCTGCCCTTTCCCTGTAACCCTCGATTCCCTGACTGATCAAGAATCTATCTATCTCAGACTTAAATATACACAAGAATTTTCTGTGTATATCTCAGCAAGGAGATCCAAAGACTCACAACTCTGAGAGAAGTAGTTCCTCCTCATCTGAACTCTTTTATTTTGGGACTCTGCCCTGTAGTCCTAGACCATCCTAGAGGGGAAACAGCATCTCAATATTTACCATAGCAAGACCCTTAAGAATCTAATATGTTTCAATGAGAACCCCTCTTATTCTTTTAAACGCCAGTGAGTAGAGTCCCAACATGCTTAGCTTTTGCTCATAAGACAATTTCTCCACATCAGCAACCATCCTAATGAACTTCCTCTGAACTGCCTCCAGTGAAATGATATCTTTCCTTAAATAAGGGGACCAAAACTGCTCACTGTAGTTCAGACGTGGTCTCACCAGCGCAGTTGCAGTAAGACTTCCTGCTCTATATACTCCTTGTAAAAAGGGCCAACATTCCATTAGCCTTCCTGATTTTCTGCTGCCCGTGAACAAGCTTTCTGTGTTTCCTGCACAAGTAACCACAAATCCCTCTAATTTCCAGTTTTCCTCCATTTAAATAATATGCAGTTCTTTAGTTCTCCCTTTTAAATTGAACAACTTCACATTTGCCCACATTATACTCCATTTGCCAACTTATTTGCCCACACTTAACAATACTTCTCTCTAAACTGTTCTATCCCTCTCACAACCTGCTTTTTAAACTATTTGTGCACTGTATGCAAATTTGACTACAGTACATTCACTTCCTTCCTCCAAGTCATTAATATATATTGTAAACAGTTGTGGTCCAGCACTGATCCCTGTGGAACCTCACTGGTTACCATTCGCCAACTTGAAAAAGAACCCCTCATCCCCATTTGCTGTTTCCTGCCGAAGAGCCAATTCTCTATTCATGCCAATATACTACCTTCAACACTTTGGGCTCTTATGTTATGGCCTAACCTATTGTGAGGTACCTTGTCAATCTTCAGACAGTTGACAAAAATTCACCATATTCCCAGAGGACTATAGAGCAGCTCTCTCATTAGAGAAAGATGTCTGGTTGTGAATTTGACATGAGGGTCAGTCAATACATGCTCTTGGAATCACTCTGCATCACATACCAGTTGTCCAGCCAACTGAGCTAGACAAACCCCAAATAGGTATACAAATAACTTGGTCACAAATGCACATATGAAGTTGAAGTTAACAATGTTCTTTGTATACAAGTCGGATGCTGGATAAGGCAGCATGAAGAAGAACAATAGAATGTGAGGGTAACGGACCATGAAATGGACGTTTGCATTAGCAATACATAAAGACAAAAAAAATCTTTGGAGTCTTTTGTAAGAATGAGCAGTTTACAGTAATTTAGAAAGTGCAAATATGAAAATTCAAAACATGAAGAACAAATGTAAATATTTTATTTAGACTTGAAAAGCTTTACTTACAGAGGCTTCTTTCCATGACAGAATATGATTGGTAGAAATTGTAGATGAGTAAATAAAAGTTACATATTAGTTAGATTTAAAAACTTTTAAAAAGTTAAACAAATGAATTTAAAAATCTTCGCCTTTTCTGCAACATATAAGCATCCTATATTATAAGAAGTCTTCTCAGTAATTTCCTCAGTCATTCAACTGCATCTTGTGTTCACCGAACCACTGCTGTTAAAACGATTTGGTAATTTTCTGTGATGTCTCCTTTGATAGACATTTTAACTGCAGCTGAGATTGTTTGAAGTGGCTTGAAAACAAAATTAAAACATTCTATTTAAATACCTGTTTAACTGTTCAATCTATTTAACTCAAACATACGAGTTTTAGCTTAAAATGTTACAATATTCCAGCATTCTATTAATGAAACATCATTTAGAAATAATACATGTATGACATTAATTGAGCCACAGAAACATTGAAATACCCCAAGAAAATTATACTTCCTGAATATAGCTTTCCTAGGCTTTAAAAAAAAAGTTTTGATAAAGTTCCAAGCAGGGCAGAACATGGAATTAAATAAGAATTTGGTTAAAGAATCATACAGCATGGAAACAGGCCCTTCGGCCCAACTCATCTATGCTGACCAGATTCTCTAAACTGTATTTGGCCCATATCCCTCTAAATTGTTCCCATCCATGTACCTGTTCAAACGTCCTTTTAATGTCATAATTGTTTCTGCCTCTATCACGTCCTCTGCAGCGTGTTCCATATATGCGTCACCCTCGGTGTGAAAAAGTTGCCCCTCAGGTCCCTTTTATATCTTTCCCCTCTCACTTTAAACTTATGCCTGGTAGTTTTGGACTCCCCTCCCTGGGATAAAGACCTTGGCTATTCACCTTAACTAAAACCTTAAGGAATGCTAATTGATAGGAAGCATTGAGGATCAATGGTTGGACTCCTGCTGATTTTAACCTGAAAAAGTGAGCTGGATGATAAAATCTACTGCAAACAAAAATTTGCAAACTGTGCTGAAATAAGCAAAATGGTACAGTCAGGGACCCTGACTATAACAGCAGATTGTTAAAAGTAGGCTTAAAACAGTAGAAGGATCTAATTCATATATTTTTTTAAAAAATTAAACAACATTTTAAAAACTGCACTGAAAGAGGCCATTCAATCTGTGTCAGCCATGAAAGAACTCTACATCTAATTCCACTTCTCAGCTCTCATTCTGTAGATCTATAGTATACACTTGAAATACCTGAATCAGAGGAAATGTACATATTGATAAAGCTGCATTTCCTGGTTTCTATTTGTTATTTTCTACTCTATCGAACTTCTTACCACAAGCTTCATTTTCAAAAGTAAACTTGGATCTAAGTTATACAAAGTAATGAATTCATTTCCCAGTAATTAAATTGCACGGCTGGGATTAGTGTTATCAGGTTTCACAATATAATAACATACATCGTGTCCACTAGGTGGAGTCCAGCTAACAGTGACAACCTTCACAGTCCCAGCTTCCACCGTGGCTTTGACTGGATCAATGACGAACCCTTTCGCGTGAAGGGCCTGCGGACTGTCGATGGTGAACTCCACATTCTACGAGAAAAATGACACCATCCTGTTGTAGTTTGGAAGAACATTACAGAAAACCCTTCTATCAGCTGGACTATAAAGTCGAATTTGAACAATACTAACTTTCTGGTACTAATCAATTCCTGTGAACTATATGGCTGGAAATATGTTTATTTGATTACGTTGAATATAATTGTAATTTTGAATTTGTTCATGCTACTATATGATCTTCTTACAACTCTATTTCACGATGAAGATTTACAGTACTCTATAAACTAGTTTGGAACGGGAGAAAACACAAAACTCAGCCTTGATGTTTTTGGCCCACAGACTTTATTAAATATTGGCTTGTATCTCTTTAACATTGTTACAAAAATACTTTGACATCTCAAATAAACTTGATACACTTGCAATTGGTCTGAATCCTCTTTCCTTATTCCAGTAAGATTTGCATATTATTTTTCTTCTGGTCTCTGTTTATATTATAATTTTGCTGCAGGATGTTACTTGCCAGACCATAAGAACTGAAGATGTGTGCTCCAGAACGAGCCATAGCCCTAACCAAGCTGTTTGAGTACAACCAGAACACAAGCATCTACCCAGTAAAATGGAAAGTTGTCTAGGTACGTCCTGTCCACAAAAAGGCAGGACAAATTGCCAATTATTGCCCCATTAGGCTACTTTCAATTATACAATACAATACCCTTTCATTGTCGGAGTACAGTGAACAGCTTTTACAATGTCTGCCTTCTTATGGCGACATCTTTAAGTACAAGTACCTAGGGACAATTCTTGGATACAGCAGAGGAATAGAAGTAGTTGCTTAACTACAGAATTGAAATTAAGTTAAAAATAGGGGTTAACAATACAGTGTTCTAAGGTGAGTTTGAAGGTGAGGGTTGTCCCCTCAGATCAGTCTCCATCCAGGACTTGCTGCCTGCGTGCTGCTCTGCGGCTCCACACTGCTCCAGGCTCACTGCTTGCGGTGTTTTGGTGCTCACGGGGTGTGCCTGCAGGCCCCAGAGCACAAGGTCATGCTGCCCATGCTGGTTCCACAGTGGGACTCGGCCCGTACCCGCTCCAGTCCGTCGCGGGACTCAGCCTGTACCTGCTCCGGAACTCCATTCTCCAGGGGAGTGGGATGGGGCGGGGGAGAGCGGAGACAGGAAAAATCACAAGAGGAGAGAAAAAAATGGGAAAGAAAGGTAAAGGGACTGATGAGCAGAAGAGCTCTGACCGGAGCATCCTACTCTGCCACCATCTTGAATAGAAATTATCAACAAAGTGATGAAAAGAACGATTGACAATGCTAGCAAGTGGCACTCATTCAACAATAACCTGCTCGCTGGCAATCAGATTAAATTCAGCCAGCGCCATTTAGCTTTTGGTCTGATTACAACCATGGACAAAACGAGCTGAAATCCAGAGGTGAGGGGATAATGGCTGTCCTTCACACCATGGTAGCACTTAACTGAATATGGCATTAAGCTACGCTAGGAAAACTGGGTCAAGACTAACTAGTATTTTCAAATAAACCTGTTGGACTAATAATAGTGTGATTTTTGTCCACCCTAGTCCAACACCGGCACCTCCACATCAGGAAAACTGGAGTCAGGGAGAATCAGGGAGGAAACGCTCAGCTGGCTGGAGGAATTACTATGGTTGTTAGACCATCAATCATCCGAGTCCCAGGACATTACTGCACGAGTTCCTCAGGGTAATCCCCAAGGTCTAACCATTCTCAGCTGCTTCATCAATGACCTGTCCTCCATCATTTGGCCAGAAGTGGGCATGTCTGCTGATGGCTGCAAAATAGTTAACACCATTCAAAACTCTTCAGGTACTGAATGAAGCAGCATGACTGGACAACACGCAAGTTAAATGGCAAGTAACATTCACATCAGACGAATACCTACCTATGACTATCTCCAAAATTAAATAATCTAATCATCACCCCTTTCTGTTCAATGGCATTACCATCACCAAATTCCCTACATCAACGTCTTAGAGGGTACCAATGAACAGAAATTGAACTGGAATAGCCATGTAATTACTGTGACTACAAGAGCAGGTCAGAGGTTACAAATCCTGTGGTAACTAGCTCACGACTTCATTTCATAATGCCTGTCAACCTTCTACAAGGTACAAGTCAGGAGTATCTTGGAATACTGCTCACTTGGCTGGATAAGCATAGCTCCAAAAAATACTCAAGAAGCTCAACAGGATAAAGCTCGATTGACACCCTAACTGCCAAGTTCCACATTCTCTCCCTTTACCACTAGTGCACAGTGGCAGCAGTGTGTACTGTCTACAAGATGTACTGTAGAATTTACCAACGTTCCTTTGATAGCACCTTCCAAACCTATGACCCCTAAGGACAAGGGGAGCAGATGCATGGAAGTCCCAACACTTGAAAATTCCCTTCCAAGATACACGTGGAAATATATCCCTTTTCCTTCATTGTTTTTCTCTCAAAAGGTCAACAGAATCTGGAATTCTCTTCCCTAGAAAGCAGTAGAAGCTAGGTTATTGAATATCTTTAAGGCTGAGTTAGACAAATCTGTGATTGACAAGCGTGTCAAGGAATTATCAGAGAAGACAGGAAAGTGGAATTAAAGCTATGATCAGATCATGATCTTATTGAATAGCTGAGTGTGCTTGAGAGGATGAAAAACCTACTCCTGCTCCTTTTCCTTATATTCTTATAGTTACCAAGAGGGTAATTGGGTGTTTGGAACCCACTGTCTGAAATGCAATCACAAGCAGAAAGCCACATTTATAAAGCTCTTGGAAGTGCACTTGAGGTACTGAAACATAAAAGGCAATGGACAAGAGCTGCAAGCTGTTGAGATGAGACTTACAAAGAACAAAGAAAATTACAGCACAGGAACAGGCCCTTCGGCCCTCCAAGCCTGCGCCGATCGAGATTCTCTGTCTAAACCTGTCATCTATTTTCTAAGGGTCTGTATCCCTTTGCTCCCTGTCCATCCATGTACCTGTCCAGATACATCTTAAAAGACACTAACATGTCTGTGTCTACCACCTCCACCAGCAACGTGTTCCAGGCACCCACCACCCTCTGCGTAAAGAACTTTCCACGCATATCTCCCGTAAACTTTCCTCCTCTCACTTTGAACTCATGACCCCTAGTAATTGAGTCCCCCAATCTGGGAAAAAGCTTCTTGCAATCCACCTTGTCTATACTCCTCATGATTTTGTAGACCTCAATCAGGTCCCCCCTCAATCTCCGTCTTTCTAATGAAAATAATCCTAGTCTACTCAACCTTTCTTCATAGCTAGTGCCCTCCATACCAGGCAACATCCTGGTGAACCTCCTCTGCACCCTCTCCAAAGCATCCACATCCTTTTGGTAATGTGGCGACCAGAACTGTACGCAGTAGTCTAAATGTGGCCGAACCAAAGTCTTATATAACTGTAACATGACCTGCCAACTCTTGTACTCAATACCCCGTACGATGAAGGAAAGCATGCTGTATGCCTTCTTGACCACTCTACTGACCTTCAGGGAACAATGGACCTGAACACCCAGATCTCTCTGTACATCAATTTTCCCCAGGACTTTTCCATTTACTGTATAGTTTGCTCTTGAATTAGATCTTCCAAAATGCATCACCTCGCACTTGCCCGGATTGAACTCTATCTGCCATTTATCTGCTCAACTCTCCAATCTATCTATATTCTGCTGTAATCTCTGACAGTCCCCTTCACTATCTGCTACTCCACCAATCTTCGTGTCATCTGCAAACTTGCTAATCAGACCACCTATACCTTCCTCCAAATCATTTACGTATATATCAAACAACAGTGGTCCCAGCACAGATCCCTGTGGAACACCACTGGTCACAGGTCTCCAATTTGAGAAACCCCCTTCCACTACTACACTCTGTTTCCTGTTGCCTAGCCAGTTTTTTATCCATCTAGCTAGCACACCCTGGACCCCATGCGACTTCACTTTCTCCATCAGCCTGCCATGGGGAACCTTATCAAACGCCTTACTGAAGTCCATGTATATGACATCTACAGCCTTTCCCTCATCAATCCACTTTGTCACATCCTCGAAGAATTCTATTAAGTTGGTAAGACATGACCTTCCTTGCACAAAACCATGTTGTCTATCACTGATAAGCCCATTTTCTTCCAAATGGGAATAGATCCTATCCCTCAGTATCTTCTCCAGCAGCTTCCCTACCACTGACGTCAGGCTCACCGGTCGATAATTACCTGGATTATCCCTGCTACCCTTCTTAAACAAGGGGACAACATTAGCAATTCTCCAGTCCTCCGGGACCTCACCCGTGTTTAAGGATGCTGCAAAGATATCTGTTAAGGCCCCGGCTATTTCCTCTCTCGCTTCCCTCAATAACCTGGGATAGATCCCATCAGGACCTGGGGACATGTCCACCTTAATGCCTTTTAGGATACCCAACACTTCCTCCCTCCTTATGCCGACTTGACCTAGAGTAATCAAACATCTATCCCTAACCTCAACACCCGTCATGTCCTTCTCCTTGGTGAATACCAATGCAAAGTACTCATTAAGAATGTCACCCATTTTCTCTGACTCAACGCATAACTTTCCTTCTTTGTCCTTAAGTGGGCCAATCCTTTCTCTAGTTACCCTCTTGCTCTTTATATATGAATTAAAGGCTTTGGGATTTTCCTTAACCATGTTTGCTAAAGATATCTCATGTCCCCTTTTAGCTCTCTTAATTCCTCTTTTCAGATTCGCCCTCCATTCCTGATATTCTTCCAAAGCTTCGTCTGTTTTCAGTCGCCTAGACCTTATGTATACTTCCTTTTTCCTCTTAGCTAGTCTCACAATTTCACCTGTCATCCATGGTTCCCTAATCTTGCCATTTCTATTCCTCATTTTCACAGGAACATGTCTCTCCTATACGCTAATCAACCTCTCTTTAAAAGCCTCCCACATATCACATGTGGATTTACCTTCAAACAGTTCCTCCCAATCTATATTCCCCAGATCCTGCCGAATTTTGGCATCGTTGGCCTTCCCCCAGTTTAGAACTCTTCCTTTAGGATCACTCTCATCTTTGTCCATGAGTATTGTAAAACTTACAGGAATTGTGATCACTATTCCCAAAGTCATCCCCTACTGAAACTTCAACCACCTGGCCGGGCTTATTCCCCAACACCAGGTCCAGTATGGCCCCTTCCCGAGTTGGACTACATACATATTGCTCTAGAAAACCCTCCTGGAAGCTCCTTACGAATTCTGCTCCATCTTGACCCCTAACACTAAGTGAATCCCAGTCAATGTTGGGAAAATTAAAATCTCCCATCACCACCACCCTGTTGCTCCTACACCTTTCCATAATCTGTTTACATATTTGTACCTCTATCTCACGCTCACTGTTGGGAGGCCTGTAGTATAGCCCCAACATTGTTACTGCACCCTTCCTATTTCTGAGTTCTACCCATATTGCCTCACTGCTCGAGTCCTCCATAGTGCCCTCCTTCAGTACAGCTGTGATATCGTCTTTGACCAGTAATGCAACTCCTCCACCCCTGTTACCTCCCTCTCTATCTCGCCTGAAGCATCGATATCCTGGGACATCTAGTTGCCGATCGTGCCCTTCCCTCAACCAAGTCTCAGTAATAGCAATACCATCATACTCCCAGGTACCGATCCAAGCCCTAAGTTCATCTGCCTTATCTACTACACTTCTCGCATTAAAACAAATGCACCTCTGACCACCTGTTCCTCTGTGTTCATCATCTGCTCTCTGTCTACTCTTCCCTTTAGTCTCACTGACTCCATTATCTAGTTCCCTACAGGCTTTAGCTACTACCTCCTTTCTGTCCAATAACCTGTCCAATATTTGGTTCCCATCCCCCTGCCACATTAGTTTAAACCCTCCCCCACAGCGTTAGCAAAAGCACCCCCAAGGACATTGGTTCCAGTCCGGCCCTGGTGTAGACCGTCCAATTTGTAATAGTTCCACCTTCCCCAGAACCGGTCCTAATGTCCCAAAAATCTGAACCCCTCCCTCCTGCACCATCTCTCAAGCCACGCATTCATCCTGGCTATTCTTTCATTTCTGCTCTGACTAGCACGTGGCACTGGTAGCAATCCTGAGATTACTACCTTTGAGGTCCTACTTTTAAACTTGGTTCCTAACTCTCTAAATTCTGCTTGTAGGACCTCATCCCATTTTCTACCTATATCATTAGTGCCTATAAGCACCACGACAACTGGCTGTTCGCCCTCCCCCTTCAGAATGTTCTGCAGCCGATCTGAGACATTCCTAAATGCACCTAGGAGGCAACATACCATTCGGGAGTCTCGTTTTCGACCACAGAACCGCCTATCTACTCCCCTTACAATTGAATCCCCAATGACTATAGCCCTTCCACTCTTTTTCCCGCCCTTCTGTACAGCAGAGCCAGCCACGGTGCCATGAACCTGGCTACTGGTGAGCCATCTCCCCCAACAGTATCCAAAATGGTATACCTGTTTTGGAGGGAGATGACTGCAGGGGCACCTACACTGCCTTCCTGCTCTTTCTCTGCCTTTTGGTCACCCATTCCCATTCTCCCTCAGCATTCCTAATCTGCGGTGTGACCAATTCGCTAAATGTGCTATCCACGACCTCCTCAGCATCGCGTATACTCCAAAGTGAGTCCATCTGCAGCTCCAGAGCCGTCATGTGGTCTAACAAGAGCTGCAGCTGGACACACTTCCTGCACGTGAAGGAGTCAGGTACATCAGCCGTGTCTCTGAGCTCCCACATTGAACAAGAGAAGCATAACACGGGTCTGAGATCTCCTGCCATTTTTAATCTTAAACTTAACCTAGATAAATGTAAAAGGAACAAAAAAGTTTTTACCAATCACACGATATTAAAAAAAAATGAAATAGAAAAAGCCTTACCTTATCTACACACCACCGAGTCCTTTTCTTTTGGTTAGAGGAGGGCGGGTGGGAGACACTACACGTGTGGTGTCTCGGGTTCAGCCACTGCCCAAATAAATGAAGGCTGCTCCCACTCGAGGTAATCTGTTTAAAGTGGGAAAACTTACCTTCCCGGCAGCCTCCTGGTGCTCTCTCTCTCTCGCTCTCGCTCCTCCGGAAAATGCAGACCTTGTTAGACCTTTTCTGGCCAGCAAAAATATGATGGACCAAATGGTTCTTCTGTGCCCTAAGTCTTTCAATGCAAGTTAAAGTACAAATGTGCTGTGGAGAGTTTAATCTATTTTAACAGCACAAATACAGCCATTTCTTGAAATTCACGAGGAGACTGATTGGGAAATTCTTCTTTTTGAAGTTAATTGTTTAAAGATTGTGATAATTCATAACTCCTGGAGTATTTCTCCCTCACTTCAACTAAACATAAATGATTAAGTGGTACAGGTATTAAATTCGCAACCATTTTTCAACTAGTTCTGGACCAATGCAACCTTACCTAGCTCTTTAAAGTAAATGTTACACATCTACAATTCAGAGGAATGTAAATCTGTTACCTTTCTAGCATTAGCTTGTGTTGATCGGATACATCCCACCTGGAATTCTCTCAAAGCTGTTGTCAATTTGTTGTCAAACTTAGTGCTCTTTAGAGTCAGCTGTACAGACTTCAGTACCCGAGGAATATCTGCAGGCAACAATGAGAGAAAATCATTGTTACGCACTCCACAAGTAGACTTCTCCAGGTATATTCCTACAGCCATCCCAGTTCAACCAGGAGTTAAAAACTGCACCCAGTTGATGAAAATGACAAATTTATAATGAAATATTTTGTCTGTCATGTGCCATGGGAAATACATACATTTCCATTGCTTCTAATATGATGTATGTATGAAGGGGTCTTCTTTGTCTTTGGTGTCCAGATATTCCAGCAGGCGGTCTCATTCAGAAGTGGTTGTCTTGGCCTGGCTTGGCAACTTTATTCAGAAGAGGTTTCTGGCCAAGTATCTAGCAGCCCAGCGTAGCGGTCTCATCTTGGGCTGTGTTTTCAGGGTATTCCATTGTTCCTAAAACAGCTTTCCCTGAGCCCAGGAGCCATTAACTGAACTGTGATGAACTTTGTCTTAATTTTACAAATTTTATTACTATGTATGACGTCTGTCATTGATGTAGGCACCGTGGTAGGGTGACATATAAAACTGTTCACTGTAGTATTTTTCATTTAAAAGTACAAGTGACAATAAACGTTGATTTATTTTGTTCTACCAGATCTTGCTTGGGATCATACTGTGCAATACCTTAGAGGATTATAGCTGGTTCTTCACTTCACTGAAAGCTGGGCTTGGTTACAGATCATGATAATTCATAACTCCTGGAGTATTTCTCCCTCACTCCAATTATACACACATGAATAAATGGTGCAGATATTAAATTTACAACCATTGTTCAGCTAATTCTGGACCAATGCATCCTTATTTAACTCTTTAAAGTAAATGTTACACATCTGCAATTCAGAGGAACATAAATCTGTTACCTTTCAACCATTTCCAAGGCCGAACCTTTTTTAAGAAGTTGATGAAAAGGTGCCAGGATAGAGGCCAGGTTATGTAGGAACTTTCCATAATAGCTCACCAGCCTAAGGAAAGACCCAAGCTCTGGGACAGACGTGGCAGTGTCACCCTCACTTTACCTTCCAACAGGTGTAACCCAGTCTTATTGACTTGTAGCCCAAGTAGGTCACTTGGAGTGCCTGCAACACAGATTTTTCCCTCCTGAGGCATACATTCACCTGGACAAATGTTGAAGGACTATGTCCAAGCTCTTTAAGTGCTCCTTATCAGTCTTCCCCGTTATTAGCACATCATCTAGATAAATGACGAGCTGGGGATAGACCTTGTAAAATGTTCTCCATTATCTACTGAAAAATTACACAGGCTGATGATAACCCAGATGTCAGTCTTGTCTATTGGTACAAACCCTTATTGGTATTAATTGTAGCATATGCCTGGGAATCCTCAGTGAATGCAAATGCAAGTAACATGGCTCATGTCTACCTTTATGAAGGACAGCGCCCCCTGCTAGCTTTGTGTATAAATCCTCTATGTGGGGGATTGGGTATTTATCCAGCTGTGAAAAGCAGTTTACCGTTTGTTTAAAACCCCACAAAGGTGAACCGACCTGTCAGGCTTCACAATTGGTACGACCAGTGCTGCCGACTCTGCAAACTGGGCTGTTTTGATGATTTCTTCACTCTCCAGCCTTTTGATTTCTGCCTCTACTTTTGCCCGTAAGGCAAATGGCACTGGGCAGGCCTTGCAGAATAGTGGGATTGCTCCCTTGTCCACATACAAGGTGGCCTCGGCCCCTTTGATAGTCGCTAGACATTCCTGAAAAACTTCCAGGTATTTAGTTAATATTTCACTCAGGCAGCCATTCTTTTAAAATCAAAAAATGTTGAGCCAGTCTAGGTGAATCTTTCACAACCAGTTTTATCCCATTAAGCTTGAGCCTGAGCATTATATTACAGTCAGTGGTACCTGAACCAGCTGCTTCTCATAAGAGACTGGAATCAAAGTTGTTCCCTTCATCTGTAAAGGTTCCACAGTATAGGTTCTCAGTCTGGCTGATGTCTTGCACAAAAACTTCAGGGTTGGAGTTCAGAGTGAATTTTGTTAAAATCTGTTTCTGTGGTCACTGAAATGGCCAGGGCTGTATTCACTTCCATTAGATGATGACCATTTGACCAGACGTTTATTTTGTTTGGTTCTGATTTGAATGTTGCAAAACAATTTAACTGTTCCAAGCCAGAGGTAGGTGGACGTTCCATGGTGTACACTCTCTTGGATACCGGTCTATGATTCTCTTACTCATTTAGGCCTAGTGGGTCTTTTTTGCTGTCTCAAGTCTGCATACCAGCAGCAACTACAATCGTTTGCTGGCCTGTATCCTGAAAAAAAAGTTAACTGTTTGGCTGATGCTCAGCTTTGTTTTGGGGTTTTGCCATGGGGAAACCGAGAGACCCTCTTCAGGCTATGTGGAAATCCTTGAAACTGGTCCAGCACCCTCAGAGCCAGCTGTCAGAGTGACAAGAACCTCTGACACTCCTGTTTATATCTGCCAGCCAGGGCTCCCTGATTGGACCAGATTAACGCCCCAATCAGGAACTCATATTCTATGAGGTTCACCTGGATAACCTCGTTACAGTCACTGCAGAGGATTCTAGAACTAGGGGTTATAGTCTGAGAATTAGGGCCAGGCTGTTGAGGAGAGATGTTAGGAAGCACCTCTACACGCAAAGGGTGATAGATGTCTGGAACTCTCTTCCACAAAATGCCAGTGGATGTTAGATCAGTTGTTCATTTTAAATCTGAGTTAGATCATTTTTTGTTAAGCAAAAGTATTAAGGGATATGGGCCAAAGACAGGTTTATGGAGTTAGGCCACAGATCAGCGTTGATCTCAATGATTTGTGGAACTGGCTCGAGGGACCAACTGGCCTATTCCTGTTCCATTATTTAGGTACACATATACCTGATACATCATAACTTGGTAGGATGGTTAAAGATTCAACTGGAACATCTATTGGATCTCCTCCTTCAACAAACATCAAATGTTCTCTTGCAGCTCCTTTCAACTGGATCGTATGAGCAACCTGCAAAAAGATTAATTATTTGACAATAATCTGTCTATCAATTTCCTTTATAAACATAGAAGGAGAAATGCTGCTGTGGCTTTGAGCAGTTTATAAACTGATTTACTCAGCCACTGGGCCACACTGTAAGTGAAAGGCCATCACCTTCAATTGGAGCTTTGTGCTTTCAAATGCCTTGTGATAAAGGGGTCTTTGTCAGGATGGCAGCCAGTGACTAGTGGAGTTCCACAGGGGAGTGAGTGTTGGGAGCACAACTATTCAGGTTATACATTGAAGATCAGGATGAAGGAACTGAGGGCATTGTTGCTAAGTTTGCAGGTGACTCAAAGATAGGTGGAGAAGCAGGTGGTGTTGAGGATGTGGGGAGGCTGCAGAAGGACTTGAACAGGCTAAGAGAGTGGGCAAAGAAGTGGCAGATGGAATACAGTGTGGGAAAGTGTGAGGTTATGCATTTTGGTTGGAAAGACAGAGATGTAAACTATTTATTAAATGGGAGAAGGTTTCTGAAATCTGAAGCAACAAAGGGACTTATGTTTGACATGCAGGTTCAGTTGGCAGTTAGGAAGAGAAATGCAATGTTAGCATTCATATTGAGAGGGCTAGAATACAAGAGCAGGGATGTACTGCTGACTCTGTATAAGGCTTTAGTCAGACTGCATGTGGAATATTGTGAGCAGTTTTGGCTCCTGAACCTAAAGTAGGGCGTGCTGGCCATGGAGGTGGTCCAGAGAAGGTTCACAGATTATGATCAGGAATAAGATTATGATCCCAGGAATAAAGGGCTTGTCACATGAGGAGTGGTTGAAGACTCTAGGTCTACACTTGATGGAGTTTCGAAGGAGGAGTGGGGATCTGATTGAAACTTACAGAATACTGAGAGGCGTGGAGACAGTGGTCATGGAGAAGATGTTTCCACTAGTAGGACACGAGGGCACAGTATCAGAGTGAAGGGATGACTCTTTAGAACTAAGTTGAGGATGATTTTCTTCAGCCAGAGTGTGCTGAAAAGTGTGGAACTTGTTGCAGAAAGCCGTGGAGGCCAAGTCATTACGAGCATTTAAGATAGAGATAGCTATGTCCTTGATTAATCAGGGAATCAAAGTTTACAGGTGGAAGGCAGGAGAATAGGTTGAGAAACATGTCAGCCATGAACGAATGGCACAGCAGACTCTATGAGCTGAAAGGCCTAATTCTGCACCTTTATGGTCTAAAGGTATTATAATTCAGTTTCACAGCAGACCTCAAGCATCTTTAACAAAGCATGCCATGATGAGGAGACCTTTGGTTTCTTTGCACCCTTACTTTAGAATTTCAGATTGGCTTTATCAGTAATTTCCCACTCATTCTATTTCAGGAGTCTTGCTACCTAAGTAGCTTTTTGATAACAAAAAAGAACAGCGGATGCTGTAAATCAGGAACAAAAACAAAGTTGCTGGAAAAGCTCAGCAGGTCTGGCAGCATCTGTGAAGGAGAAAACAGAGTTAACGTTTCGGGTCCAGTGACCCTTCTTCAGAACTGATAGTGGCTGGGAAAACTTCAGTTTATATGTTGTAAATAAGGAGATGGGTGGGGTAGGGAGCAAACGATAGGATACAGCCTAAAGAAACAGAAAGACAGTTGGACAGACAAAGGAGTTGCTAACGATCAGGCTGGGAGGGTGAGTAGTTGTTAATGGGGACTGTTAGTGACTAACAACAGGGGGTGTGTAATGGCAGGTTACGTGGTAACAAAGCTTAGTGTGTGGGGTGGGGGGCTGGGACATGGGAGAGTTTAGGCCCTAAAATTATTGAACTCAATATTGAGTCCGGAGGGCTGTAGGGTCCCCAAGCGGAAAATGAGGTGTTGTTCCTCCAGCTTGCGTTGGGCTTCACTGGAACACTGTAGCAAGCCGGAGACAGAGATGTTGGCCAGGGAACAGGGTGGTGCATTGAAGTGGCAGGCAATGGGTAGTTCAGGGTCTTTTTTGTGAGTAGAACGTAGATGTTTTGCAAAGCGGTCACCAAGTCTACGCTTTGTTTCCCCAGTGTAGAGGAGACCACATTGGTGAGCAGTGAATGCAGTAGACTAGATTCTGGGAAGTGCAGGTGAAGAGTTGCTTCACCTGGAAGGTACGTTTGGGCCCTTGGATACTGGGAAGGGAGGAGGTAAATTCCAAACACTCTATCATATTTGTGTCTGTGCTGGAGACTTTAATAACCTATCCTGAGTTCTCCTTTCCTGTCATTTTTTTCATATTTTTCCACACAGTGGAATCTACACCTACAGGTGTTAGCCTGCTGCTTTGTTCCACACTGGGGGAAGTTTTACCTTCGCTTGCCACCACCCCCCCAACCCCGCCTCCAACTTCCTAGTTTAAAGTCCTGTTGACAAGGCTATTTATGCTTTTTGCCAAAGCACAGGTCCCAGCTCAGTTCAGGTAGAGACCATCCCAATGGTACAGATCCCTCCTGTTCCACTACTGATGCCAGTGCCCCATCGAAAGGAACACCTCTTTCCCACACCATTCTTTTAGCCACGTGTTTACTTCCCTTACTCTCGTGTCTCTATACCAACCTGCATGTAGCTCGGGCAGTATGAAATGTATGGCTTGGTTCCTCTCTCAAGCCGTGAAACACCCAAACAAACTAATCAAGCTAGGGCCAAATTGTTTTTAAATCCAGGATGTATTTTTGCCAGAGATAACAAGGTGTACAGCTGGAAGAACACAGCAGGCCAAGCAGCATCAGAGGAGCAGGAAGGCTGACGTTTCGGGCCTAGGCCTTTCTTCAGAAAAAAAAATTTTGCCATTCTGATAAGCAGCACAATAGAAACCTTCCATTGACATGTCTGCTTTGAGAATTTGTATTGTCTCCAAGATAAGATGGCAGTTCCTTTTATGTTTGTTCATGGGATGTGACTGTTGCTGGCTCGGTCAGCATTTGTTGCCCATCCCAAATTGCCCAAACTCAACCACATTGCTGTGGGTCCAGAATCACATGTATGTCAGATGTAAGAATTTCCTTCCCTAAAGGACATTAGTGAACCAGGTGAGTTTTTATGGTAATCAGCAGTGATTACAATTAAGCTAGCTTTTTAATTCCAGTTTTTTTTTGTTACTGTATTCAAATTTCAACATAACTCATGGTGGGATTTGAAACCTGTTCCCAGAGCTGGGTGCTGGATTGCTCACCAGTGATATTACCATAATGCCATCACCTCCCCTTATGCTACACAATAATGTTACGTAAGCTTTATAACAAGCAATGTTGGTTGTTAAAATTATTTCAATCTATTGGAGTATGGGTTGTCTGAAATGAACCTGGTTCTGTCCACATCGTATCCCAGCACACGTTAATCAACAACAAAGTCCCAGGGGATCCTCGGTCAATGTTTCCACAGTAGATCTATGTAACTGAGTGCAATAATGCAACTATAGATACTGTAAAGGTCATTGTAAACAGAAAACCTTTCTGGAGATAGAGGTGCTATCCAGTTACCTTGTCAAACAGCTCCACTTGCATGCCATCTGAGTAAAGCAGACTTTCATGATCAGGACGGAAAGTGACTTCAAATTCTTGACTCTGCATTGGGCCTATGGACCCTTTAATGGGAGAGACACTGAAGACACTTTGATCCCCATAATTTTGAGTACCTGGCAGAATGTAAAAAAAAAATTGCATTAAAGATGTTGCATTTTATTTATATTTGGTTACTTTTATTCTTGATCTCTTCCTAAAATCTCAATTGTTTCATCGGGAATCCTGAATAGCTTTTAAATATTACTCAACTTCATTAAACAGCCAGCAGGAGCTGACCAAATCATGACAAAGAAGGCGCTATAATAATAGGCAACGTTTTCCATTTCTCACATGACTTCTGACTGTTACCCAGCAATGCTGCCAGGAATCTACATATCTAGGCATTGGGTGAGCACATAAAAAAGGGAAACTCAGGTAAAACAATACATGGAACCAGGTGCTCATGTAGCTCTAACTCGCCAACGCATTTCTGCCTTCAGGAGAGAAAATCAGTGAAAATGCAGTAAAATTGGTTGAATTGAACCATTTGAATTGTCTGGCTATAAAATTGCAGTATTGAAAATGGCTTCAAATAATTAAGAGAATCAGAACTTACTTACCCACTAATGAACCAGATGTTTGACCAGGCACCAAGAATTCTGGCAGCACCTGTTGTTCTCTGTGCTTGCTGTAAGACAGGCTGTCCAGCTTCACACTAAACATGACATTAAGGATTGTAGCATTTTCCAGCTGTCAAAGTGATGTATTAATAAAGTTCAGCTAAATCGAAAACAATGGATTTACAGACAGATAGTGGGATTTACAGACAGGATTTTCAACCCAAATCAGCATGTGAATTTTTTTTTTGTATTTTGCAATTAATGGACCGCAGATGGATTTCAATCATTTGTCTTCAGGTAGTTTTAATGCCTTAGTTGTACCACCAAATTATTTAATGCACCCAGATGTACTTAGGTTAGTAAACCTTTTTGGGCAGTTTTTTTCAGAAAGGTCAATTTGGTTAATTTATGTTAAATCAGTAAGCTTTTTTGAGAATAAATTTGTACTTGTAACAGAATTCAATAATGAACAACAGCACAAGCAAGAACTTCTGTCTCTTTGGCACTCCATAATGTGATGGATTAAATGTTCAAACTAACATCAGAATTTAACAACTTAGAGGGAATACAAATTCTTTAAATTAATCCTAACATTTCATTTTATAATTACTCTAACTTTGCTGCAATTTGTAAAAACAAAAACTGATAAAGTTCATGACAGAGAAACTTATGTATTATTTGGGTTGTGGCCACGGTTAAATGAGTTCTATACGGAAGACTGATTATGTGCAACAGCAAAAATGATCTGATTTGCAGTAAAATATACGATTAGCATTGAATACAAAAAATGAGTTTGTGAATTTGAATTTATATTTAACCAACAAAATATAGTTATTATCATATTTTAATTTGCAGACTTCGCTGTGCAAGTAATAATGCATTTCTGAAACTTTATTTATAAAAGGTACAGTTGACGTTTAGAGATTATTTAATGAGTAGCTGAATCAGACTACCAAGGTACCATATTTGGCTCTCAGTCTGTGCTCTGCTCGCTGATGTTAACTGCCTTTAGGGAGTTGCAATTATTCTTTTTGACATGGGTTAGGGAGGGAGAAATCAGTCAGATTACCTGTATATGATCATTATCTTTAGAGAGCCTTGCTTCAAGTGCAGGTTTATAGACATAAGGTGAGGGATAAATTGGGCTTAACTGTTATTCATTGTCAAGCATCATAGAACCATATACCAACAAAAATTAACATCTTCAAGAAAAGAGAGAAAGGAAAAATCTGGTGAGTGAAGATGGAAATAAGTAGCTTTGGTGTCAGTTACCTGAAATGTCACTGTTCTGCTTTGATTTGCAAGAACATATCCCACATCCAATACATTTTCTACAGAACATGTCACTGATGGGTCTATACCACATCCAGTCAAGATTAGAGAAAGATTTCCTTTAACACTGCGGATTTCCAAAGGTTCGTAGTACTGTGAAAAGATGATAGATCATCTCAAATTGGGATTTCAGTAAATACAGGTAATTCACTCTCCAACTTTACATGGGGATTTGTTAAACACTATACCACAATGAAAAGATATTCCTGACAGTTGTTACGTTAAAAATGGGTGGGTAGTCATGATAAATAACATCTAAGAAAGGAGCTATGCAAGTTATACTCTGCTTATGAATATTGGTTATAATGTATACTTCTATTTCCCTTACATTTCTATACCCTGCTGACAGAGTATTAGAATATAAAAATATAAGAATCTGAGAAATTGGAGTAGACCAGTTAGCTGTCAGGACTGCTCTATCAATCGATATAATCATGACTCATCTGATTATTGTCTCAGCCTCACATTTCTATCTGTTACCCAGTTACTCTGACTCCCTTGTAGATCAAAGCACTGCTAGCTTAGCCTTGAAAATATGTTCAATGGTGTGATCTCCACTGATCTTTGAGGAAGAGAATTCTGAAGATTAATTCATTGGCTCATAGACATTTACAGTACAGGAGAAGGCCATTCAACCATCATGACTGCACCAGTCAAAGAACATCTGATCGCATTAATATCATTTTCTAGCTCTTGGCACATTGCCTGGAGGCTATGGCAATGCAAGTGAATATCTATGTACTGCTCAAATTTTATGAAAGTTTCTTTCAACTACCTTTGCAGGCAGTGAGTTCTGGATTTCCAGCACCTTCTGAGTGAAACAAAATCTCAACTCTCTTCTTACCCTTTAGCTCTTACCTTTAATCAATGTGCCCTGATTATTGAACCCTCTACTATTGGAAAAAAATGTATCTTCTATCCCCTCATAATCTTAGACATCTCCATCAGGTTTCTGCTCAACCTTTACTGTTCCAAGGAACCAACCACAGCGTATCCAATGTTTCATTATAGCTCAGATCCTCCAGCACAAGCAGCATCTCGGTAAATCTCCTCTTTACCCTGTCTAGTGCAATTATTCTTTCCTGTCATGTGGTAACTGGAATCCCATGCAATATTCCAGGTGTGGTCTAAACAGCATTTTATACTTTTCACTAACTGCTGTGATGAGCCACTAAAATTATCCTGTACTTTATCAAGTTCTCTCCTCTGTCTCTGTTTATGATAGAACATCATTCAGTTATTTTTGAAACTTACATTCTTAACATGCTTATTTCACAAATTATGAAGTTGTATCATCCCTACATATAATATCAGTAAGGATGTTCTAGTTTATTTTCTTCAACTTTATCTTTGTAAAATACTTCGGCAGTTTCATCTATCTCGTGCTCGCTGGCTTGTCTAACACCCTTTACTTGACTATTTCAAACCACTTCAGCACCATCTTCACTTAACTCTTGCTTTAAATATCAAGCAGCTGATTGGACTTGTTAGATTTTCATACCTTCAAAAATAACTGACTGCAACACCATTTCTTTTGTCAAATACATACTTGAAGATACTACAAACTTAAAAATGTTTAGAAGTGGATATAGCTTTTAAGATAGCTAACAATATATCATGTGACTTTAGCAATATCACCTCTAAACAGTCTTGAAAATCAATCAAACACTTCATTAAAATATGGACAATTAAAGCCACATGTGAAATTCACAAGTTCTTTTGTTAAGGGAGACTGTCGACAAAGCGCGTTGATCATGTCTCTGTCGACTTGCCTTTCTGCTTCACCCTGAGCCAGCCACACTGAAACTCGATTAGTGACAAAAAAACTGCAGATGCTGGAATCCAAGGTAGACAAACAGGAGGCTGAAAGAACACAGCAGGCCAGGCAGCATTTGGAGGAAAGGAGCAGTCAATGTTTCGGGTATTACCCTTCTGCAGGACTCAATGTCTTTTCATGAAAGTTAAAAAAAGATGTGAGTTGAATAGGATCACTAAATTACAAAGATCCTGGCTGTCTCAAAATTCTAAAAGTGTGAAAGGCTACAACAAATGTTATGAGATAACAAGCATGGGGCTGGATGAACACAGCAGGTCAAGCAGCATCATAGGAGCAGGAAAACT
>JAHRHZ010000004.1:2564716-2583512 GCA_024137785.1 Ginglymostoma cirratum
ACCGCATCCCAAAACCAGCCCAGCTCATCTCCGCCTCCCTAACCTGTTTTCCCTCTCACCTCAAACCACACCCCCATCTCCTATCTACTAACATCGTCCCGCCCCCTTGACCTGTCCGTCCTCCCTGGACTGACCTATCTCCTCCCTAACCCCCTACCTACACTCACCTTTACTGGCTCCATCCCCGCCTCTTCGACTTCTCTGCCTCCTCTCCACCTATCCTCTCCTCTATCCATCCTCTATCCGCCTCCCCCTCTCTCCCTATTTATTTCAGAACCCTCTTCCCCTCCCCCATTTCTGATGAAGGGTTTAGGCCCGAAACATCAAGTTTTCCTGCTCCTATGATGCTGCTTGACCTGCTGTGTTCATCCAGCCCCATGCTTGTTATCTCGGATTCTCCAGCATCTGCAGTACCTTTTATCACCTCAAAACATGGCAGCTTCAACTCAGTGGTCTCAACTTAGGAGCACAGAAGCTTCCAGGCTCTTTAAACCTGACTTAGGAGAAAGTCAATCGGGGTGTTAATGAAAGTCAAACCTGGTGCCCTGAAAAAATGTAGAAAATTTCACTTACAGTGGTTTTGCCAGTCACAGTGAGATCATTAGCCTGAAACTGTCTCAACTCAGTTGACAGCCTTAGGACAGTAGACTCCATCCATGAAGCTGTTTGGCCAGGGTACCATTACTCACCCTTTAAAATGTGCAAAAGGCCATACTGAATAACTAATACGTCACTTTGTTACCTCCATAATTATATACAGATTGCCAATTAATGATTGAAACAATCTGATTTGCAAAAAAGATAAATTATTAAATTCAGTTATACACTGGCCATTTATTTCGTTGCTGTCTGCAAGTTAGCAGCTGCACTTTTCTATGTCACAACAGAAACTACACATTAAAATGATTTACTGGGCTGTAGAATACCTTGGAAAGTTCTGAGGTTGTGAAGGTGCATGCCCTTTCCTTGACTTACTGAAATTTGTGGCTGAGATGTTGCAGGATATTTTTATAACTGTAAACATTAAAATTAGATTCATAATGGTGGCTGGTTTAAACTCAGTCACATGTCATGTATGGATGATTTGAAGACTGCAACTTCTAAATGAAAGAAACTTCACAAGAATTCCTACTGGATATCGTCCTGCAATTACAATTATGTCATTTAAAAGGCGTCTGGATGGGTACATGCTTAGAAAAGGTTTAGAGGGATATGGGCCAAATGCTGGCAAATGGGACCAGATCAGTTGAGGATATCTGATCAGCATGGATGATTTAGACCAAAGGATCTGTTTCCGTGCTGTATAACTCTGACTCTGTGAATTTGCTTTTTATGCTTTTAATTTGCATTCCCTCAAGTAATATTTTCCTTAGATATATGATAATTCATATTCCAATCAGAGTTCATGCAGATTGTCTAACTAATTTTCCAGCTGAATTCAAGTTTGAATTTTATATGTCAATAGTATATTCTGAGTTCCAAAGCAGAATATTAGCCAGGGACAAACCACAAACCCTTCATATTGTATGAAGCCAATCACATTTAAATAAATAAAAGCACAATATTGTGGATGCTGGAAATCTGAAATAGGAACAGAAAGTGCTGGAGAAACTCAGCAGATCTGGCAGAGTTAACACTTCAAGTTCAATGACTCTTCTTTTGAACTGGTCACAGTTTAACATGGATAAACTGAAATACCATTTTACAATACATTTAAAACCTTCTGTACTAGAGAGACACTCATCTTACATGGACTTTAAGCTTTGTATTCATTATACTCCATGTGCAGCAGTTTTAAGGTGACGTGCCTCATTTTGAAATATTCACATGGTGTTCAGTCAGCATCCTGGCACATGTTGACAGATGTCAGCAAATGAAAGCAGGTGCCGCTAGATTTTTTTGCGGATGGAGATCGTTCATGAATCTTCAGGAATTCAGAAGCCTTTCAGGAGAAAGGCTGGATTGGCTTTTTCAAGTTTCAACTGAACTCTTCAGAAGGTCTTTACAAAGTACTGTAAAATCACAGATTTTCATATATATACACATATAAAAGCTATATCTACAATATGTAAACATCAATAATTATCTACTGAACGTTGTTACTATACCACTTTATTACTGTTTCGCTTTTGTTGCTGCTTCAGGGAAAGATAACGATTGAATATGAGAATGGGATTTTAAATTTCAGGTTTGTGGGGGACTGGGGACAATGAGGGATTCCGTGATAGGTTAAGCAGGATTATAAATGAAGAGGGCTGAGAGACGGAAGTAGCTAATGTTTGCAATGGAAAGCATATATGTAGCTTTGAGCTGAATAGGACATCAAAGTTGCAATCCTGTTGTTACATATGAGACTGACTGTGAGTTGGGGGTGCTGGTGTTTTTAGTGAGCATAAAGGATTTGTAGTGGGAGCTGAAGCAAATGTATTCTTCTATTACTGGAAATAACTTTGATGGATATTGGACAAGTGCAGAAGCCTTGGAGAGTTTGAGAGTGAAGACAACGCCTGAAGAGATGCTTGCAGAATTGGTTCAGCTAACTGTTGGGAGGTGGTGGGGACAAGAAGGGAAATTGTGTTGTCACTAGTTTAATAGGAACAGAGTCAAGGGAACTGGAGATAGGCCTCATAAACAACATAAAATATTACTAAATCTGGTGAGCCAAAGTTGTAATAGCATTTTCTTCCATTGTTATCATTTTTAAATTTTGCTTACAGTTCATTACACAATTCCTAATTAAATAAATAATATGGTATGGTAGGAAAACCTTTGTCGGTCCCACTGTCTTCGAAGAACTTCCTATTCCTTTGAGATCTCAAAGTAAGACTGCCTTGTCTGTGGTTTTAAAGTCACTGATTTGTCTGTCTCTTGGGAGCATTTTCGCTGCTCTCCTTCACAAATAAAACTAAATTACAACAAAAACATAAAGCTGCAACAAAGATAATGAAAATCTTCCAAAAGAAAATCTCAATTAAATAACCTGTGGCTCTTGATTAGTAGCTTTCCAAGTGTCTTTTACTTTAAATACCTGGTATTCATTGATGACAGCAATGCACTAGGTGTACTTGTTAATGCCAAAAGCCCCACATTTCATTGCTTATACAGTGGTGACCAGCAGAAACTGTGAGATTACGGAATGCATTGTTTCTCCAGAACACACCGCAAAAATCTTACCGCTGGCCCCAGATTGGCTATAGGATTTTTTTTAGTTGAGGCTGCTTACGTTCGTATGTGTGTGATTTTGTCAATGAATACTGATGTACACCCTTCAGGAAATATGGCACACTCCTATCAGCTGAATCTCATTCTTGTGCTTTTATTGCAAATAGCCCATTAATCTGCCTGGTACTTTTCCTGTGGCATGCGTGAACACATGCTTTGTTTTATAATGGGCACTAAGTAGCTGTGTTACAAGCTTATTCATTATTTAGAGTGTATACAGAAATGAAAGATTTACATTTATGTTACAGCTTTTGTTACAGTTCTTGGGATAGTTCAAAGCCCTTTCAGCTTACAAAATATGTTTGAAAGTTTTGTGATGTAAAAAATGTATGTGCATCTATTACAATTGTGTATCTAACCCTAACCCTATCAATATTTTGGACCTTTTGGAAAGAACAGTTATGGTGCAAAAGAGACTGGGTGCTGAGAGAAAGATGGTGTATTTTCAAAGAACACGAGGTGTTCAGTTGGAGTCACTGGTCTGTAATACCTTCAGATAGTAATTTCCAGACCGAGTTTATTGGTGGAATAAAGATATTGGTTTTAAAACAGACAGGCAGAGAGATAACTTACTTAGAGCTACAGCTTTTGTCCTGTCTCTCCGTCTAAAACCCCTCTCATCAAAATGTGTAAGTTGAAAACCAAATGGAAGGCCTCATTACCACAAGTGGTAATTCTCAAAGGAAAACTTGAGATCAGCCAGCCATAACTGATCCCAGTGTTAACAGCTTCTGCAGAAAATTATGTCAGCTGCAGACTAGCATTTGGCACAAGTTTTTTCTGAATTTATCGGCTACTTGGCAAAAGTACTTTTAAGACTGTGCAGAGTTTTACACTTTTTTTCTTGACCTGAAGGTTGTATGTATTTATTTTTCAAGAAGAGTAGATGTATATATTTGCACAATTTAAACCTTTTGTTAGGAGACATTATCCTTTGCTCAAGTATGTTTTGTATGGGGGGCAGTCCCCAGTTTATAATCCTGGGTGAGGTTGGAGGAAATGGCTCCCCTTTTTTATTCAACCCCTTAAAAGGATTCTCTCCTTTATCGGATTCCTTTTCCCAACTCAAATATATTTATATTTTAAAAGCATTTAGCCCAGCTTTCTTCATTTAAAGGAAGAGTAGGTTTATTAGCGGCTAAGATGTGATGCAATGTGACACATACACACAGATTAGAAATGAGGAGTGAATCCAAGAAGTGAAATACAAATTGCTCATTGGTTTATCGGTGACAAATAGTTGTGAAACATTGCAGCCATAGTGGTGCTGATTCCAATCGTGGTGATATTGATGGTTGAAATGGTTGATGAACATTTTTGTTTCTGCTGTTAGCTGAAAGGAATTTCTCCAGTTTCCTTCAGCGGTGGTTTTGCTGTTTACTCTTTCTCATCAGTCAGAGAGAGAGAGATTTTACTTCTTTTTACCTGCCCACATGGGGCTGTCTGATGAAATTTTCACAGCTGTGCCCTTTCACAGCACCCCATGGCACAGTAGAACTTGAAGCACAAGTTGGTTTATTAGCATGGTAGCTCTCCAGCACAGTATGACCAGAGCTATAGGTTATTTTAAACTCCCTTTCTTGTGTATTCCTGAGAGGGTAAAACACAAACATGTCTTTCACCCAGAACAATCTTTCTTTCAATCCATATCATGTTGCAATCTGGGACAGAATCCATAGGGGATAAGGATTCAGTTTTTGAAATGCCATCTCTACCTTTGAACTTTTGCCATCAGAAGTTCCCTTGGCACTCCTCATGTGCAACATTCCATGATTCTTCTTGAGACTCAGTGGAATCCACATTTAGATTTCAGATAGCCACTGAACTTACAATCTCAGCAATCCTTTGGCTTGTATGTCTTTCTTTTCAAAGGCGTATGTTGTGCTTAAAAGTTCACTATATCTGCGAGTAATTCGGGATTACGATCCATTTTCATGACAGGGGAAATCCTGGCATCTCGTCCCCACTTGCACCATGAGCAACCACTGAACTGTCTTGTTGGGCATGTGTCTACGAAGCATGCGCCAACATCAGGCAACAATGTTAAATGAGAGCGGTGGGAGGGAAAGTGAAATCTCCAATCCGTCCCTCACCCCCACCCACACCCAGACTTCCAATGTACCAAGTTCCACACTTGCCAACACAGTGAGTACAAAGGTCACTGACAGGTACGTACCTCATGGCTCTCATGCTGGCCTGCAGATTCTCAGCTCTTACATCTTAACCTCTCACTAGGCTGCTGACAACCTTTGGCTAACTTACTGCAGTGTGCCTCACCTTTCACATATTATGTGTTCACCTTGACTTCCAGTATTGTACTTTTCCGTTGTTAGCTTACACTGTGTACCACATCAAAACATTCTGAGGCAAGCATTAATTACATCCACTTAACGCATGTTTGTTCCTTAATAAGTCTCTAAAACTGCTGATACCCATTTTCATATATAGTCGTGAGTTTAATGGACATGACAGTAATTTTCCCCATGTGAGGAAAAGTACTGGGAAAATAACTGGGTTCAATTAAGTCTCAGCGCACAGATATATTGATACAGTAATGACCTCAGCCTGTTCTTCGTTCTTCCATTATTATGTAAGTTGTATTTCACACCAGAATTTAACACAACCCTGCCCAATTCATTTGATTGTGCTCTAATGTGATAGTAACCCTGTATAAAGTGCCAATCATTTTAATACATTTTTTAAAGTCACCAATTCTGTAATTACCTTATGTATAACCTTGAGCAACGATAGGATATTAATTCTGTAGGCAAGGTAACTGAATATTGCTCAGCAACCAGTTTGTCAATTATAACATGTTATGTTTATGGTGCAGGAAGAGACCATTCAGCCCATTGTGCCTGCACTGCCTTGTTAGTGAGCTCATTACCTAGTGCCAATCTCCTGCTTTCTCCCCAGACCCTTGCACATTACTTTTATGATGATAATCATCCAATGCCCTCTGGAATGCCTTGAACCCGTCGTTGTGCAAATGATTCTGAAAATGTTATAAAAACCCTGGATGGCAGAAAGCAACTCGCTATTGTAGCAGTCTCAAATGTTATTGAGCTGCATTTATCTGTAACTGTTATGAATGTGTTCACCTTTTTTAGAGCAAAAGGGATCGATTTCCCCACTAATTCTACTCAAATATTGCTGAGCTGGTGGAGGTCAGCAAAGATTAGCAGAGCATTAGTATGCCTGGCTTTCTGCTCCCACCCAGTGACAAAGGCAGCAGAAAGCCACAATTCACAGCCCTACTATTAACAGTGAGAAAAAATTCAACTAGACTGACCACATAAACACAGTGGCTACAAGAGCAAGTCAGAAGCTAGTACGACAGCAAGTAACTCATTTCCTGACTCCCAAAGCCAGTACACCATTGACAAGGCACGAGTCAGCAGTACGATGGAATACGCCCCACTTGCCTGGATGCGTGCAGCTCCAACAACACTCAAGAAGCTTGATATCTTTCAGAATTTAAATGTTTGTTTATGCTTGCTACAGACCATAGAGTCATAGAGTCACAGAGTCACAGAGCTGCACAGCACAGAAACAGACCCTTTGGTCCAACTCATCCATGCCGACCAGATATCCTAAATTAACCTAGCGCCACTTGCCAGCATTTGGCCCATATCCCTCTAAACCCTTCCTATTCATATACCCATCCAGATGCATTTTAAATGTTATAATCGTACCAGCCTCCACCACTTCCTCTGCCAGCTCATTCCATACATGCACCACCCTCTGTGTGAAAGCGTTGCCCTCAGGTCCCTTCTAAATTTTTCCTGTCTCGAACCTATTCCCTCTAGTTTTGGACTGCCCAACTCCAGGGAAAATACCTAGGCTATTCACCCTATCCATGCCCCTCATGATTTTATAAACGTCTATAAGATCACCCCTCAATGAAGGCCATCAGTTTAACTGGGGCAACGTAACCATAGTAGTCCAAGCCAAACATAGACATGCATGGGAATTCCTAGACACATGATTCTCCACCCGTAATGCAGTCAACAAACATATAGATTTGGACCCTATATGCAAACCCATACAGAACAAAACTGGAAATGACACTACACACCATAACAGACCGGACAGTGTAAATTCCAAGCGGAGTAGAATAACCGCTTCATCAGAGGCCTCGCTAATGATGTTACGTAGCATGGTGACAAAATGTCTGAATGAAAACAAGACAGCTCAGCGAGCAAGTCAACAACCACACTCATAGCCTGAGCTACAAATCTTTGCTAAAACTTTAATCACCCCTCAGCCTCCAATGCTTCAGGGAAAATAGCCCCAGCCTATTCAGCCTCTCCCCATACGTCAAACATTCCAACCCTGGCAATATACTTGTAAATCGTTTTTGAACCATTTCAAGTTTCACAACATCCTTCCTATAACAGGGAGACCAGAACTGAATGCAGCCTTCCAAAAGTGGCCTAACCAATATCCTGTACAGCCAAAACATAACATCCCAACTCCTATACTCAATGCACTGATCAATAAAGGCAGACTTACCAAATACCTTCTTCATTATCCTGTATACCTGAGACGCCACTTTAAAGCAACTATGAACCTGCTCTCCAAGGTCTCTTTGTTCAGCAACACTCCCCGGGATCTAACCATTAACTGTATAAGTCCTGCCCTGATTTGCCTTTCCAAAATGCAACACCTCACATTTATCTAAATTAAACTCCATCAGCACTCCTCAGCCCATTGGCCCATCTGATCAAGATCCCATTATACTCTGCGGTAACGTTCTTCACTGTCCACTACACCTCTAATTTTGGTGTCATCTGCAAATTTACTAACCATACCTCTTCCGTTCACATCCAAATCTTTTGTATAAATGATGAAAAGAGACCAAACCCCTCAAATATATTAAGAAGATAGCCTAGATCCTAACTTTTTCTTATTTTAAAGGGAAGTGTAGAGCATTGCATTTCAGGCGTAGTTCAATTGGTCAGACTACTTGATGTTAAGCAAAATTATTTATTTGGCTTAACTGTAACTCTATTGAAATGCTGAACAAAATAATAGATATAAAAACTCCTACTAATTAGCCGTTCCAATATAATGACATCTCATAGACATACCCTTGGCAAGGACAAATTTAGATTGTCTCACATGTAATTCTAGCAGAGGGAAGATAACCCCAGCTTTCAGCTGTAACAGAGAGAGGAGTAAGAGCGTCCACATCCAGCTTCAAGACCCCAGCAACTGAAGAAAGCTAGAACTGAAAATCTGGTTCAGTGGGAGCTTAACCCCACCCATTCAGGCTGCTTCTACTGTTCCAACTTTCTGAAAAAAAGGCCTCACAAGCTGTTTATTGATTTTGAAGCAGATTGCCCAGCACCTCTGTCTCTCTCTCAACCTTTCTTCATAAAAAGACCAGGACAAAATACACATCTTAAATGCTATAGTATTGTTAAATGCTCTACAGTTCCTCACATTGAACTGAATCCTGGTGGATCGGTTACTGCAGTTCATTTCATGATCTGTTTTGGAATATATTAGGTCTCAAAACAATTTTTTGTAAAAGCCCATCTCATTTGCTAATGTCATAGAAAATAGGAGCAGGAGGAGGCCATTCAGCCTTTGAGCCTGCTCTACAACTCAATATGATTATGGCTGCTCATTCAACTCAGTCCCCTCTTGCTGCTTTCTCCCCATACCCTTTGGTCCCTTTAGGTATAAGAACCAAATCTAACTCCTTCTTGAAAACATTCAATATTTTGACTTCAACCACTTTCTGTGGCAGAGAATTCCACGGGCTCACTAGTCTCTGGGTGAAGACATTTCTCCTCAACTCCATCTGAAATGTCCTTTAGAGAAGAATGCCTACATGTGACTCCAGATCCATGGCAATATGATTGATTCTTAACTGCCCTCTCAAATGGCTGAGCAGTTGTATCTAAGGGCAACCAGGGGTTAACAATAAAGGCTGAACAGCCAGTGACATCCACATCACATGAGTGGATAAAAACAAAATTGTGAGGACTGATAGTTTTTGTTTATTGTATACTAGTGTTATTCAATAAATTACAAATTTCAATCGTAACATGAACTGAGTACTTTCGGGGACTGGATCAGTATGAGTGTATTAATTTATCATTCTAACTGGTTTTCAGAAAACTCGATTAAAATGTATAGTATTTATTTGCTTGATTTCAGCTCAGCAACATAGAAATTAATAAATATGCCTTGATCTTCGAGCCCCTCAAAGGGATCACTAACTCAAAGAATGGTTCTAATTAAAAATCTATTGACTGAAAAATGTGTTCTAAAATTAATCAGAATGGGCTATTTTTAATTCCAAAGTTTCCGCAAGAGAGTGGACATGTGAACAGATATAGGGCAGCACAGCGAGAGGCTGCTTGCGGTGGGGAGCATGTGCTGTTTTGAACCTGCTGCCTGCAACCAGCTTTCTTGCTGCACACTGGCACAAAACCACTCAGATCCTCATCTGTTCTTTCAGGCAGGCAGCCGGAAAACTGAGCGGAGTTACAGCGCTGGTCATCACCTTGTGGCAAAGATCAGAAACTACAGCTTACTGACCAGGAACACGCAAAATATATTTGCAATTAGTTACAAGGAAATATGAAACGCAAGATCAAATAATAACGTGGATAAAATTCATAAACATTTAAAGAAGGAAAGTGAAACACTGTTTAAAATATTTAATTATATTTTTGTAAATTCTTGGAAAAACTTACCCTTTACCTGTCTACAAGTGATCCGAAGACAGTCGAGCATGTGTAAAATGAAGGCTACAGCTCTGAAGGGGGTGTGGGGACAGACAGACAGATTATTGAGGGTGGCAAGGAAGACTTGGAGAATGATGAATAGGACTTACACGATATTGAGCTTTATAAAAAGAGGCACAGAGTTAAAAAGCAAAGAAATGATGACAATCGTTCTTAAAACACTGGTTCAGCCTAAATTGGAGCTCAATTCTAGGCATTACATTTAGAAAAGATGGGAAGGTTTTATAGGGGGGGATTCATGAGAATGATTCAAAGGAGGACGGACGTAGATGAACTAGACAAGTTGCGGGTAGTGGGGGGGAACCTGGATAAACTGATTTTGCTGCAGACCAGCGTGGACTCAATGGGCTGAATGGCCTTTTTTGTGCTGCAAGCGGTTTCTGATTCCTTGGAGACGGAGGTGATTTTATTTCTTGGCCGTTATGTTTATGAAGTTACTGATGTCACCGTCTGTAGTTCCTCTCTGCTGGTTTCCCTTTCCGTGACTCGTGAGGGGTTAAAACTGGAGAGCTCGTAATATCGTCAAAATTATTAACCCCAAGAGCAAATACCTGCAGCTGGCCCCTAAGCCACCCTCAGGAACGGACAGCTTTACTTGACAGCTTGGTGCTGCTATTGGTCTTTGCTGTGGCCCTTGGTTAGACCTGGGATTGTCTGCAGGGGACCGCATTCCTGTAACGCAAAATCACTTTTTAAAGTTGTGGCAAATCGTGCTTAAGGTGAAGGTACCATAGTGTGATAATATCTGGGTTTTTACCACCTGGGGCAAAGAAAGAATGAGCAGGATAATTAACTTTAACAAATGGTTTGTTGAAAAGACTTAGAACTTTGTATGTTTTAAAGAAAACTGTCACAGGTGAAAAGACAGACACTGAAGGGTCTACAAACTTTGATGTGGATGGACTAGCATTCCAACAGGTTCCAAGAGTAAATCAGCCAGATATTACCAGGCCCAGTAAAAGACACAACAGGAAAAACATGTCTTTCTCCAGCACCTTTCACCACCTCAAGACATCCCACAGTGTATATGCCAGTGATTTGCAGGCACTGTTATATTATTCGAAATGTAGCAGCCAATTTGCACACAGTAAGCTCCTGTAAAGGACAATGTCATCATGACTAGAGAATCTGTCTTCTAAAATCCCACCTATACAATACAGGATCAAATTAAAAGCAGACTGTGATAGAATTGAGAGCTTAGATAATAAAGGGGTAATTGAAAGAGCTTCATTTGGAGTCTTCCTACAAACTGGAAAAAGGGCTGTAATAAATTGAGCTGAAAGAATCGGAGGAGAATTTGGTGCCAACCTGCAATAAGAATGTGGTGAGAATCTTTCCCACCTCATATTGATCGACTAGTGGAGACAGGATCAGCACAGGGTCGAGCAGAGCTAACCGGAGAGGTGCAGATTGTGAGTATGTGTGAAGCAGTATTGTTAAACAGACTACAAGCTCTACCTGTGAATGAGCATGTGCAAAGGACTTCTTACAAAAATTAAGAAGTGAGGGTGCATCTAGATATATCAATGGTTATCAACTGGAAGAGAATACATGAACAATTGAAGAAATAAACAGGACTATTTCACAGTGTAGAGACTGTTAATGTGATTGTATCAATATCAGAACAGAAGATGATGCCAATCAGAACTGTAATGGGATGCTCAGAGATCTTTGGGAAGTAAACTCTAATGATAGGAACAAGTAAAATGAGGTTTAAAAAATAAATGAATGATAAAGGTGGATTGATAATAATAGTTGGAATAAAGTGTAAAACAAATAACATTGTAAAATGATGCAAACAATTCATGAAGTACATCGATTTATGTCCAATGGGCAAGTACAGACCTGGAATGTGTGGTAGCAAATTCCTCCTCCTTTTTAAATATAGATCAGAGCAACAGGCAGCGCCATTGCAACCTCAGGCAACACTAAACTGGTTGTCATCACAAGTGGAGGTATGCACAATAGTTACTGACTATAACTGAATTTAACCAGGTGATGTAGTCAATATGCATCATCATTTAGCAAAAATATTGATACGGGAAGTTATCTTTTAAAACATGAATATTAAAATAAGCCATGAGTTTGCATCTGCTAAACTGAGACAAACAAATTGATTTAATTCAAAAGGCTTCAAACCATAATTATTCATAGTTAAAGAGATTTAAGTAAAAATTAGTTGGATAAATAAATTAATGCTTTACTCAGCACCATGTATTTAAGAAATTCACGCGCCGCCTCCAGTTTGTTGCTCATTGAGAAGTTCCTGATTGACAGAAAGACCAACAGAAAAATATCCACATTTCCAGAATTGAAACTTGTTGGTAAAGTGTGTTTTGGAAAGGAAACAAGTCCACCTGACATGGCCACGTGTTGCTGCTCCATTACCGTTGCACAGTCAAAATCGGAGATTTGCCAACCCAACACCATGACCAGGAAGACTGCCACCAGCACTGCAGAAAGTGTTTTGTATTGCCCACATCTTCAGAGAAAAACTAAATAAAAACAGATGGGCACAAAATACAACAGTTCAAGGTCATGAAGGATAAGCACCATATAAAACATCAGAAAAGCAAATAAGGGACGAACTCCCATTGAGAATTCCACTATCAAAGGTTATGCTACTTGAGGTTCTGAGGCAGGGTCACTTGGCCCGAAACATTAACTCTGATTTCTGTCCACAGATGCTGCCAGACCGTGCTGAGCTTTTCCAGCAAATTCTGTTACTGTTTTACAGCATCCGCAGTTCTTCCGATTATCCTACTTGTATTGTCTCCACCGACTCACAAATTTGAGATCAATAAAAAAGGCGATTGAAGATCAACCCATTGTTACAGTAAAATTCCTGAAGTAGATAGGTAGAAGGAAGGGACATTCTGTAGTATAGTGTAGGTGTGCTGTCAATGTAAGATAAAGGTTTTAGGCAGGAATTGAATTTCCAAACATTATTGGCATATGGAGTTGTTTTCAATCATCATAAATCCCACGGTTATTTCACTTATTATTTGATGTTGGACCATCACAAATCTTAAAAAATAGTGCAACTTTAGAATAAAGAATGATACAGTCACATTGATATTGTTTAACTTCGTACCAGTCAGATACAGACATTGAATGTGTATCCTTCCTGACCCAAATGATAGTGTCACTAACCATGCATGTTTACTGACTCCTTAGCTGGAAGGAAGAGGAAATAAAGTTATACATAAATAACTCTGCCCTTGTAAGAATGACTGGCATCTAACAGTGCCAAGAAATGGTGAATATCTACATTCCCAGAATGTTCCAAAACACTTCTTTTAAGTAGTACTTTTCATTTATCTAAATTGCTGCTATTTATTTAACCTTGTCTCATCTTGTTGCAATGACATATTTCCTCCTTTATGTGCTCCAAACCCATATTGTCAACAAACAGAACCATTGCCACCAGTCACAATGTCTCCAGTTGCGCCAAATCAACAGAAGTGAAGGTCAGCGATTAGGAATTGGGCTCCAGTTTGAATCATGTGACAGGATCTATTTTTCCCACAGCAGGGAAATGGGACACACCTGGAACTGAGCCCAGCCCATCTCCTACTGCCATCGCAGTTTTATTTTAGAATATTCTATATTTCAATCATTCTTTAGCAGCTTGACTGACAGCTCATACAGGAGGCACTTTGAGTTGGTAAATCTAAAGTTAAAAGGAGCAGCAAAAGGGATGTCATGCTGCAGGACTGAGGGAAAGCTGCACTGTCAAAGGTGTCATCTTTTGTTTCTTACCTTAAACTGTGGTCTGGCTCTCTCCAGAGACTGTAATGGGAATATTTTGAAGAACAGCAAGGGACAGTCATGTCCTAGCAAATATTTATCCTTCAATTAACAATGCAAAAAACAAATTATCTGGTCACTATCACATTGTGGTTTGTGGAAGCTTGCTATGCGCCAGTTTGCTGCTTTGTTTTCGATATTACAGCAGTGACTACCCTTCAAAGAGTCTTTCATTGACTGTGAAGCATTTTGAGACATCATGGAAGTGGTTGCAAAGATTTATGAGAGTGTTTTATCAAGCATCTTTTCCAATTTTTTAACTTTATAATCAACAGATCCCATCAATGGAATATTTTAGCTTTGTCTCTTGTTTTAAGTTAAAGGGGTAGAAACTGGTTATTTTCACATCCATTTTCTAGCGAAGCTTTTCTGTAACACTGATCAGAATGAACACGAGGATTTTGCTGTAATTTAGTTGGCATGTGCTACAGCAGATGCATGTTCTCTTTTGAGATATTAACAGTTGATTAAACAGAAAACCACCAGCTTATGATCCTGAAATATATCTTGCATAAGTTTTGCAACAATTCATCTTTCATGCAAATTGCTGCCAACGCTGTTTTCAGGCTGGAAGTACCAAATGTACTTTAGTATGCCCCTCTCGTTCACATCTCGATAGGTCTACAATCCCATCATGTTTGTAGGCAACTCCTAGCAAGCATGTTACGAGACACATGGATCTGCAATACTCCCAGAAAGCGAACTTTTGATTTCAATCCTACCAAATGCCAGGAACCTGTTTGCAGAAGAAAAGAAAACTTGCAGGATCCGTAGTGCTGTTAAAAGAGTTTTGTTTTACATAGAAACATAGAATATAGGAGCAGGAGTAGAACTTCCTCCTCCATTCAATAGGATCACACCTGATCAATTTAGAACCCTGTTCTCACTTTCTCCCCATTCCCTTTAATCCCTTTCGCCCTATGAACTATATCTAACTTCTTGAAAACATTCAATGTTTTGGCTTCAATCGCTTTCTGTAGCAGAGAATTCCACACGTTCTCCACTGTCTGTTCTGACAGCATTCTTTCCTCTAACGTGTGGAACCTGTGATAACCCTGTCCCTATGTCCTGTTGCTAGACAGGATAGAAAAGACTGAGGAGGTAGCACAGAGCCCCAACCAGGACAACATCCTACAGCCAAGCAATTTGTGACTGTGAGCCCAGTAGCAGTGAGTGCTGAGAGCAGTCAGACAGAATGGTTCAAAGTGAGCATGTGTAACAGTTCATGCACAAGGGGGGAGCTTGGGATCAAAGCCCTGCAGCTCCCCAACTGAACCCTGAACTTTCTGCTGTGCATTTGACCTGAGAGTGTTCCCTGAGCTGAGTCTGCCTGTGTACTCAGGGACAAAAGAGAATGGTCTGACAGATTCCTACAATTAGCTATTTTTAAAAGATGGGTCATTAAAAGTTGCAGCAAATTCTCCGATAAAGACTGACTTTAACAACTGGAGCTACCAGTTTCCATTGATCTGTGAGCTACGTACCATTCACCCTGCAGGATGCGCAATGTCCAGGAGCTGTAAAAGCCTTTGGAGAGCAAACGAAAAGAGGAAAAATTCTATTTGAGATGTGCTTTGATCCAGGAAGAACTGTTACACATGCCCAGATGTGTTCCGAATTACTAACTACCAGTTCAATCCTGCCAAATACATTATTTCATTTTTCATCTGTTGTCCAATTTAACAAACAGCCGGCAGCAGTCAGTAATGTTCATCAGGAAACCCCCATCACCCTCAGTTACGGCAGCTAAGTTTTCACTCAGTAGCAGGCTGGTGTATCTAAATACACCACATAGCAGATTGTTATTGTCTGTCTGACCTATGTGCCACTGAAACTGTGCACTCTCAGGTCAAATGCACAGCAGAAAGTTCAGGGTTCAGTTGGGGAGCTGCAGGGCTTTGATCCCAAGCTCCCCCCTTGTGCATGAACTGTTACACATGCTCACTTTGAACCATTCTGTCTGACTGCTCTCAGCACTCACTGCTACTGGGCTCACAGTCACAAATTGCTTGGCTGTAGGATATTGTCCTGGTTGGGGCTCTGTGCTACCTCCTCAGTCTTTTCTATCCTGTCTAACAACAGGACGTAGGGGCAGGGCTATCACAGGTTCCACACTTTAGAGGAAAGGGCTCTGTCTGAAGAGAGAGCGGAGAACCTGTAAAGGAGAATGCATTAGCTGGGGAAAAATCTGAAAACTTTAAAGGCAGAATCTCTCTGGAACTTTACAAAGGGGCAGCAATCTGGTGACAGTTCAAAGAGAAAGCACAATCAGAAGTCAGGCTTTTCCAGTGAACTTGCTAAATACTTCATCAACGGCACGGTGGCTCAGTGGTTAACACTGCTGCCTCACAGCACCAGGGACTTGGGTTCAGTTCCAGCCTTGGGTGACTGTCTGTGTGAGTTCCCTCCGGGTGCTCTGGTTTCCTCCCACAGTCCAAAAATGTGCAGGTTAGGTGGATTGGCCATGCTAAATTGACTGTAGTTTTCAGGGAGGTGTAGATTAGGTGGGTCATAGGGCAAAGGGTCTGGGGTTTGGTGTGGACTTGTTGAGCCAAAGGGCCTGTTTCCACACTGTAGGGATTCTATGATAAACATAAAAAAGCTGCGTTGTCCAGAGGCTGTGAGACTGTTGCTAACAGGGCCAACTATAAGGTCTTTCCTCTGTTGAGTCTAGATCCAATCCCACTGTGATATTTCAGATAGACCCTTCCTGATATGCGCTGCTGGAATTTCTGCCTTTGAATTTGCCCCAGTGGATTTCTCAATCCTGATTGATTATTGTCATATGTACCGAGATACAGTGAAAAGTGTTGTTTTGTGTGTTATACAGGCAGTTCATACCATACAAAGTGCATCAGGGTAGCAGAACAGAGTACAGCATATAATTTTACAGCTGC
Source organism: Ginglymostoma cirratum (assembly GCA_024137785.1). Lineage (NCBI taxonomy): Eukaryota > Metazoa > Chordata > Chondrichthyes > Orectolobiformes > Ginglymostomatidae > Ginglymostoma > Ginglymostoma cirratum. Next base: position 2,581,410 of record JAHRHZ010000004.1, read on the forward strand.
AGAGAAGGTGCAGAGAGAGCGACCAACATTAATATTTGAGAGGTCCTTTCAAAAGTCTGATAACAGGAGAGAAGAAGCTGCTCTTGATTCTATTTGTAAATGCATACAAACTTCTTTATCTCCTACCCGGTGGAAGAGAGTATAACCGGGATGGTGGGGGTCTGCGATTATGCTGGTTGCTTTCCCGAGGCAGCGGTAAGTATAGATAGAGTTGATGGATGGAAGGCTGGTTTGTGGGATAGACTGGGCTGTGTTCACAGCTCTCTGTAGTTTCTTGCAGTCTTGGGAGGAGCAGTTGTTACACCAAGCTATGATGCACCCAGATAGAATGCTTTCTCTTCGTACATCGATAAATTTCGTTAACCACCTGAGGAGGTAGAGAAGCTTTCTTGACCATCGCATCAACGGGGATGGACCAGGACGGATTGTTGGTGATCATTGTTCCCAGGAACTTGAAGCTATCGACTATCTCCAGCTCAGCATCACTGATGCAGACAGGGGCGTGCCCTCCACTCCCCTTCCTGAACAGAGTTTAGATCTGTCACACCTGGTCCTCTTAATCTCTGAAAACGCTTCAGTGTCAGTTCTGTCTTACTCTGTAAAAAATTACACAAAGTAACATGAGAGATCCCAAATACTGATTATACAGCTGCTGGCTCTGATCTTGCACCAATAATTTTGAGAGACGTCATAGAGGCATCTACTGCACAGGTGGAGTCTGTTCAGCAGTTTAAACCCATGCCAGCTCCTGCACTCAAACCCCGTAACTTTGCAAGTTTTCTTGCCTCCAAGTGTCCATCCAATCCTTTTGAAATAATAGACTATTTCCACTTTCACCACCCTCGTGAGCCAGGTCATAGCCATTCACTGTGTCACTGTGATTTGATTGGTTATTGTCACATGTACCTAGGTACAGTGAAAAGTTTTGTGTGTGGTACCGGCAGGTCACACCGTACAAACTACATTAGGCTAATAGAACAGAGTGAGGAATACAAAGTTACAGCTGCAGAGAAATCTAATGTGTTCTTCTTCACATTCTCCCTGTATCTCTTACCTAAAACATAAAGTTTCAGTCCCCTAATCTTTGTCACATCAGTGAATGGGGACAGTTTTTCCCTGTCTACCTTACCTAAGCCTGGCATAATCTTGTTCACCTTAATTAAATAGCCTGTGAATCACTTAAATTCAAGGGTGCCTCACATTTTCAAAACAGCCTTTGTCCAAAATCAGAGTCACTCAAACATGAAAAGAATGTTTCACACTCGCAATTGATAAATTGTCAAAACTGTCTTCTGCCATAGATGTGGAGGTGCTGGTGTTGGACTGGGGTGCACAAGCTCAGAAATCACACGACACCAGGTTATAGTCCAATGGGTTTATTTGAAAACACAAGATTTCGGAGCCTCACTCCTTCTTCAGATGTTAGTGAGGAGGTAGTATCAGACACGGAATTTATAAGTAAAAGATCAAAGGGTCACACCACTGATCAGGATGTATTAAACAAACCTGAGACGCTGTTAGAGATAGTAAGAACTGCAGATGCTGGAGTCAGAGATAACACAGTGTGGAGCTGGAGGAACACAGCAGGCCAGGCAGCATCAGAGGAGCAGGAAGCTGACGTTTTGGGTTGGGATCCTTCTTCAGACGCTGTTAAATCTTTAGTCAGGTTTTAATTGATTCATATGTATATGTAAATCACCGAATTCCTTTCAAGACACACTCCTGAGAGAACTAAAGGTCTTATCAGTGTAAAGAAGAGGTGACATTTTAGGTCAGACAATGCACGTTAGGTGTGAGGCCTTGCTGACTTTCTCCAGCATTCTCCGTGTTTATTTCTGTTTTTCCAGCATCCACAGTATTTTCTATCACAGAAAATTGTTCATTAACAATGCATTCCTTTTACTCATCAATTGTTTGTGGTCATCAAGTAATTGAGAGGAGAGGATGGCCTAACGGTATGAATCCAAAGGCCCAGGTACTGTTATGGGGACCTGGGTTTGAATCCCATCATGGCAGGATCACTGAACTCAAAATGTTAATTCTGTTTCTCTGCAAAGTCTACCAGATCCAGCACTTTTCTGTTTTTATTTCAGTTCCATGAAG
>JAHRHZ010000004.1:2598512-2632347 GCA_024137785.1 Ginglymostoma cirratum
CCTTCATCAGAAATGCATTTCTGATGAAGGGTTTAGGCCCGAAACGTCAAGTTTTCCTGTTCCTATGATGCTGCTTGACCTGCTGTGTTCATCCAGCCCTATGCTTGTTATCTCGGATTCTCCAGCATCTGCAGTACCTTTTATCTCCTCAAACTAACCTCTGCTTCTTCCACCAATTACTTTAAATCTACAGAATGACTGTAAACATAAACAGATCAGTTAACTTTCGCCCACTTCCTATTGTTTTGTTGTATTAAATACTGATCACATTGACACAGACCTCAACTTTATCAGCACCAAGTTTTTGCCTCAGTGGTCAATTTGTACAATACACACAGATGTTAGGACTGATTGACTGAGTACCTAAATGCAATATTAAATGATAATGGGAAGAATGTGATAACATTTCCAATCTAAACTTAGTCACAAACAGTCTCATTTTAATGGAAATTTTACCATTTTTCTCTTTAATCTTAGAACCTAATGAAATAAATGCCGAGATGTCCTCTGTCTGTCTTCAAACTGGGAAGAAAACTGATGGAAAATAAGACAGAATATTCAGCCCATTTGGAAACTGAAAAGAGTTGAAAAAACACTACACAAAGATTTAATTACTTTCCACCCTGAAGCCTTATTAAAATTAAAACCAACTGCAGTGGTGAGAGAGGAAGGATCAATTTGGAGGACAGTCAGAGCCTACCAGTTTTACAGCAGTTAACAAATGCAAGCTCATGCCCTGGTTCAAATCCTAAAACAGAAGAGGAATCCAATAAATACATCTGGAATTGGAAGCAATTCAGTGACAATGACCATGAGATTATCATCGATTTTTGTAAAAGCCCATCTGGTTCAGTTATGTCCTTTAGGCAAGGAGTTCTGTTGTCCTTATCTGGTCTGGAATAAATCTGACTCCAGGCCCACGGCAATGTGGTTGACTCTCAACTGCCCTCTGAAATGATCGAGCAAACTACTCAGTCCCTGCGTAATTAGGGATGGGCAGGAAATGCCAATCTTCTTCATGATGCCCACATCCTATGCATGAATAAATGAGAGAAACAGTGTAAAGATTCGAGCAGACTTGCTGGCTGAAACTGCGTAATCACTGCGAGGGGGTTTCAACAAACCAACTGAAACGGTGAACAAATTTGGTGAAGGGGGAGTATGATTAATGAACTGACCTCACTTGCCTTGAACATTACGTCCAATCATTCTTGCTGTGAGAAAGGGAGGCAATAAAGTGATTTAGTAATTCAGAAAAGAATCATTTGGCTTTCCTCAGTATGCAAAGCTCTCACTCATGAGATGTTTTGGAGAACTGTAGGGACGGCAGTGCTATGATTGTACGAAGGATTATTAGATTAATATTTGAATCAATTCCAACTGGCAAACATTGGGGTTGTGGGTGTTATATTTGTCTGATCACATGTTCTTTCAATTTGTAAGTGTAGCCAGATCCCAGCTGAATATTGCGATATTTCCTGTTCATTTCCTTCCTTAGCTTCAACACAATCAGCTGACCTCAAGATTTTAAAAAGCGTATCTGAGCTCACTTCCCCTCACTCAATGTAGTGAGTCTGGATTTATCCTCATTGTGAGGGACCATATAGTAGAAGGTTTTAGGTAATTGGGCAATGAGCAGGTGAAAGACTGAATTTCACACCCCAATCTTACAATGGAATGAGTGAAATATGGCAGAAACATCGAGAATAAACTTTTGTCCACATTGATTGGCACAAAAAGCCTTCATGTGGTATTGTTTGAAACCTATTCAGTTGTCAATGAGAACCGTTTACTCAACTGAGTACAATAAGTGGCCGGTAATAACCCTGGGAATATTGATCAATCTTGTTTGTATTATGTCTTTAAATAGATCCAGAGTGGGGTGTGACTGCCACTTTAGAGGTGAAGCTGCCCTACAATAGACAATGGAGTCAATGTGGCTTGAGTCAGATTGCTAATGTTGCACACAGGAAGCAATGTTTGCCCAATCCATTACGCACAGGCACTCGGTGCTCCCATAGAGGAGTCTGATTAACAAATGTTGATTCTGTCTGGGTGCTGACTCATTCCCATCCACTCTCACACTGGCACAGCTAGACTTTGCCAAGAGCCTGCTTTTCATCTATCAGATCGGAGACTTGGCGCTGACAGTCTTTATCAATGTGGGCAACATTCTCCAGCCCTGTCCTCACACGCCCACCATTCCTGTCTTCTCAGTGGTCCCTCTGCGTGAGAGTGACAGAGTCCCAGAGTAATGACATAGGGAGAGAGGGGAAAAGGAAGAGAACAGAAAAAAGGGAGGCACCATAAGAGATAGGGAGAAGTGAGTGAACAGGAAATGAAGTGGGAAAGAAAAAATAAAAGGCTAGGCGGTAAATTGCATAAAAACCAAAATCCCAAATCTAAGTCTACATGGGGCACCTAGTCATTAGAGAGTCAACTGATCACGCAATGTTCAACACCCTTGTTAAACATCCTTGTGAACGGTCTTCTTGCTCTTGCTTCTTCAACCTTCATCTTCTGTCTTGCTTCAAAACTTTGTGAAGTGGGGACCTGGCCTGGGTGGACAGTGCAGTGCACTGTCTCCCCGAGGTCCAGGTCAGAGTCAATCTTCACTGAGTGGATCTACAATGCATCTTTGAAGCATTTCCCATTGGCCACTATGTCAGCATTGACAGTCATGGGCTAGGAGTAGAGACGGGGCTTCAGGACTCCAATGCAGTGACCAACCCAATCCCATGTGTCATGTGAGGAAGTTTGTCTCTGGGCTGAGGATGTCTCTTTCTGGGGGTGCAGAAAGGATCTGTAGATTCTCCACAGTCAGCACTAAGGATGGTCCGTCTCATGTTTTCTTAGCTGTTGTGAGATATTGCCTCATCATGCAGTTATGGAGGATGACTACCTGTGATTTTTGTATCTGTGCGCAGCTCATGGGATAGGAGCAAAGTGATGATTACGTTGGAGTGGTGTCTGCAGCTACAGAGCTTCTGAAAGACAGCAGTGGCTTTCATTCTCAAGCAGTTTCAGACAGATACATTTGTTCAAACAGTAGACCTGAAGTTTAGAAATAAGAAACAATCCCAGAGCCAATAAATTGATTGATTACAAAAGTAATTAATAAAAATGACCATTACAAAGCACCAAGCAGCAGAGCTAACTATCAAAATCTTTTTGGTCTTTTCAGTTCGGAAATAGAGTTAGAAAGAGAACAAGACTGGGTTCTGAATAGGTTGGTGAACCTGTGAGGACGATGGCAGCTTTGAAGTATGCGGGGCTGGACGACACCGACAGTGAGGATGAACTGCCTCCTGGCTGGGAGGAGAGGACCACAAAAGACGGCTGGGTTTACTACGTTAAACATATTGAGCTGAAGACCCAATGGGACCATCCCAAAACCTGGAAAAAGAAACATGTAGCTGGAGATTTGCCCTATGGTTGGGAACAAGAAACAGATGAGAATGGTCAAGTGTAGTTTGTTGATCATATAAATAAAAGGACCACGTACCTGGATCCACGCTTAGCATTTACTGTTGAAGAAGCATCTGAAAAACCAAATATTCGGCAGAGATATGATGGGAACAGTGCTGCGATGGAAATTCTACACGGTCGAGACCTAAGTGGCAAAGTTGTTATCGTCACTGGAGCCAACTCAGGGATTGAAAGAGCATCTTTGTCTACATAATAATCTTGTGGACTCTTACAGTTTTCAAAAGAATTGTCTTAATAGCAGTGTTCATTCTGTTAGTATTAACAGTTCTCAAATTATGTATTGAAAGAGTTCATAATGGAATATTTGGAATTGTTTTAAGTTTTTAAAATTTCAGTTGTGGATTAATTTATTTTTCTAGTTATTGTATGAACTTAAGCGTGGGTTTCCTCTGGGTGCTCCGGTTTCCCCCCACAATCCAAAGATGTGCAGGCTAGGTGGATTGGCCATGCTAAATTGCCCATAGTCTTCAGGGATGTGTAGATTAGGTGGGTTACAAGGAGATGGGTGTGGTCGGGATAGTCTGAGGTTTGGTGTGGACTTGTTGGGCCAAAGGGCCTGCTTCCACACTGTAGGGATACTGATTCTAATTCTAGTAGTCATAGAGTCATACAGCAGGGAAATAAACTCTTTGATCCAACTCATCCATGCCGACCAGCTATCCCAATCTGATCTAACTCCATTTAAAGCATTTGGTCCATTTCCCTCTAAACCCTTCCTATCCATCCAGATGCCTTTTAAATGTTGGCATTGTACCAGCTTCTACCTCTTCCTCCGGCAGCTTGTTCCATACACACACCACCCTCTGTGTGAACAAATTGCCCCTTAGGTTCCTTTTAAATTTTTCCCCTCTCACCTTATACCTATGCCCTTCTAGTTTTAGATTCCCAAGTTGACCATCACAGAAGGGGCTGGGGCCTGGGGCTGATCTCAGTTCTCCTGCCATTACCTCATTCCCCAAGCTGGGATCTCGCTCAAAGCCCCCAGTTCCCAGTCCCACATACTCATCCCCCACGCTACTGCTGCTGGCCTCACTCACACTGTGCTGTTTAGTGCTCCTCCAATCACACACTACTCCTCTCCTGCATTTGACAGCCTGACAAATGGGAGAGAAACAGCGTCTGATTGGTGGAGCTGCTCCTTGCAAAGTCTCCTAGTTCACCGTTCTGAGGTTTGAACAAAAGCTTGGTTCACACAGCACCATCCCCATGCACCTCGCCCAGGACCAACACCCGCACCCCACCTTGACGGTCCCCATTGGTCTCCTGGGCAACTTGGAAGGTCTACATACTATCAATAGGCTGGAAATAATGGATGAAAGAAAGACTGAAACAAGAGACGCTGATGAAACTCAGCAGGTCTGGCAGGATCTGTGGAGAGAGAAACAGAGTTAACCTTTTGAGACTGATATGACTTCTTCAGAATGATATAAAAAAGAATGGCAATAAATTGAAGTGCATTTGGATATTTGCATGCCCCTTGGATCAGGAGTAAGGGCGACCAGACTCATGGCACTCATAGAGTCACAGAGTCATAGATCTGCACAGTATAGAAACAGACCCTTTGGTCCACCTTGTCCATGCCTACCCAGATATCCTAAATAAATCTAGTCCCATTTGCCAGCATGTTCTGCCAAACCCTTCTTACTCATATAACCATCCAGATCCCTTTTAAATGTTGTAATTGTACCAGCCTCCACCACTTCCTCTGGCAGCTCATTTCATACATGCACCACCATCTGCGTGAAAACGTTGCCCCTTCAGTCTCTTTTAAATCTTTCCCCTCTCACCTTAAACCTATGGCCTCTAGTTTTGGACTCCCCTACCCCAGGGAGAAGACTTTGGCTATTCACCCTATCCAAGCCCCTCATGATTTTGTAAACCTCTATAAGATCATCTCTCAGCCTCCGATGCTCCAAGGAAAATAGCCCCAGCCTACTCAGCCTCTTCCTATAGGTCAAACCCTCAAACCCTGGCAACATCCTTGTCAACCTTTACTGAACTCTTTTCAGTTTCACAACATCTTTCTTACAGGGAGACCAGAATTGCATGCAGTATTCCAAAAGTGGCCCAACCACTGTCCTGCACAGACTCAGCATGACCTCCCAACTCCTATACTCAATGCACTGACCAATAAAAGCAAGCATACCAAATGCCTTCTTCACTACCCTGTCTATCTGTGATTCCGCTTTCAAGGAACTATGAACCAGTGCCCCAAGGTCTCAACAACACTCCCCAGGACTTTACCACTAAGTGTATAAGTCCTGCCCTGATTTGCCATTCCATTATACAGCACCTCATATTTATCTAAACTAAACTCCATCGGCCGTTTCTCGGCCCATTGGCCCATCTGATCAATGTCTTGTTGTACTCTGCGGTAATCTTCGCTGTCCAATACACCTGCAATTTTGGTGTCATCGGCAAACTTGCTAACCATACCTCCTATGTTCACATCCAAATCATTTATATAAATGACAAAAAGCAGTGGACCCTGCACCGATCCTCGTAGCACACCGCTGGTCACAGGCCTCCAGCCTGAAAAGCAACCCTCCACTGCCAGCCTCTGTCTTCTATCTTTGAGCCAATTTTGTATCCAAATAGCTATTTCTCACTCTATTCCGTATGCTCTAACCTTGCTAACCAGTCTACCATGAAGAACATTGTCGAATGCCTTACTGAAGTCCATATAGATCACATCTGCTGCTCTGCCTTCATCAATCCTCGTCATTAAAATCATAGAATCCCTACAGTGTGGAAACAGGCTATTCATCCCAACAAGTCCACACTGACCCTCCCCCTCTGACTCATTCCCTTTACCCCTGCATTTCCCCACATCTAACCCAAACATCCCTGAACACTACAGGAAATTTAGCATGGCCAATCCATCCTAGCTTGCACATCTTTGGACTGTGGGAGGAAACCAGAGCACCTAGTGGAAATCCACACAGACACAGGGCGAATGTGCAAACTCCACACAGACAGTCACCCAAGGGTGGAATTGAACCCACGTCCCTGGTGCTGTGAGGCAGCAGTGCTAACCACTGAGCCACTGAGCCACCCAGCAACCTTCCTCAGAAAACTCAATCAAGTTAGTGAGACACAAAGCCATGTTGACTATCCTTAATCCGTCCTTGCCTTTCCAAATATAAGTAAATCCTGTCCCTCAGGATTCCCTCCAACAACTTGCCCATCACTGATGTCAGGCTCACTGCTCTGTGGTTCCCTGGCTTGTCCTTACCACTTTTCTTAAATGGTGGCACCATGTTAGCCAATCTCCAGTCTTCCAGCACCTCACCTGTGGCTATCGATGATACAAATATCTCAGCAAGGGGCCCAGCAATCACTTCCCTAGCTTCCCACAGAATTCTAGGGTACACCTGATTAGGTCTAGAGTATTTATCCACCTTTATGTATTTTAAGCCATCCAGCACGTCCTCCTCTGTAATGTGGGCATTTTTCAGGAGGTTGCTATTTATTTCCCCATGTTCTCTATCTTCCATATCCTTCTCCACAGTAAACACTGATGGAAATTATTCATTTAGTATTTCCCCCACCTCCTGCGGTTCTACACATCGGTGGCTTTGTTGATCTTTAAGGGGCCCTATTCTCTCCCCAGCTACTGTTTTGTCCTTAACATACTTGTAGAAACACTTTGGATTTTCGTTAACTCTATTTGCCAAGGCTATCTCATGTCCCCTATTTGCCCTCCTGATTTCCCTCTTAAATTTACTCCAACTGCCTTTATATTCTTCTCAAGATTCAGTTAATCCCTGCTGTCTATAGCTGACATGTGCTTCCTTCCTTTTCTTGGCCAAAACCTCAATTTCTCTAGTCATCCAGCATTCCCTACACCTACCAGCCTCGCCTTCACCCCAGCAGGAATCTCATACTGTTTCTGGAATCTCATTATTTCATATTTGAAGGCTTCCCTTTTTCCAGCCATCCCTTTACCTGCGAACTTCTGCTCCCCAAATATCACCGCCTAACATCTGCTTGCCTGATATCATCAAAATTGGCCATTCTCCAATTTAGAACATTAACTTTTAGATCCGGTCTGTCCTTTTCCATCACTATTTTAAAACTAATACAATTATGGTCATTGGCTCCAAAGTGCTTCCCCACTGACACCTCAGACATCTGTCCTCCTTTATTTCCCAAGGGTAGGTCAACGTTTGTACCTTCTCTAGTGGGTACATCCACATACTGAATCAGAAAATTTTCTTGTACGCACTTAACAAATTCCTCTCCACTCAAGCTCTTATCACTATGGCAGACCCAGTCTATGTTTGGAAAGTTAAAACCCCTACCATTACCACCCTATTATTCTTACAGATTACTGAGATCTCTTTACAAATTTGTTTCTCGATTTCCCACTTACTATTGGGAAGTGTACAGTACAATCCTAATAAGGTGATCATTCCTTTCTTATTTCTCAATTCCACCCAATTAACTTCCCCGGGTGTAATCCCAGGAATATCCATGGGTTTTGCTTTCTAGTTTCTGATAAAGACAGTTTGAACTGTGGGTGATGCTGGTTTCCTGTTAAGGTCATGAACAGACTGACTGTTGTGCAGACCACAGAGAGGTGGCATCGCAATGAGTCAGTCTCAGTGAATGTGATGAACACACAAAGTCATTAACCTAACTGGTAGCAGGTAAGGTGACTCAAAGAAATGACTGGTCACTGAAAAAGTACTCATTTCCCATGTGATTTGCAAAACACAAGTCATTGAAGTAAACTCCACAACAAGGAAGTATTCATTAGAGAGCAAGTTTCACTATTCTTGGAATGAGTCAGCTGTTGAATGTTTGATTTGGTGAAATGTATTCAGTAGTTTAAGGGGGATTCAACTGTTACAAGTAAACCAGAAAAATTCCACACTGAGTTCCAGATGCTAACTGGGATGGCAGTAGCAACCCTGGGGTTCCTGTCCCTGAAAACCATCTAGAGTCTGGGGTTCCTGTCCCTAAAACCCATCCGGAGTCTGGGGTTCCTCTCCCTAAAACCCATCCGGAGTCTGGGGTTCATCTCCCTAAAACCTATCCGGAGTCTGGGGTTCCTGCCCCTAAAACTCATCCAGAGTCTGGGGTTCCTTCCCCTAAAACCTATCCAGAGTCTGGGGTTCCTCTCCCTAAACCCCATCCAGAGTCTGGGGTTCCTTCCTGAGTTAGAGAGCTGTGGATCTGGGAGATCTGAAACAAATGAAAATAGCAATAGCTGGGGAAACGTAGCAGGTTTGGCAGCGTCTGTGGAGAGAAAGCAGTGTTAACGTTTTGAAAAAAGTGTCACTGGAGTCGCAGTGTTAACTGTTTGTCTGTCTCCACAGATGCTGCCAGACTTTCTGAGTTTCTGCAGAGATTTCTGTCTTTGTCTGTAACTTAGTTAGTTTCAGCTTTTTACCCATCAAAATATAATCTTAACTCACTTTTTCCCAGGGTTAGGGAATCAAGGACAAGAGGGAATCAGTTTAAGAGAAGAGGGGAAAGAATACAATAGGAACCTGAGGGGCAACTTTTTTACACAGAGGGTGGTACGCATATGGAATGAGCTGCCAGCAGAAGTGGTTGAGGTGGGTACATTAACAACATTTAAAAGGCATTTGGATGAGTACATGGATAGGAAAGGTTTAGAAGGATATGGGCCAAGTGCAGGGAAATGGGGTTAGCATGGATGGACATTTTGGACAGCATGGACCAGTTTGGGCCGAAGGGCCTGTCTCCGTGCTGTAGGACTCTATGGCTCTCTCTAAATTCATTCAGCTCCCTCTGGTGGTCGAACAGGTTACACCATCTATCGATCTGTGCTGTTTGGGTTTACATGGACTCGGGTAGGGATGGCGATAAGTCGCGTCTCCCTGCTGACCACAAGAGATACCACCAATGAGAAAGGAACAGTCTGTTTGAATTCACTATTTTAGCAACTGACCCAGTTGTACTGGATAAGAACAATGAAACAAGGGGAAAGAAATGAACAAATTGTTGGAGAAACTCAGCAAGTCTGGAAGCATCTGTGCAGAAGAAAACAGAGTTAACATTCCAAGTCCAGTGACCCCACATCAAAACCAAGAAGAAGGGACTGTTCGAAAAAAAGGGTCACAGGGCTTGACATGTTAATGTTGCTTTCTCTCTCTATAGACGCTGTCAGACCTGATGGGTTTCTCCAGCAGTTTCTATTCCAGATTTTCTGGAAATAGAAAAGTAGAGCCCTGAATGTAACCACTACGAGTGAGCCTGTGAATGTCACATTGCTCTGGTCCTCTGTACGAGCCTGATGATCAGGCATTTTCACTGTTAATTGGTTTTAAAATAATTTCCAACCAAACAAAGCAGAAAGCCATCTGATAATGTATCTGACTCAATAGTTCACACTTTTCCAAATGAAGTATTCCCAGGATTTAAACATTTTGTCCTGGGAAGGCCTTTGAGAGGGAAAGTTGGTATTATCGTTAGACTATCAGTCCAGAAACTCAGCTAATATTCTGGTGACCCGGATTCAAATCCTGCCATGGCTGACAGTAGGATTTGAATTCAAAAAAGAATCTGGAATTAATTTAGATAGAGGATCTGGATTGGCGCAGGCTTGGAGGGCCGAAGGGCCTGTTCCTGCGCTGTAATTTTCTTTGTCCTTTGTTCTTTGTTCTAATGGTCTAATGATAACTATAAAACCATTGTCGACCGTTGGAAAAACACATCTGGGTCACTAATGTCCTTTAGGGAAGGAAATCTGCCATCCTTACCCGGTCTGGCCTACATGTGACTCCAGGCCCACGGCAATGTGGTTGACTCTTAACAACCCTTTGGGAACTTAGGGATGGGCAATAAATGCTGGCCTGGCCAGAGACTCACATATCCTATGAGTGAATTAAAAAATAACAGAGTTAATGTTTTGTGTCTGACTCTTCAGTTCTGAAGAAAATCATACCAGACTTGAAATGTTAACTCTGTTTCTCTCTCCACAGATGCTACAGAAACGATGAGTTTCTGCAGCATTCTCTGTTTTTATTTCAGGTTTCCAAAATACGCAGTATTTTACTCTAATGATTGCCTTTGATATATTTCACTGGTAAAGCATTAGATAATTATCATTGCATTCTTTATCATTGTCAAGTGCCTGATCGGTAAGAAACTGATTTTGAGGTGTGTTCATTACGTAGGCACAGCAAGATCCACAGGATCAATGGCCAGATCACATGCCTTTGGCAGGAATATTGACCAGAAGACTCTTCTTTGAATAGCAGCAGCAAGAGAGCTTGTATGTTTTCCTAACAGACAAATGGAGCCTTGGATTATTGACCAATCTGAAAGATATTCCTATAATTATTCACGTTTCCTTATTACCGTGTTGAGTCTTGGAGTCAGGCTTAAGTTTGCAACTAAACAAAAAAACAGCCAAAGAACTGTTGATGCCTGAAGACAGAAACAAAATCTGTGAAGTTCTGAAGATGGGTCACTGGACCTGAAACATTAACTCTGCTTTCTCTCCAAAGATGCGGCCAGACCTGCTGAGATTATCCAGCAATTTCTGCATTTGTTTTAAATTTGTAACTTTCTGATTCAGAGATGAGCCTGTGTCATGGTGGGAATAGTGTTGCTGCCTATGCTTCCTCCCAATACTTTGTGGCACACTGATCTGTGAAGAACATTGTAACCCAGTTGATATAAAGTAGACATGATCTTTCGGTTGATCATATGCCTCCACATACACTGTTTACCTGCTGTATTCAGTTGTAGAACCAGTGATAGAATTTACAGCATTTTTAGCTCATGGTGCTTAACTCCATCTATATTCTAGCCTTGTTTTCCTTCATTAAAATGACTATGAGGTCATCACAAGTCTCCATAAATATCTTTCTAAGTCCTTCAGGTTGTAGTTTATCTATACAATGAAATATATTGCTAATTAGCCCTTTGGACTTATCATTATCTTGTACTTCACTGAGATCAAAGCTCTGACGTATATATAATGTTGACTGGTATGTTGTTCATCTAGTCTTTCGTAAAAGCAATTAGTTAGCATGTTTCTTACCTCTAGTTCATCTTCATACGCAACTTGATTTGAATCTCTTGCAGTTTTGCTTCCTCTTTCACAACCCTCATGCTGGTTGGGTGTTGAAGGAATTTCTGTCATTTAGTTTTGCAGCTGCTCTGTCTCTCGCTACTTCTTTCTACAAATTTGTTATCCTGTCCTGATGGCCATTCGTCCTTTCATCTGACAAGAATCAGAAAGAAGCATTAACTCTGTTTCTCTCTCCACAGATGCTGCCAGATCTGCTGAGTCTCTCCAGCAATTTCTCTGAGTTTGTTTTAGACTTCCAGCATCCACAGTACTTTGTTTCTCGAAAGAATTGTAAATGTTTCTCCTTCTCCTGATGGCTTTAGTTTGTACAGTACATTGATCTGTTGCACAGCCATTTTAGTAATTTTGCCTTTGCTGCTTTTGATAATTGCATTTAATGTTATGTTTCTAAAGGGTATTCAATTAGACCTTGACAGAACAAAATCTTGGAGATTGCAATATTCAGGGAGTACTGACTTTGTCATCGAGTATGAATGGACATTAGAGTTGACAGTTGGTCGCAATTTTGGGATTTGTTGGGTTAATTATGCCCCTATGATTAAAATACTTGACAAGGGGTGGTCTGGTCACTCAGTGGTTAGCACTGCAGCCTCACAGCACCAGGGGCCTGGGTTCGATTCCAGCCCTGGGTGACTGTCTGTGTGGAGATTGCACATTCTCCTTGTGTCTGCATGAGTATTGTCCACGTGCTCACTAACACCTCTCAAAGACAAGTGGGAACAGACAATAAAAGCTGGCCCAGCCTGCAATGCCCAATCCTATCCATGAAAGAAAATGAAAAGATAGATATGAAAACAATTGTCATTACTTCCTGCATCCTGTCCTCACCTAATAACTCCAGAGAAAACATTAACAAAACAGATTCTGTCTCTCTTTTTTGAGTCGTCGTTTATTGGTGTTTGCTGTTTCTCAGTGATTATCAGGGGGTGAAATCTGCTGTGTGGATTCATTCATATTTCATATTAGGAGATAGAGAGTGGAGGTTAAATTAAATCCTTTTAAGAATGAGGCTAGGCTGTATGGCCTCATCAGTCCAGTACGTGTTGATCTGAGGAAATTACCACAATATCAGAAATAGCGTGAAATGAATGCTGGTGGTTGCAGAAAGCACAGAAAGGCATCGCAGATTGTGCTGGGTCACTGGTGAGTGATGTGTTTCCGGCAGCTTGATTCCAGCCCAACAAATCTAGTTTAGGGTTTCGTCAATAATCTCCACTTCTAAGCTTCCACACATTTCCAGGCATTGACGATATTTGGGAGACAGGATAAATAGCCAATCAGACTTTATCACAACCATGTCGTAGTTGTGGAGACTTTATAAAGAGCCTGGCTGATGGTGTGCAGCTGCAGTAACTGTCCTTGGTGTGACTATAATAGGCTGGACCGATCACTGCTAACTCCTGCCTCTGTTTTATCCTGATGCAGGCAGCTGTTTAGTTATGTTCAAACAGGAAAATCTAGTTGGATGCATGTTATAATCAGTGAGTGCGATTCCAAGGATAACATAAATAGAGCAAGTTTTCTTGGGCCAGGGAGCAAGGACCTGACCTCCTTTTGGTCTTATTCTTTTCCTCTTCTCACACTCATCCTTTCCTCTTCTCACGCTCATCCTTTCCTCTGCTCACACTCATCTTTTCCTCTTCTCACACTCGTCCTTTCCTCAGCTCACACATCTTTTCTTCGTCTCACACTCATCCTTTCCCCTTTTGACATGGATCCTTTCCTCTGCTCACACTCATCCTTTCTACTCACACTCATCCTTTTCCCTCTTTATCCCATCCTGTGGCTAAATGCAAGCTCTTTTTGTTCCCCTGTTTGTTGTTTTCCAATTTTCCATCCTGTTATTCTGGTCCTTTCTTTTCTGTTTTGATCTTCATTATCTTCTCCTTCCTGTAGCCTTTATTTCTCACTTCTCCTTTATAACATCTGTCTCTCCCCCATCTCTTCTGGTCTTCTCTCTCCACTGTCTTCTTTTGTAATTCCATTTTGATCTTCTGTCACTTTTACCTCTTCTCTGTATCTATGTAACTCCTTCCTAACACAGCTGTGCTGAAGGAGGGCACTATGGAGGACTCGAGCAGTGAGGCAATATGGGCAGAGCTCGGAAATAGGAAGGGTGCGGTAACAATGTTGGGGCTGTACTACAGGCCTCCCAACAGCGAGCGTGAGATAGAGGTACAAATATGTAAACAGATTATGGAAAGATGTAGGAGCAACAGGGTGGTGGTGATGGGAGATTTTAATTTTCCCAACATTGACTGGGATTCACTTAGTGTTAGGGGTCAAGATGGAGCAGAATTCGTAAGGAGCATCCAGGAGGGTTTTATGGAGCAGTATGTAAATAGTCCAACTTGGGAAGGGGCCATACTGGACCTGGTGTTGGGGAATGAGCCCGGCCAGGTGGTTGAAGTTTCAGTAGGGGACTACTTTGGGAATAGTGATCACAATTCCGTAAGTTTTAGAATACTGATGGACAAAGACGAGAGTGGTCCTAAAGGAAGAGTGCTAAATTCGGGGAAGGCCAACTATAGCAAGATTCGACAGGAGCTGGGGAATGTGGGTTGGGAGCAGCTGTTTGAGGGTAAATCCACATTTGATATGTGGGATGCTTTTAAAGAGAGGTTGATTAGAGTGCAGGACAGACATGTCCCTGTGAAAACGAGGGATAGAAAGGGCAAGATTAGGGAACCATAGATGACAGATGAAATTGTGAGATTAGCAAAGAGGGAAAAGGAAGCACATAAGGTCTAGGAGACTGAAAACAGACGAAGCTTTGGAAGAATAATCAGGAAAGTAGGACAAATCTGAAGTGAGGAATTAAGAGGGCTAAAAGGGATCACGAAGTATCTTTAGCAAATAGGGTTAAGGAAAATCCCAAAGCCTTTTATTCGTACATAAGGAGCAAGAGGGTAACTAGAGAAAGGGTTGGCCCACTCAAGGACAAAGGAGGGAAGTTATGCGAGGAGTCAGAGGAAATGAGTGAGATTCTTAATGAGTACTTTGCGTCGGTATTCACCGAGGAGAGGGACATGACGGATGTTGAGGTTAGGGATAGATGTTTTATTACTCTAGGTCAAATCAGCATAAGGAAGGGGGACATGTTTTGTGTTCGAAAAGGCATTAGGGTGGACAAGTTCCCAGGTCTGGATGGGATCTATCCCAGGTTACTGAGGGAAGTGAGATCGGAAATAGCCGGGGCCTTAACAGATATCTTTGCAGCATCCTTGAGCACGAGTGAGGTCCCAGAGGACTGGAGAATTGCTAATGTTATCCTCTTGTTTAAGACGGGTAGCAAGGATAATCCAGGTAATCATAGACCGGTGAGCCTGACGTCAGTGGTGGGGAAGATGCTGGAGAAGATACTGAGGGATAGGATCTATTTACGTTTGGAAGAAAATAGGCTTATTAGTGATAGGCAGCATGGTTTTGTGCAGGCAAGGTCATGTCTTACCAACTTGATAGAATTCTTTGAGGAAGTGACAAAGTTGGTAGATGAGGGAAGGGCTGTAGATGTCATATACATGGACTTCAGTAAGGCGTTTGATAATGCTCCCCATGGTAGGCTGATGGAGAAAGTGAAGTCGCATGGGGTCCAGGGTGTACTAGCCAGATGGATAGATAACTGGCTGGGCAACAGGACACAGAGATTAGTAGTGGAAGGGAGTTTCTCAAATTGGAGAACCGTGACCAGTGGTGTTCCACAGGGATCTGTGTTGGGACCACTGTTGTTTGTGATATACATAAATGATCTGGAGGAAGGTATAGATGGTTTGATTAGCAAGTTTGCAGATGACACGAAGATTAGTGGACTAGCAGATAGTGAAGGGGACTATTGGAGAATGCAGAATATAGATAGATTGGAGAGTTGGGCAGAGAAATAGCAGATGGAGTTCAATCCAGGCAAATGCGAGGTAATGCATTTTGGAAGATCCAATTCAAGAGCGAACTATACAGTAAATGGAAAAGTCCTGGGGAAAATTGATGCACAGAGAGATCTGGGTGTTCAGGTCCATTGTTCCCTGAAGGTGGCAACGCAGGTCAGTAGAGTGGTCAAGAAGGCATACGGCATGCTTTCCTTCATCGTACGGGGTATTGAGTACAAGAGTTGGCAGGTCATGTTACAGTTATATAAGACTTTGGTTCGGCCACATTTAGACTACTGCGTACAGTTCTGGTCGCCACATTACCAAAAGGATGTAGATGCTTTGAAGAGGGTGCAGAGGAGGTTCACCAGGATATTGCCTGGTATGGAGGGCACTAGCTATGAAGAGAAGTTGAGTAGATTAGGATTATTTACATTGTAAAGAAGGAGGTTGAGGGGGGACCTGATTGAGGTCTACAAAATCATGAGAGGTATAGACAGGGTGGATTGCAAGAAGCTTTTTCCCAGAGTGGGGGACTCAATTACTAGGGGTCACGATTTCAAGGTGAGAGGGGAAAAGTTTACGGGAGATATGCATGGGAAGTTCTTTATGCAGAGGGTGGTGGGTGCCTGGAACACGTTGCCAGCAGAGGTGGTAGAGGTGGGCACGATAACATCATTTAAGATGTATCTAGACAGATACGTGCAGAGGAGCAGAGGAATACAGATCCTTGGAAAATAGGCGTCAGGTTTAGATAGAGGATCTGGATCAGTGCAGGCTTGGAGGGCCGAAGGGCCTGTTCCTGTGCTGTAATTTTCTTTGTTCTTCTTTGTTCTTTGTTCCACTACCCTGTGCCTCACTCTTGTTGCTATATTTGGGTTGTAGTTGGGTCTTTGAAAATATTGAATCATTTTCATTGTCTTAGACAGTTCAAACATGATGGAGGTCCATAACACAAAACGAATCGTTTACCACCCACATATTTGTGTCAAGCAGGTGATATTGGCTGGTGTCATGATGATATTGTCTGGGAACTTGAATTCCAAAGTAAACACACCATATATAGCTTTATATTTGATTTATACTTCTTCATTGCGTGGTTTAAAAGGGGAGGAGTTTCAGTTTTATCTTTGTGTTCTTTAAGAGATACAGAGTTGTCTGAAAATGTGTTAACATGCATTCAAATGAGGCTTTTCAACTCTTGAGGCAAACAGTTCCCTGCTTTAGAAAGAAGGGAAGAAGAGATTAAAAACAATTGGGCTATCACCTCGCAACAAGGCATCCCATGATATGCGGAGACAAACAGGAACAAGTTCTTTTCAATCCTATCCCAAACCAGTACATAGGCAGCCTCTTGTATATGGGCAGCAACTGATCACCATGGCAACTCCATTACAAACATAAAACTTATGATCTATCAAGCCAGTTTTCTCACTGGGATCTGAGTTAGTATTATGTAAGCTGTGATCATAACATTAGGAACTGGAATTTTGGTTAATACGTTCACCCTTTTCTCTTCTGGGGATCCTAGGATCTGCTCCAGCTGATGATGAGTGCAATTTATTACAATGCTTCAGTCCTGTGACCCTTCCCGACCTGTTAACCTTAGCTCCTTGTGCTGTGCACATTCCAAAACCACAAAGTGTCCTTCCAAGTCTGTGTTTGTATCGTAACCTTTTGGTGAGTTTCTTAAATGTCTCTTAAATGTGTTTTGAGGAGAAAGAGGCAGTGGAAATCTTTTCATTGAACAATCATTAAATACAAGTCCTGAACATGTTTATAATGCACACACACACTCCAGCCTCCCACAAACACTTGGCAATCAAAGACAATGCCATTTAATCTTAAATGTATAACATTATATTTGCAGGACAATTACTGAATGGTGGTTGAATGAATCATATATTTTTATTCCTTTAACTTATAAACATGAGTGATATTTTGGGCTCCAGCTTTCGAGTTAGTGTTTGTGCTCATGTGGAAATTGTAAATAACTTAATTGTAACATATTTGAACCAGAGATAAGTTATGGCACAAAAAAGGCAATTCACCCATCCTTTCTGTGCTGGCCAATAACAACTAGGTCCCCATTCTAATCTCATCGAGTACTTGGTCTGTAACCTTGCAGGTTAAAGTTTAAGTTTATTGACATGAATCTTCGACAGGATGTAAGAGGTAAAGGAATGTGTTAGAAAATTTTGCATGTTGGAGTGTAATTCCTTCGACTCTCACAGCTTTCCAGCAAATTAGTAGCAAATATTAAATTGCCAGCCTGGGAGTTTCTGACCACTAATCCTGAAGGGTGGAAAGGTGCAGGTTAGAAGCAGAAAAGGTTGAGGTTTTGAGTTTGTCATGCTGCCTTGTAAAGTCTAATTGAAGACAGCAACCACATCCCTATTATTCTACACCGATTCACTGACAACTGAACAGGTTAACAGCACACTTCACTGAACAGATTGTTTACACATCTCTGAAACAGTTTTACATCAAGAATGTTTAAGTTAACTGTTTCCTATTTTATGACACGAAGGTCCCTCCTTCTCAACATCAACCCTCACCTGAGGCACAGTGACCCTCAAGTTAAATCACCACCAGCCCTCTCGGTCTAGTGAGAGAGCAGCATTATTGTCTGGTAAAAGTATGGGGACTTTTTATTTACATTATTATATTACCTAGACTTCAAAGTATATTACTGGCTGTAAAACACTTTGGGATAGAACATAGAACAATACAGCGCAGAACAGGCCCTTCGGCCCTCGATGTTGCGCCGCCCTGTGAACTAATCTAAGCCCATCCCCCTACACTATCCCATCATCATCCATATGCTTATCCAAGGACTGTTTAAATGCCCCTAATGTGGCTGAGTTAACTACATTGGCAGGCAGGGCATTCCACACCCTTACCACTCTCTGAGTAAAGAACCTGCCTCTGACATCTGTCTTAAATCTATCACCCCTCAATTTGCAGCTATGCCCCCTCCTACTAGCCGACGTCATCATCCTAGGAAAAAGACTCTCACTGTCCACCCTATCTAATCCTCTGATCATTTTGTATGTCTCTATTAAATCCCCTCTTAGCCTTCTTCTCTCCAATGAGAACAGACCCAAGTCCCTCAGCCTTTCCTCATAAGACCTTCGCTCCAGACCAGGCAACATCCTGGTAAATCTCCTCTACACCTTTTCCAATGCTTCCACATCCTTCCTGTAATGGGGCGACCAGAACTGTACACAATATTCCAAGTGAGGCCGCACCAGCATTTTGTACAGTTGCAGCATGACATCACGGCTCCGGAACTCAATCCCTCTACCAATGAAACCTAACACACCGTATGCCTTCTTAACAGCACTATCAACCTGGGTGGCAACTTTCAGGGATCTATGTACCTGGACACCAAGATCTCTCTGCACATCCACACTACCAAGAATCTTTCCATTGACCCAGTATTCTGCCTTCCTATTATTCTTCCCAAAGTGAATCACCTCACATTTGTCTGCATTGTACTCCATTTGCCACCTCTCATCCCAGCTCTTCAGTTTATCCAAGTCTCCCTGCAACTTGCAACATTCTTCCACACTGTCCACCACTCCACCGACTTTAGTGTCATCTGCAAACTTACTAACCCATCCACCTATGTCTGCGCCCAAGTCATTTATAAAAATGACAAACAGCAGTGGTCCCAAAACAGATCCTTGTGGCACCCGACTAGTAACTGGACTCCAGGCTGAATATTTTCCATCAACCACCACTCGTTGCCTTCTTACAGAAAGCCAGTTTCTAATCCAAACTGCTAAATCTCCCTCAATCCCATGCCTCCGCATTTTCTCCTATAGCCTACCATGCGGAACCTTATCAAAGGCTTTACTGAAGTCCATGTACACCACGTCAACTGCCCTACCCTCATCCACATGCTTGGTCACCTTCTCAAAAAACTCAATGAGGTTTGTGAGACACAACCTGCCCTTGACGAATCCATGTTGACTATCTGCAATCAAATTGTTGCTTGCTAGATGATTATAAATCCTATCTCTTATAATCCTTTCCAAAACTTTTCCTACAACAGATGTAAGGCTCACTGGTCTATAATTACCTGGGTCATCTCTACTGTCCTTCTTGAACAAGGGCACAACATTTGCAATCCTCCAGTCCTCTGGTACTAAACCTGTAGCCAATGACGACTCAAAGATCAAGGCCAAAGGCTCCGCCATCTCCTCCCTAGCTTCCCAGAGAATCCTCGGAAAAATCCCATCCGGCACAGGGGATTTATCTACCTTCACACCTTCTAGGATTGATAACATCTCCTCCTTACTAACCTCAATCCTTTCAAGTCTAATAGCCCGTATCTCAGTCTTCTCCTCTACAATATTCTCCTTTTCCTGAGTGAAAACAGATGAGAAATATTTGTTTAGCACCTCTCCGATCTCCACAGGGTCCACACACAACTTCCCACTTCTGTCTTTGACTGGCCCTATTCTTACCCTAGTCATCCTTTTATTCCCACATACCGATAGAAAGCTTTAGGGTTCTCCTTAATTCTACCTGCTAATGACTGCTCATGTCCCCTCCTTGCTCTTCTTAACTCTCTCTTTAAATCCTTCCTAGCTAATCTGTAACTCTCCATTGCCTCATCTGAACCATCTTGTCTCAATGTCACATAAGCCTCCCTCTTCCGCTTAACAAGAGATACAATTTCTTTTGTAAACCAAGGTTCCCTTACCTTATAACTTCCTCCCTGCCTGACAGGGACATACCTATCAAGGACACGCAATATCTGTTCCTTAAACCAGCTCCACATTTTGATTGTCCCCATCCCCTGCATTTTGCTACCCCATTCTATCCCTCCTAAGTCTTGCCTAATCGCATTACAATTGCCTTTCCCCCATCTATAACTCTTGCCCAGTGGCATGTTCCTATCCCTTTCCATCACTAAACTAAACGTAACCGAATTATGGTCACTCTCTCCAAAGTGCTCACCTACCACCAAATCAAACACCTGGCCTGGTTCATTACCAAGTACCAGATCTAGTGTGGCCTCCCCTCTTGTCGGCCCTTCGACACACTGCGTCAGGAAACCCTCCTGCACACACACTGGACAAAAACTGATCCATCCGACGTACTAGAGTTATAGCATTTCCAGTCAATGTTGGGGAAGTTAAAGTCTCCCATAATGACCACCTTGTTCCTTTCACTCCTGCCCAGAATCGTTTTGCCGATCCTCTCCTCCACATCCCTGGAACTTTGCGGAGGCCTATAAAAAACTCCCAGCAGTGTGACCTCTCCTCTCCTGTTTCTGACCTCAGCCCATACCACCTCAGTAGACGAGTCCTCGTCAAATGGGATCATGTTCATAAGCACAAACTATTGTTAAGACGGAAGTTCATAAATTGGGGAACCCCTATAATTTTCACTGAGCAAAGTTTGTGCAATTAAACGAATTTTATCCTAATGTATCATTTGTAGTCTGTTCATGAACTTGGCTGGCTCAATGGGCTGTAAAGAAAATCAAATTGAAATAATTTCTCTTAAAGTTGGCAAAAATTTTATAATATCCTGAAGAGCCAAAAATATTTACTTGTTTCCATTTCATGAAAGGTCAGTTGTAATTGAATTGTGGTATCAATCATCAGCTTTGGGGAGGAGATCTTAGATGGTCCTGCAGAGCACATCGGTGAGAGTGCTGAAGTGGCAGAGGTGCTGTCTTTGACTCTGGTTTGCAACAGGATATTGAAAGATCTGGATAGATGGGCTTAATAGACATAATTCACCATAATTTAATAATTTAATAGAGGTACAGTCTACAGAGGCTGAATGGTCTCCTCTTTCCACTGTTACTATATAGATAATGGACCGAACGTGGCAGCAATTGTGAGAAGGAAGAGAAATTCCCAGGTTGGAAATGATTGAAACTCCCACCTGAATGCAGACCATATACTCTGTGGACACCAGAAATCTGAACAATAGATGCCTCTATTGAAGATTTATCCCATGCTATGGGTTTCTTTCTACCCTTTCCCAGCATTATTAACTCAACATTGATATTAATTATGGAAGCTGCATAAAATGAACCACCTTTGCCACCACCTTTCAAATCCATGACCATCTCTAACTAGAAGGACAAAGGCAGCAGATACATGGGAGCACCACCACCTTCAAGTTTCTCTACAAGCCACACACCACCCTGAAATGGAAATATATCGCTGTTCCTTCACTCTTGCTGGATTGAAATCCTGGATCTCCCTCCCTAATGGCATTATGGGTTAACCTACAGCACAAGTACTGCAGCAGTTCAAGAAGGCAGTTCTCCCCTATCTTCTCAAGGGCAACTAGGGACGGGCAATAAATGCTGATCCATCCAGCGGCGCCCACAGTCAGTTAGATCATGTCAGGTAATTATGCTTCATTTCACACGTAGTCTTACTTGTGATTGTCCTTCTGCATCTCCGTTCCACAAATTCCAAACAAAATTTATATGCCAAGGACAGTGCCCCAGTTTTTGTTTCAGTTATAGGAACACAGGAACAGGAGTAGGATATTCGGCCCATTGAGCCTGCTCCACCATTCAATGTGATAATGGCTGATGTGAAGCTCAACTCCATATGTCTGCCTTGGGCCCATTTCCGATGATCCCTTTGCTCAATAAAAATGTGTCTATCTCAGATTTAAATTTAACAGTTGGATTAACATTGACCACTATTTGAGGAAGAGAGTTCCAACCCTCCACTACTCTTTACAGAAGTCCTTTCTAACATCTCCCCTGTATAGCCTGGCCCTAACTCTCAGACTATGCCCCATGAAAAGAAATGATGAATTAATTCTGACTCAGTAAGCTCTTGTGCTGGGTCTGTCAGAGATACTTCTACACACCTTTGGATTTTTTTTACCAGCACCAATCCATCCATATTACTTTGTGCAGTGTCTGCATTTGAAGTCACGTTTGTAACTCGATTTTTGAGAAGCTACAAGAGAACAAAGAGAGGATTAATTAGTCCTGCTGTCCCTGGGACACAGAGGAAGGCAAATTCCTCCAGAACAGGAACTTTCACATTCCCATCCATGAAGGAACATAGCAAGACATATCAATAATAATATCGAAGCTTGGGCTGGTGAAGGTGCAGTGGTTGTAATGCGGTCAGCAAGGTGAACCTCATAGAATGTGAGTTCCCTGATTGGGGCTGTTAATCTGGTCCAATCAGGGAGCCCTGGCTGACAGATATAAACAGGAGTGTCAGGGGTTGTGTTCACTCTGAAAGCTGGCTCTGAGGGAGCTGGATCAGTGTCAAGGACTCTCCACATGCACATAAAGAGTGACTTGGTGATGGGATACCAGCCATTTCAAAGGACAAGTAACACATTCATTCTACATGAGTGGCAGAATCCTGCCATGGCTGATGGTAAAATCTGAATTCAACAAAGACCTGGAATATAAAAGCTAGTCTAATGGCAGCCATGTGACCACTAGCGATTATTGTAAAAACCCATCTGCTTCATTAATGTCCTTTAAGGAAAGGAATCTGCCATCCTTTTCCAGTCCAGCATACGTGTGACTCCAGGCCCACAGCAATGTGGTTGACTCTTAACATCCCTTTGTGAAAATAGGAACTAATAATAAATGTTGGCTCAGCCAATAACACCCAAATCCCATGGATGAATTAAAAAAAAACACTCCATGAACATTCTGGAGAAGTTACCATTGACCAGAAACCTAATGTGGACCAGTTATGAAATACTGTGGCTGTGAATACAGTCAGAGATAGGATACGCTGTGGCAAATGACTCATTTCCTGCTTCCTCAAAGCCTGTCCACGAGGCACAAGTCAGGAATGTGATGGAATACTCCCCACTTGCCTGGATGAGTGCAGCCCCAACAATACTCAAGAAGCTTGAAACCACTCAGGACAAAGCAACCCGTTTGATTGGCACCACATCCACAAGCATCCACTCCCACCACCACCAACACTCGGCAGTTGTACTGCATCAACACACCAATGTACCTCCAAAAGCACCTTTCACCTCTAAACAGCATTGTGGGTGTTCCTAACCCAAACAGACTGCAGCAGTTCAAGGAGGTGGCTCATCAGCATCTTCTCAAGGGGAATTAGGGGATAGGCAATAAATGCTGGCCCAGCCAGTAATATCCACAACATGTGAATGAATTAAATACTGTCGCCGTATATTTCGATACATCTTAAAAACCAGTAACTATTGTCTAAGTGAGATTGGAATAGTTTGTGTTTTTATGAACACAGGAAGAGAATCCACAGAGAGACTGCGTCCCAGGTTGACACAAAGAAATTACATGTTCATGTTTTTTTGTCAAATCTGAAGCCATTAAACTGGTTTTAAGCTGTTACAAAGGAAGCTCATGAATGCCCAATCTTAGAACGTTCCGCACTCATACTGGATCATTGAAATTCTGGGAGTACACTCCCTTTGGGTGGTGCAGAACAGGCTGATCAGTACTTCCTTTCTTTAAAGATAAACAATTTTAACCTTTAAACTTGTTTTGTTGTGTCTTAAGTTCAAGGTGAGATTTGTCAAGAATGGGACGCTACCTTTTCTCAATTTGTACTAGTCCCAGGTCAGTTATATTCTGGATGAGGAGCAGAGAAAAGCTCCTTTTACTATATCTTAGCAGAGTGAGGCGTCTGAAGAACAGTCCATCCTAATTTAAGGCAACATTTCCTTTTGCATTTCAATCTTTCATGTGGCCTTTTTTAATAAGAATTCCAGAATCTGAATGTAAAGTCCTTTTCCTTGGCTGCAGGAAGTAGTTCCAGTTCTAGAAACTCCACTGTAAAATGGAACATAAACAAAGTTGCTGGAAAGGCTCAGCAGGTCTGGCAGCATCCGTGAAGGAAAAAACAGAGTTAACGTTTTGGGTCCAGTGACCCTTCCTCAGAACTACGGAAAAATGGAAGTGTTTTTAATGAATTTGGTTGCAGAAGAAACATTGGCTGGACATTGGGGAGAGTTTCCTCAGTCTTCATCAAAGAGTGTTGTGAGGTCTTTATGTTTAAGTTGTGTGGGCCAAGGAATCAGAAATTGACAAGAATTTGGAAAAATAGTGTTTTCCTGCACCGAATGATTCCTAGAGGAAAACAAGAACTGCAGATGCTGGAGTCAGAGTTGATACAGTGTAGAGCTGGAGGAAAACAGCAGGTCAGGCAGCATCAGAGGAGCTGGAAAGTCGACATTTTGGGTTTACACCCTTCGTCAGGACTGAAATGTCGACTTTCCTGTTCCTCTGATGCTGCCTGACTGATTGATTGCTGCTGGATAAGACATGGCTAAATTGTCCCCTCATAAAACTTCATTTAGATTATTATTGGAGAACCACATTGATTTTATGCTCCAGATAATCAGAAAATCATTGTGTCGATAGAGTAGGTGGCCTGCTGATTCTCCACGAGATTGTCTGATGTGATGAAATATAAGGATGATGACAACTTAAAAACTGGGAGTGTTGTTGAAACAGGAGAGAGTACAGATTGATTTGATAGTGGTATTTAAAATATGGAAGGATGTCATGGGTTAAAAGAAATGGATAAGATAAAGGAATTCAGACATGGGATCGAGACTTAACTCCTGAGAAAGGCGAACACTGATATACTCTCGTTGATCGAAATGAGATGGGTTTGTTCTGTTGCTTGGATGTAATCCCTTGAAGACTAGTGAGCTTCTGGGTTATGCTAACCAGCTTCTAGGTTCACTGTTACAACCAACAGTGCCTTACCCACATCAGACATTTGCCGAATGTGATAAGCATAGGTTTACAATTCAGGAGGGGCTGCCAGGGAGCTACAACAGGGGGCCCCAGTCAATTATAAAGTCGGCACCCCATAGATACTCACAAATCAGATTCTAATCACTACCATAGGATCCTAGTCACTGTCAACTGAGCAGGACTTCAGTGAAGGCCATTCCCTGAGAGAGACAACTGCCTCCTGTGAGGCAAGTGTGAGCCATGGTTTTGTTCAGCCCCCACCACCCCCCATTTGGGTCACTCTGTCCGGGGAGCTTCTCCCTTCCCCTCAGGGTGGCTCTTGGCCAGGTCTCTGGCCTGATATGCTTGCAGTTTCTTTCACAAGAATGAATTCTCCCTTTATCGCCCGCCTCAGACAATTTCAAGTATGTTAATCCTGGTTATCACAGTTTCAGATTAGGGGAGCTGATGGCCTAGTGGTATTATCACTGGGCAATTAACCCAGAGATGCCAGGTAATGGTCTGGGGACCTAGGTTTAAATCCTGCCACAGTTAATGGTCGGATTTGAATTCAATTTTTAAAAAAAAGTCTGGGATTAAAAGTCTAATGATGACCAGGAAACTGTTGCTGATTGTTGGAAAAATCCATCTGGTTTGCTAATGTCCTTTAGGGAAGAAAATCTGTTGTCCTTACCTGGTCTGGCCTACTTATGACTCCAGACGCACGGCACTGTGGTTGACTCTCAAGTGCCTTCTGGGTAATAAACACTGGCCTGGCCAGTGATGTCCATGCCCAGTGAATGAATTTAAAGAAATATAAACGTGAATCATTGTGATCTGTTACTTCTGAATTATAAAAAAAAGTTTATCTCAGCCAGGCCAGGGATCTCCTCTGCAGTGGTTACCTGAGCCTTTGCTTGTACAAGATTCTGTCATACTGCTATCCAGCCTCCTCACTGGACCTGAACAATTCTCAGCTCTCCCTGTGATGAAGATCACTTGCTCCTCACTTTCCTCCCTGCCAGCAATGTATTTGTCAGCTCATTCTATACCATTTCCCTTTTCTCTGATGTGATCCCACCAACCACCACCCTCCGTTCTTCGCTGCTCCTCATTCGCCTCCTATTGCCCAACCTCCAGGTCCCCTTCCCCTGATACTATCCTGTGCAAAAGCAGGAGATGTAATTTCTCTTCTCCCACTTTGACATCTCGAGCCCTAAGTGCTCGTTCTGTGGGGGGTGATGACTTTTGAGTCTTTTTCCTAATCTATTGTTTTCACTGTTCAAGCTCTGGTCTCTTCTACACTGGGAAGATGAAACATCTCCATTGTGTCTGAGTACAAACTGTACCTAATATGACTCATGTCCTATTGCCATTTTGGTCTCAAAAACTTAAGTCATGTTTGAGAGCACCCAGAGTACTGGGAATCCCACAGGCAGGCATTTGTACCAGGAATGAAGCTACTGGATCAACGGTGAATGGTCTGTGAAGGGACAGGATCCTGCATTAAAGCAGTTTGTTGGGAAGGGATGCAAACCATTGTTGGAAGGCAGTGTATTATAGATGGATTCACAGTATCAAGGATAGCCTGGGGATTAGTACATTTCATTCTAAAACAATCCACGTTCCGGAAATCAAACAAACCTCCATCCATACTCTCAAGATTCTTTCAAGTTATCCTTGAATCTCCAGTTAGAACTGAAAGTACAAAAGGATAAGTCCTTTTTCTTTAAGAAATGAAACAAGTATTTGTGGATTTGTGGCATTGATTAGCTGCAGAAACAAGAAAAATGGTAAATTTGAGAGTATAACACTTGTGATCTCTATTTAAGTAGCACTCATTCCAGTTTTTTTTGAAATTGTCAGTCTGTCAGTAACTCAGATACATCCCACTAACTGGAGTGTCACCCCAGAAGGTTCCCACAGATTAATCCCCCTTTGATGCTGTAACTGGTGGGAACTGGTTATCTTGCAGGACCAGGAGGCGGTGTGTTTGGTTTTGTGGAGCCTGCTCACTGTCTGATACAAATGTCAGCATCAGCTCCACTTGGAGAGTGATTATGAGCATGGGGATCATGGGGTCAGGGAAGGGCTGGAGGGGGTTGACCTCTCTGCTGTAACCTTATGGGGGAGGGGGGTAGTGTTGAAGATCCTGGCGCCATATTTACAGGGCACCCAGACCCACACTAACTCCCTGCCTGGCAGGAGCACCAGACAGACTCTCAGAGTAAACATTCTGGTACTCCCAGCCTCTCCGGTCAACCTGTTCCCCTTCGCCAACCGGACCACCACCCTTGGCCAGCCTCCTTGATCTCTACACATTACATACCAGCCTCCCTTCCTTTGCCACCCTCAATGCCCTGCAGAATCTCTCAAGAAGACCAAGCAGTAGTTTATGAATAAGATGGCGGCAGAGTATGACACTCCTATTGGAGCTCCTCTGCTCTGCCTGTTCTTTTTCCTTCATTTTCCTCTTCTTTTTTACTTCTTCTCTCCTTTCAGCACCGGACCCGGCAGCAAGTCCAGAGCAGCGAGCCCTCGTGCCCTAGAACACAGTGATCAGTGAGCCCTGCAGCAGCGTGTGGACTGTGAGCCCAGGGGCAGCGCGGGGAAGAGCCCCACAGCAGCATGTGGTGAAGTAGCCCTGGAGCGAGTGTCAGCCGGCAGTGTGAGCGGGAGCAGACAGAAGGCAGCCCGAGGCGAGCGGGAGCAGGCAGCCCAAGGCGTGCAGGAGCAGGCAGAAGGCAGCCCGAGGCGAGCGGGAGCAGGCAGCCCGAGGCGAGCGGGAGCAGGCAGAAGGCAGCCCTGAGGTGGCGATGGAGGGATGCGTCCTGGACTAACGGAGGGGCCGAAGTACGAATCCCGATACAGCGCAAGTTACCTTGTTGCTGCTGAGTGCCGGTAAGGAGCGAACTGGAGGCTGGAGTGATGTGGGACAATTGCTGGATTTGGGCCTGGTCCCACATGCTGAGCTGCTGTAATCGGACTGTAATTTAAAACCTGTTCACTATGTTGTAACTACCTCTGTAAGTAATACTTATGTTTTCCTTTAATCCACTTTAGGTAAGACCACAAAATTTTTTAATACTCCGTTAGGTTTGTATCTAGATACTTGTACCTAAGATGGCACCATTGAATGGGAGCCATTGTAAAAACTTTTCACTGTACTCCTATACCTCTGTATGCAGTACAAGTGACAATAAAGGATATTCTTTCACTCTAAACCACAGTGGGTATAATACCTTCCCTTCTGGGCCTCAGGACCTTGCTGAGGGAGAAGGGAATCACAAAGGGGAACTTCATTCTGGGGAGCTGGCTTCTCCAAGAACATGTGTAACACCTGTACTTTGCTGACAGGAAGCCTTACCTGCTTATTCATGTTTCGGGAACCTATTTGCAAACTTCCACTTCGCTGCTGGGAGCCTGAATTTTTGATTTCTTGCATAATTAAATTCTCAGTCCTGCTTTGCTTCCTGCTCCTGGCATTAGCACAAGGTTTTGCCCAGGCTTTCTACAGAATGAATGCTCACCAAAGTTATACCCACGACTCAGAGATGCCCTGAGGAGATTCATTCTCAGACTGGGAGGCACATCGTGGCTGGTCAGTATACGTCAGGAGACATGACTCTGGCAGGCTGCCGTGGGACTATACTGCACCCAGCTCCAGGAAATTCCCCAGCTTCCAGAGAAACTGCACAGTCTCTGGGATTGAATGGATCAAAACAACTAAAATAATAACTCTAGAACGTAATCCACAACTCCAACAATTCCCATCCATTCCCCAGGTCAGAATGGCCATTTTGAAGAAGAGCCAGTTTCGATCTTTGGGGTGAATCTGATGGTGGTTTTTTTTTTGGTTAAGTGTGAGCTATGCTGAGCGGTTCTCACTGCAAGATCGAATGGGTTTTCTCGCTGTATCTCAGCAAACGCACCACTTTCATTGGTGCATCGGCCCTCACTGTGAGAATCACATTGAATTTCCGTCCCATTTTACCCCGTGCTGTTTCCATAGCCACTCGCTGGAGATTCCAGAATTCCTGAGACTGTCTTTAAAAGTCCATTGTGGACCAGGACACACTCTGACAGCCCTGAGCTGGGCCTGTACATTTCCTGACATTTGCTGCAGACGAGGCGAAATCAGTGCCCGCTTTATGGGCAGGGACCAGGCACGCCCTGCTGGTTGGGGTGGTATAGAGGGACAAATCCCCCCTTCCCCCAGGACCAGCAGAGGAGGCTTTGACACCAGACCCTGCTCAGCCTGGTCCAAGGTTGCCCCCTGAGATGGTGGCTCCTGGAGGAATGCCTTCTGCTATAGGTCAATGACATTCTCTGCTCTGCCAGTGTAAGCGCTGTCACCCTCTCTCTGCTTTCTCACTTCAGTTTCTCTTTGCTGCTGCACCTACCTGCCTCACAGGCTCACAGTCTCCCACTTCACTGATACCCACAACATCCTCCCTCACTCACCGTCACCCACCCAACCCCAACACCACTAACTCTGCCTGCCCTCTGCGCTGCCCACTCACTCACTCGGGGCACCTCCCCACCTGGACCAACAGCTGTGCCGCCACCTGCTTCCATCTCCCATCATATCTGCCTCTGTCTCATTCTAGGAGGGAAACAGCCTCACATTGGGTGCAGAAAGGGTCCAGACGAGCAGTGGGATGCCCAACATTCACCCCCTCACCCTTTATGTGGAGAGGATCCTGACTCTGCCCACCCCGAGGGGCTGACTGGCAGTGTCCAAGCCTCTGGGCTGGTCTCAGAGGCTGCCCTTGCCTTACTGTGCTGGCAGCCCCTGGGTGAGGGCTATGTCTCTTGCCCTGACTGAGTCCTGCTCATAATCGAGACAAGCTTCCTGGCTTTGTGTCTGTGCTAATCAGCCCAGCGATACAGCAATACTGTGAGCCTGGTGTCTCTGGGTGAGGGGCAAGGCACAAGACAGCAAGGTAAGGCAGGGATGCTGTGGGTGGTATCGGAGTAGGCTCAGAGTGAGTGAGGGCTCTGACAGGAAGTGAGGATCTCGGAGATACAGCCTGGGGCAGTCCCTGAGCTTGGGGGGTGCTGGTGGGGAGTGGTGTGTCCCTGACCACACAGTTCCCTTGCTACAGCATTACAATGAGAGTTACTGGGGCAACCCCAGGGGCAGCATTGAAGGGCAGAGTGTCCTGTAAGTGGGTTGGAGATGGGCAGTGAGGGTTCATAGAGGCTGGCACATGTCGGATGGTAATGTCCATGCATGTGGGCTGTATGAGGCTGGTGCCCATGGAGTCTGCCCCTGAGACGTTGGTGCCCAGTGACAAACATGGAGCTCCTTCAGAGCAAGTAGTGACCTGCAGTGCCCCGGTACCTGCTGTGACTACCACGTCAAGTGTTCCCTCCCATAAGAACATAAGAAATTGGGACAGGAGTTGGTTGTTCGGCCACTTTAGCCAGCTCCATCATTCAATATGATCATGGCTGATCACACATTGCTCACATCCACGTTCCTGCCTTTTCCCCATAACCCTTGATTCTCACACTGACCGAGAATCTATCAGCTCAGGACATCTCTGCAGGAGTTCCTCAGGGGAGTGTCCTAGGCCCAACCATCTTCAGCTGCTTCATCAATGACCTTCCTTCCATCATAAGGTCAGAAGTGGGATGTTTGCTGATAATTGCACCATTTATGACTCGCCGGATACTGAAGCAGTCCATGTTCAAATGCAACCAGATCTGGACTATATCCAGGCTTGGGCTGACAAGTGGAAGTAACGTTAGTGCCACACAAATGCCAAGTAATGACAGTTGCCAATAACAGACAATCTAATCATCGCTCCTTGACATTCAATGGTGTTACTTTCACTGAATCTCTCATAATCAACATCCTTGGATTACTATTGGCCAGAAACTCAACTGGACTCACCACATGACTCTGCAGGCCAGAAACTGGGAATACTGCGGCGACTAACTCACCTCCTGACTCCCAAAATCCTGTCTATTATCTACAAGGCACAAGTCAGGAGTGTCGTGGAATACTCCCCACTTGCCTGGATGATTGCAGCCCCAACAACACTCAAGAAGCTTGCCACCATCCAGGACAAAGCAGCCGGATTGACTGGCACCACCTCCACACGCATTCCCTCCCTCCACCTCAGTAGCAGCAGTGTGTACAACCTTCAAGATGCAATGCAGAAATTTACTAAAGATTCTCAAACAGCACTTTCCAAACCCACAACCATTTCAATCTAGAAGGACAAAGGCAGCAGATACATAGGAACACCACCCCCTGCAAGTTCCTCTCCAAACCACATACCATCCTGATTTGCAAATATATCGCCGTTCCTTCACTGTCGTTGTATCAAAATCCTGAATTCCCTCCCTGATGGCATTGTGGGTCTAGCTTCAGCGTATGGACTGCAGCAATTCAAGAAGGCAGCTCACCACCAGTTTCTCCAGGGGCAACGAGGGATGCGCAATAAATGCTGGCCAGCCAACAATGCCCACATCCCACAAGTGAATAAATCAAATATACACACTGACTCTGACCTCACAGCTCCCTGTGGCAAAGGGTTCCAAAGACTCACAACCATCAGAGAGAAGAAATTCCTCCTCATCTCAGTCTGAAATTGGTGCCTCTTTATTCCAAGACTATTTCCTCTGGTCCTAGACTCTCCATGTGGAGCAAAATCCTCTCAACATTTACCCTATCATGCCCCTAAAGAATCCAACATGTCTCAATGAGATCACCTCTCATTCTGTGAGTAGAGTCCCAACCTGTTTAATCTTTGCTTATAAGACGATCCGTCCCATGTGAAGTGGGCTGCTAATAAGGTGTTTAATGAAAATAAAGAACATTAAATGGGAACTTGTTGCTACCCAGTGAGAAACTCACCCTGCTGCTTGTGAAAAGTGAACAAAATGCAGCAAGTCAATCTTGCTGGTGAGATGGGCCTTAACAAACACTTTGCCTGATTCTGCCACTCATCTTGCCAGAGCTCTTGTCACTCAGAGTCTGATAAATTTCCACCCACTGTCTCTGCTTGAACAGAGAACCTGCACTGATGGCCTGTACCAGCTTAGCTCTGCCCAAGGCAGTTTATCAATCACAGCTTCAGTCATCCATGGCCTGTTGCAGGTGCAGCTCATTTCTTGATTTGAGCCCCTATATACTTCCACTTGGGCTGATTTGTTCCAGTTTACTTCCCTAAAACAAAGTCACATTCGTGTTGTTGACTTAAACAAGGGCAGCATCATATATCCTTAATATTCTCTCACTCCTGCTTTACACCTTGTGTGTTCAGTTTCATTCCATTGAAATATACAATGCATCAATGCATTCTTCCACACAATGGACTATAGCAGGAAGCTCCAAATATGGTTTAGAGTGGAACAAGAAGAGCTGGGTTAGCATCAGTCTTAATGCTGCAATCTGCAATTACACACAAACACAAATATGATGGAGGCTAAAATCCAAATGATTACTGCAGGCAATGAATTTCAAGTGAATGTAATCATTCTACTTTTAATGCAGGAAGAGTACTTACTGAGTTGCTGAGACATCGGTTGGAATTTCATTGCCTCTCATTTCATCAGGAGTGAGTGTACTGGGCGGTAACTGCCCACCTCAGTCCCAAGAGGCCTTACGTGATGGGCTGAGGGTTCTCTTTCTGGACTGTATGATTCTAGGTCCAGAGTAGGGAGATTTGCTGATGGCCTTTCTGCCCCATTCCCAATTGAAACCCTTAAGTAGATAACTATTGCCTAACCAAAGGTTTTATTCTGCTGCTGCTGGTATTTGGAATTCTGATAAGTCCCCAGGGCCTGATGCTCTGCATCCCAGAGTACTTAAGGAAGTGGTCTTAGAAATAACGATGCATTGGTGATCATCTTCCAGCATTCTGTAGACTCTGGAAGAATTCCAATAGACTGGAGAGTACCTAATATCATCCCATTCTTTGAAAAAGGAGGGAGAGAGAAAATGTGGAATTACAGGCTGGATAGTCTGACAACAGTGGTGGGAAAATGCTGGAGTCAATTATTAAGGATGTTTAAAAAAAGGGGCAGCACGGTGGCTCAGTGGTTAGCACTGTTGCCTCAAAGCACCAGGGACCCAGGTTCGATTCCACCCTCGGGCGACTGTCTGTGTGGAGTTTGCACATTCTCCCTGTGTCTGCGTGGGTTTCCTCCGGGTGCTCCGGTTTCCTCCCACAGTCCAAAAGATGTGCAGGTTACAGTGGATTGGCCATACTAAATTGCCTGTAGTGTTCAGGGATGTGTAGCTTAGTGGGGTTATAGGGAGATGGGTCTGGGTGGGATGTTCCAAGAGTTGGAGTGGACTTGTTGGGCCAGAGGGCCTGTTTCCACATTGAAGGGATTCTATGATTTGCTAAGCCTGGGAAATAAACTCTGCCAGGATTGTTTGTGAGCTTCAGGGAGTAGTTCCTCGTTGTTGGGCACTCATTAGAGAACAGAAAAGGTCTGCAAGAGGTATCCCTTTGCTCTTGCAGTTGACCCCCTTCAGATGGCTATTACCCTTCCACCATCACTCAGCTGGATCTCTGTGCGCTGGGTAGGTATGTTACCAGCAGTGATCACCACATCATGATGGCCCTGCTGAACAATGCACAGTAGTCAGCCTCTGATTGGCAGAGATAAAAGGTACTGCAGATGCTGGAGAATCCGAGATAACAAGCATGGGGCTGGATGAACACAGCAGGTCAAGCAGCATCA
>JAHRHZ010000004.1:2652347-2801468 GCA_024137785.1 Ginglymostoma cirratum
ACACACACACACATAAACACGCACACACACATATACACACACACACATATAAACACACACACACAGAGTCAATCTCAGGGGCCAGAAACAACATTATTATTTGTTTTCTGCAGAAATGAGCAGGGAATGCTGGAGCCGAGACATGAACTCGGTTTCTCTCCCCACAGTTACTGCCAGAGCTGCGGATATTTTCCAGCCGTGTGTGTGTGTGTGTGTGTGTCTGATTCCCCGGGACCCCCAGCTCCTTACGGGCTTAGGGGTGTGGGTATCCCTTTCAGCCGGTCCCGAGCCTGGGTTAGTCAGCCGAAGGCTGCGTGTGGGAGGGTGTGGGAGCAGAGGGTTATAAATAGGAGGAGCTCGGAGCCGACTGTAAAGCACCTGGAAGTGACAGTGTACAGCTCACTAACAGAGAGACACCGGCAGCGATGGAGAGAATGAGCTTCGTGCTTGGAGCAGCTTCACTCAGCCTCTGCGTGTTCCAGGTGGGTCACCCCAGAGGGTACTGTCTCCCTCTCTACCCCCCCCTCCCCTCTATCCCTTCTCCCCTCTGAACCCCCTGTCCCTCCCTCTGACTCCTCCTCCGTCCATGTCCCCCTCCCTCAGCCCTCTGCCCCCCCACCCCGATCCGTCCCCAGGGGCGGGGGTAGTGGCTCCCAGTGGGGGCTGTGTGCGGCCAGTCAGTTCCCAGAGTTGGGCTCACATTCAGGAATGGGTCCGTGTGTCCGTCCTCGGTTTGAGGTGAACAGCTTGTGATTTCTGT
The DNA here is from genome assembly GCA_024137785.1 of Ginglymostoma cirratum. Classification (NCBI taxonomy): domain Eukaryota; kingdom Metazoa; phylum Chordata; class Chondrichthyes; order Orectolobiformes; family Ginglymostomatidae; genus Ginglymostoma; species Ginglymostoma cirratum. Next base: position 2,653,108 of record JAHRHZ010000004.1, read on the forward strand.
CCCTGCAGGTTCCAGGGAGTGAAGCTGAACAGTGTGAGAGTGAGCTGGGAGAGAGCAGCGGGTGAGTCTGTTCATCTGCTTCACAATCAGCGGCATTTCAGCCCATTGTGTCCCTGCTGGATTGCAAGGAGACGATTTCAAACTCAAGTGCTGGATGGGCTGAATGTTGCTTTTAGATTCCATTTAATCATTAAATCCTATCCAATCCGCCATCTCATCCCCCTCCTCTTCCCTCTCCCCTCCCCTGCCCTGCTGCTCCCTCTGTTTTTCAGGCAGCAAAGAAGTTTAATCAAGACTGTTTATAATGAATCTCCCTCAGCTATTTCTCCATCTTATTTCAGGTGTCCATCCAGCTGGACCAGCCTGTGGTATGTCTGGTAAGTCCAGTCCCCCTTCTTTCAATGCTGTATTTATCATTAATCACCACATTGATTTCTGCAGTACTGCCCCATCAGAAGCTCCTACCAAAAGATTAGCAATGCTTACATAAACTAGCCTCTAAACTGTAGGGGCAACATTTTAAAAGACTGGGTTGTCTCTGCTGTCACTCTTGAATGAGAGACTTTCACCCACACTTTGCTAGCTTTAGACTTGACTATTCCAACATTCTCACTCCCGATCTTAAACATCCTACCTTGCATAACCTCAAAGTAATCTAAAGCAGTGTTCCTAACGCACACCAAGTCCTATTGATAGGTGCTCAATGACCTACGTTGTCTCCTAATTAAATGACACCTCAATTTTAAAATGTTCATTCTTGTTTTTGAATCCATACCTGGCCTTACCCTTCCCTATCTCTGTAATCTCCTCCAGCTCCACAGCCCTTTGAGATATGTTTCTCTAACTCTGACTCACTCCCTATTTTAGTTGTTCCATTATCTGTATCTTTAGCTATCAAGTTGCAAAACTCTGAAATTCCCTCCCTAAATCCCTCCACCTCTCTTTCCACTTTAAGGTGTTCCTTAGAAGCAAGCTTTGACCAAGCTTTTGACCATCTGACTTATGATTACTTAATGAATGTCCTTGGGACATTTTCCGAACTTAAAGATGCCACGTAAATACAAGTTGCTGTTGTCATCCTGATCTACTCCAGCTCTAAACCTTGACAACTTTATTCTATAAAACAGCAGCAAGCGTACACAGCTGCAAAGTAGAAGTCCTTAACAGGATTTTGTAAAGTTGAATGAAAACAAGATTGAGGTAATCCAAATGAACTTGATATCACAGATGAATAGACTATGCCTTCCATTTGGAAACCAGATCTTCATGTGTTGTAATACCTGTTAGAATGAGTTTGTGGGTGTTAATCTGTACTCCTAAATACACCTTCACCTGAATCACTTGAGTTACTGCACATGTTGGTCAAATACCATCAACGTAACCAGTGTTTGTTCGATCTGTGTTATTTAATATTTAAATTGTAAGCTTTTGCAACAGTAATTATGGGTTAGGCAACAGGACTAAGCAGCAAAGGGAAATATTTGAAAGCTGAGATTACGCAGCAAGTTAAGAAAAAAAGATAAATTATCCATCTAAAAACCATGGGAGAGTGACACAAAAGAATTAAACAACAAGCAGCAAACGCTAAATGGCAGCAATGTACATAATCTTAATCATCTACAGATATTGAGCATGTCACTGTCTGAAATAGTTTTATGTTATTTTATTTTCAGGATTATGAGCAGTGCATATGGTTACTGACGGAGCTGAAATTTCTCAGTTGAAAATAATTACTTTTCTCATCATTCAGGTTGATTTTGCTGACCATTTTTCTGCTGTTGGTGTGTGGAGTGTTGGCCAGTTGTGTGAAATGCTGCAGAAGAAATAAACCCCAGGTTCCTGCTTTCCCGGCCAGGCCTTATGAAGTTACAGTGATTGCCTTTGAGAATGAAAACACCATCCACAGTACTGTTTCAAGTAAGTAGCAGACTACGTATGCATTGGATTGATGAAAAGTTTGTTTCATCGAACAATTGGGCAATAAAATCCCAATCATCGGAGGTCATAAAACACAGATGTGAGTTGGCACTTTGAAAAACTTTCCAATCTGCCTTACACCCTCCTTGTTTTCCCCTATAGCACTGAAAATATTTCTCCAAGTAATGATTGAATTGGAATTCAACAAAAAAATCTGGAATTAAGAGTCTAATGATGACCATGAATCCATTGCTGATTGTCAGAAAAACCCATCTGGTTCACTAATGTCCTCTAGGGAAGGAAACTGCTATCCTTACCTGGTCTGCCCTGCATGTGACTCCAGACCCACAGCAATGTGGTTGACTCATAACTGCCCTCTGGGCAATTAGGGATGGGCAATAAATGTTGGTCTATCCAACAGCACCCTCATCCCGTGAATGGATAAATAAGAAACTTATCCAACTCCCTCTTGAAATATTCAATTGAATTTGTTTCTATCACTTTTTCTAGGCAGTGCATTCCAAATTATAATTCCTGCTGATATTAACATTTACTTCTGGTTCTTTTGGCCATTTTACCCAGTCATATCGGATTGTGGTAGACAAACAGGAGGCTGGAAGAACACAGCAGGCCAGGCAGCATCTGGAGGAAAGGAGCAGTCAACATTTCGGGTATTACCTAAACTGAAGAACTGAAGAAGGGTAATACCTGAAAAGTTGACTGCTCCTTTCCTCCAGATGCTGCCTGACCTGCTGTGTTCTTCCAGCCTCCTGTTTATCTACCTTACAGGATTGTAGTCCTTCAACTCAATGTAATTCATCAAGATAGATTTTTAGTTAAATTCCCTTTCTTTCTCACCACTTTCTGCTTTCTTTAAGCCCTTTCTGACTGTAGCCGAGAAAACAGATAATTCGTTGTGGCCAAATAAACCACAGTGTCCTTCTGCCTCAAACACTTGGGGATGGTCAGATAAAAATGCGATGGTGTTCCTCATGCTGTTTATCTGTATGTGGCGGAGTTAAGCTTTTGCTGCTTTGGTCCCCAACTCTGTTAAATTAACTAAGCTGAGACATGGCAGCTGTGATAAATTTGTTTGCAACACCTCACGGGTGCCCCGATGGGGGTCAAACTGTCTAGGTATGTCACTGCTCCATCCCTGTAGGAAGATGTACATGGAGTCCCAGCTGGAATGTCACTCACTCCTGCCTCTCCAGACAAATACCATCAAAGGAGGCAAAAAAAATTCATTCCAGTGAAAGATTGCATTCCAGAAAGCAGTTATAGCCCTGGAAATCCTTCCCCTACCCAAAGGGAGTGCAGATATTTGCAAATTAAACAAAAATTGTCCAGGTACTGATTAAGTGCAGGTCGATATTAATTTAATCAACATATTTTGGAATGTTAATTGAAACATTGCTGTAGTTAAAATGATCTTTATTGAGGATATTTTGGGGTAATGCCCCAGTCCTACACTTTTATCGAGGTGTAGTAATCTGAGACCATAAACCAGGTGTGACATTGATTGTGCAAACAATGATTCACACTCCGAGTGTAGGATCCGTGAATCTGCTGTTATTTTTTAAAAGTACTATTTAGCTCTCCAACCTGTAACTTCCTGCTTTCACTTCTATATGATAGAATACCACGAACAAAGATAAACAGGTTGAATGTTTTTATTTTCCTTGAGACATCCCAGCAAACTTATTAAACAAGTTATTTTGTTCTTTTCCTCCAATAGCAAATGGTCCTCTGCAGTACATCTCTGCCAACAGGAATAGTATTCCATTCCAGGAAAGCACTCTGCCTCCCCCACCCTACAGTCTCTATGCTATTGAAACCCCTCCACCCTATGACTTGGCCCTAAAGATGGCTAAACCTATCAAGGTTCACGACCCAGAGATCCTGGGACAGAATTTGCAAAGGACTGAAGATCCCAACCCAGCAGAGGAAACGTCCACAACCACATCATCAGTGTCTTCATAACAATGAATGCCTTTTTATTATTTGACTCAATTCGTGCAGATGGTTTTTTTTTATTATCTACACATTTTGGAGCCATCTGTGATCAACAGAGCAAATGTCTTCCTCCGATTCCAAAGGGAGCTGTTTATAGTGGGTATGGCTTGCTTTAGCAAGTGAAACATTTTCAGCGGATTGCTGCAGAACAAACTCCATTACTGTGTAATGACATTAGTCTAATGTAATTTATCAGTAAGGCATATCACCAACTACAATGAATAATCAACCCTAATGGTATTACAGCATGCTGAATGTTACAAAGTTCAGAAACTGTGACATTTACAAAAGAGATTTTGATGACTGTGTGTAGTCACATTCCAATACAAGCTTTGCTCCAGGTGAAAAAAGTTTTGAAGAATCTTGTTTCGACCATCATGTTGCACAATTATAGTTTTCTAAAGACAAAGGCAGTGAATCATTCTTTCTTTAGTTCAGAAAACCTTTAGCATTCAATGTTAAATTTATTTGGGAACAATAAATAATTTTTTGTACTGTTTAATTGTCTGTTGTGGTGCCCAATTCTCATATTTGGGTTACAGAGCACAATAGGTGGCTCAGTGGCCCAGTGGTTAGCACTGCTGCCTCACAGCACTAGGGACCCGGGTTTGATTCCACCCTCGGGCGACTGTCTGTGTGGACTTTGCACATTATCCCCATGTCTGCATGGGTTTCCTCTGTGTGCTCTGGTTTCGTCCCACAGTCCAAAGATGTGCAGACTAGGCAGATTGGCCATGCTAAATTGCCTATAGTGTTCAGGGATGCATAGATTGGGTGGGTTATAGGGGAATGGTCCTGGTGGGATGCTCTGAGGGTTGGTGTGGATTTGTTGGGCTGAAGGGCCTGTCCCCACATTGTTGGTATTCTAATTCATCAATTAATTAGTTGTTGCAAAGCCAGCCAACCCATGAATGAGCTAAATTTGCATTGTGTAGCTTGTTTAATTGAGCTAAATTTTTTGCTATTCTAACGAAGCTGCTAATAATCAAATATTAATAAAATAATTTGGAATACAATTAACACTTTGTTTTCGAGTCCGCAACTATGCTCTACCTAGGACAGGGAATAGATCACCTATTTATCAACAATCTGATAAGTGTGAAATCTTGTTTACATATTGTGGAAATGTATTAAAATCAAATTTGTTATTTGCATATTTTGATGTATTTCTGTATAGTTTTGTTATGAAAATTTGTATAGATTTTAATGTTTTTTAAATTAATAAATATGCACAAAGATGCTTTTAATTTTGTGGTCTTGGACAGGCAAGAAAAGATAGTTATCAGAGTGACACAGTGATGCTAACTCATTTGAAGCATTCAAAGCGAACCCAATTGATAATTTTCTTAAATAAAGAATGGTGGATGTTTGAAATCAGAAACAAAAACAAAGTGCTGGAGAAACCCAGCAGGTCTGGCATCATCTGTGGAGAGAAAGCAGAGTTAATATTTTCCTGTTATTCATTCATAGGACATGGGTGTTGCTGGCTGAGCCAGCATTAGTTGCCTGTCCCCAGTTGTCCTTGAGAAGTTGGTGGTGACCTGGTGACTTGAACTGCTGTAGTCATGTGCTGTAGGTAGACCCACAGTGCCCTTAGCGAACAAATTCTGTGATTTTGACTGAGAGATGTAAAGGAACTGCGATACATTTCCTAGTCAGGATGATGAGTGGCTTGAAGGGGCACTTGCAAGTGGTGGTGTTCCCATGTGCCTGCTGCCTTTGCCCATCTAGATGGAAGTGGTTGTGGGTTTGAAAGGCGCTGTCTGAGGAGCTTGGGTGAATTTCTGCAGTGCATCTTGGAGTTAGTAGCAACAGTGTGTACTGAGTGTCGGTGGTGGAGGGAGTGGATGTTTTAGGATGTAGTGCCAATCAAGCGGGCTGCTTTGTCCTGAATGGTGTCAAGCTTCTTGAGTGTTGTTGGAGCTGCACTCATCCAGGCAAGTGGGGAGTATTCCATCACACTCCTGAAGAAAGATAATACCCAAAATGTTTACTGCTCCTTTCCTCCAGATGCCACCGTGTTCTTCTAGCCTCCTGTTTGTACATGCCTGATTTGTGCCCTGTAGATGGTGGATAGGCTTTGGGGAGTCAGGAGGTGAGTTACTCATCGCAGTATTCCCAACATCTGGCCTGATCTGGTAGGCATTGTGTTTAGGTGGCAAGTCCAGTCCTACTGAATGGTAAACCTCTGGATGTTGATAGTGGATAGTGATAGTAACACCAATGAATGTCAAGAGGTGGTGGTTAAATTGTCTCTTATTGGAGATGGTCACTGCCTGGCATTTGTGTGGCACGAATATCACTTGCCACTTGTCAGCCCAAACCTGGATATTGTCCAGATCTTGTTGCATTTGAACATGGACTGTGTCAGTATCTGAGGAGTCGCGAATGGTGCTGAACGTTGTGCAATCATCGGCAAACATCCCCATTTCTGACCTTATGATGGAGGAAAGTCATTGATGAAGCAACTGAAGATGGTTTGGCCGAGGACACTATGCTGAGGAACTCCTGCAGAGATGTCCTGTAACTGAGATGACTGACATCTAGCAACCACAACCATCTATCTATGTTCTGGGCTCAACTCCAATCAGCAGAGTTTGCCCCCTGATACCCATTGATTCCAGTTTTGCTAGGGTTCTGTGATGCCACACTTAGTCAAATGAGGCCTTGATGGCAAGGGCTGTCAGTCTCAACTCGTTATCTTCAGTAGGTTCCAGTTCCAAATGATCATTGGACTCAACATTGACTCTACTTTCTCTCCACAGATGCTGCCAGACCTACTGAGTTACTCCAGCAGTTTTTGTTTTGATGTTTATAATTACCTTGATCGATTCTGCAACACCACTCTTCTCAAATCCTTGCCTTACCAGTTTGAGAAAGAAACCTCTGTTTAAGATAGTTTTTCACAAGAACCAGCTGATTGCTGCTACCTTGATTATGAGACAGGGAATGTGAGTGCAGCTATGGAAAGATGTCCCAGCTCAAATCAGTTCATTCATGTGTGTACTTTCAGCAAACAGTAATGGAAGCCCCAAGGGCTATCCTATCCCTTCCTCCATCAGTCCAGCCCCAAGCACAGACTAGCTATGACCCTCCCCTGCCCCATGCTGGGAGAATGCAGGCCCAGCGAGGAGATTCTCACTGCATAAAGGGGAAACCGGGGAAATAACGCAACTGGTGAAAGAATGAATGTCCTCACCAGCGTCCTGCTCAGCATTTTTATCCCAACCACCACCATTAAAAAAATACGCATTGTCACATTGCACTGTGGGAGATTGCTGTACTAAAGTTTCATACATTACTGGAATGACACCTCAGAGCATAACAAAAGGTGCAATATAAATGTATGGATTACTTTTGGACCAGACCATATATGGCACTTTAGATGCTGCATTTACCCAGATAAGGAGCTGATATGATTCTGTTGCTGAGCAATAGAATCATTACCGTTCCCAATCTCGGATGTCTTCCTGCCGCAGTATTTTTTGACTCAACCTGTTCAGAGATATTCTGACACACCTATGGAGCAGGTGAGTCTTGAACTCAAGGCTCCTAGCTCAGGAGTAGGGATGCTAATACTGCACCACAAGAGGGTCCCTGTGTTTGCGCCTACATTTGTCATAATTGGGGCACAAAGTTAACATAATCAGCTAAAAAGGTTGTATAATTTTTGGCAGGAAGTGAGTTGCTGGTACATGTTTCTACAATACAATTCAATCCAGCCTAATCCCCTTAATGCCAATTACTTATCAATCTCTCTATCTTCCCATAAAATTCCCATAAAATCCCAGATTATATAAATAAGCCACAATTGGCACTCACTTCAAACCGAGGTCAGATTTTCAACTTCAGCAGGAAATAATTATTTATCTGGTATTTTATTGTAATGTCAATACAACTTGTTCTGTATTTCTTTTACAGAGCCATTATAGATCACATTAGAAACTGAAAAGCTTCCTTTGCTTGGATCAAATAACATGTTGGTAGAATCCCTACAGTGTAGAAAGAGGCCATTGAGTCTGTATTGGACTTCTGAAGAGCATCCCATCCAGACCCACACCCCGACCCATCCCCATAACTGCACATGGGGTTTTTAACCACAGCCAATCCACCTAACCGGCACATCTTTTGACTGTGGGGAGAAAACCACGCAGGCATGGTGAGAATGTGCAAACTCCACACAAACAGTCAGCTAAGGCTGGAATTGAACCTGGGTCCTAGGCACCGTGAGGCAGCAATGCTAATTGCGTGCCAGCATGTCATCCTTAATCATGTTCTGTATGAGGGCAACTTTTAATTTTCCTGCTTAAGGAATATATTGTGAATGTCCTTGAACTACTGATTAATGGCCATTTGAACATTTGGATGTATTCTAATAAGATCAGTAGTCAATTTGAGCAAAATGTTGACTATTTGTAATGTTGAGTCTTCAGATTGTGTGTGTGCAGAAATGTCCAGCTCTTGGTGCTACACATGCTCACGTTGCATCTAGCTGCTCCCAGATGAGGGTGGAAGACCGTAAGACCATAAGGTATGGGAGTAGAATTAGGCCCTTTCTGCCCATTCATTCTTCTCCACCATTCAATAATGGCTGGTACATTTCTCAACCCCATTCTCCTGCCTTCTCCCCGTAACCCTTGATCACCATGCTCGTCAAGAGCCAATCCGTACTTCCTCCAGTGTTAATGGTACTCAGCACACGGAATACCTTAGGGGTTGGAATATGGGAGTCCATATTCTGTTTTCCTGATTTAACAGACTGTGATCCCTTGTCTCTTGGGGTCAGGAGTAAGGAACAGAGCTATAAATGACTCTGTTTTAAAATCCTGGCCCATTCCAGAAGAACTATGTAACTTTTAGTTGTAAGCTTTCTCTGAGCTGACCGTTCTGTTTGAAAGTCACTCAGCCATTCTGGTAAGTTCTGAGGAAGGTGCTCTAACGTGTGATGTAATGTTCAGATATTATGAACCGTGCATGTTCTCTGTACTGAATCCCAGCTCTGAAACACGTCCAGGTAGCATTTTGAAATGCATTTCACATCAGGTGTTTAACTGATGGCCTACCAATGTGGTCAATAATGAGGGATAGTTGGAGGCCAGTGCACATCAGCAGAGTCTGCTTCACGTTCTCAATATCAGCAGAAGAGATCTTTATCAATGTGCTTCGCTTCAGTCAGTTATTGTTTTAAACTCAGTCATTAGGCTGCCAAGTCTTTTGATTTCAGCAGCTTAATTTGGAGTTAATTTATTTCAGTGTACTAAATTGGCCTTTGGTAAGATGAAAAGAAAGCGTCTTGGTAGTACAGATTTTGAGTATTACTGATAAAAGGGACACATTACATTGAAGCTTCTCAAGGATTGGGACATTCACAAGAATATCAATGTAAAGGAGAACATTTTATGCTGTGTTTACCTTACTCCTTATAAGTGCTTCACTTTCTGTGAACAGCTATGTGAATCTGAAAAATGCAATGTAAATGTATAAACAGTCTGTGGTCCAAAAGAAGTAAAATGTCAACTAAGGCACCAAAAATGAAACAGCAGGACATCATACCGCATCTGTAAGTGTATTATATCAATGTATTAAAGTGAAAGATCACATGGGACAAGTCAAACATAGTGAATTCAAAACTGTTTTGGAATTTTATAACACATGAGGGTGATTCATTCTCATTACAGGTACACATCTACTTTTTCAACAATGTCTAATTTTTAAAAGAAACCACAGTTCCTTAGTAATGACTGACCCAGGGCTTAGGGACTCCCAGAGGCAATATAAACAGTTTATTTCCTTCTGGCACCGTCAAAGCTAATTTTGATGATGTTTTTGAAACTGGCATCAGACTATGCAGTCTAGTAGTATCACTAACCTGGCAATTGACATTTTAATTTTAAATGTACCAATGTGGCTTAAGGCAACACAGTTGTAATGATTTATTCAAGGTATTCAGAGACAGGATTAGCTCCTGTAACAGCTTTCTCCAACATCCTGTTTAAAAGTGTAACAATTGTGGTTTCTACGCTATTACGTAAACTCAATTGTCTAATGTGGATTTTTACAAGACCAAGCTAGTTACTTATTTTCTTGGTAGAGACACAGGGTGAGCTGACAAATGTGACTGAAAAATGTGACCGTTACTATTCGAGGGTGTAACACACTAGCGCACACACTTGTATACACACATATACACAGGCACACATGCTTCTACACATGCAGCCCCACACAAACAGACACACGTTGTTAATGCTTTTTCTTTAATGTTAGACATGTGGAAGATTCTAGACAATTCCCAATACTGGGCAGTCAAAGCCCAAACTGAGACAGTTGAATCCAAAGCAAAGTTTTGTCTGCGGAATCTTTCTGGGCTGCTCTTCTTGACTTATAAAATTGTAATGACATCAGCTTGGCACAGAACAAGACAGGGTCTCATTGGTAAAAAAGAACTATTTGTCGTCATGTAAATGGTCTCGATATAACTGTTGACCATTGTGCAATTATCTGCTGGAGATGACACAGGTCATTCATGTGCAAATCTTCCTCCAGGTGTATTTACTTGATGAGCTTGAAGGATTCACCAGTCATCATGTCAACAAATTCTAGAAAAGAAATGAGATTTGTGTCAGATCACTACAGCCTCAGATACCAGCCTGGATCCATCACCAAGTTATAATCACTGCAGCTTTGGAATTCTAACTAACCTTGATAGTCAATTGTCCCATCTCCATCTTTATCAGCTTCTTTCATCATGTACTCAGCCTCCTCTTCATTGAGAGGTTCCCCTGCATTCATCAGGACATATCTGAGAGATAAAAATAGCAACCATGAGGATATCACATTTTAGATGCAATTTCTTCAGAATAATGGGCCAGTTGTTAAGTGTGTGATCTGAATCATACAAACAAAGGAATCTAAATCCCTGTGTAAGCCCAGTGAAGGTGAGAATGCTTCACAACTGAACTGTGCACCTTTGGATATTACTGACATTATATCCTAGGAAATACATGTCTATGAACAATATTGAGCTTGGCTGGGGCAACATTCTTGTGACCATATAATGATTCAGACTCGACTATGTTCTCCCACAGTCAGTAAAGCCACTATCCAGATTCACACACAGATTCCAAAGGTTAGATCAGTGGGGAAAGACCACTGTCTGAGGTCTTTCTGCCAAAATATAACAAGGGTCTGTTAAATCTTGCAATCCCCTCATTGCGTTAATAGGATATAAACAGCTACCTGTCAGGTTTAGAGAATGTGAGATAACAAGGTGTAGAGCTGGATGAACACAACAAGCCAAGCAGCATCAGAGGAGCAGGAAGGCTGATATTTCGGGCCTAGACCTTTCTTTAGAAATGAAGAATGACGCTTTTTGAAGAAGCGTCGAGGCCCGAAACGTCAAGCTTTCCTGCTCCTCTGATGCTGCTTGGCCTGCTGTGTTCATCCAGCTCCACACCTTGTTATCTCAGATTCTCCAGCATCGGCAGTTCCTACTATCTCTGAAACAAGTTTAGAGAATGCCTTTTTTTGTTGTAACTGGATTGAAGCTCTAATGAGGATTGTCAAAATTCCACTGTATTTTCTGCAAAGTCTGTACAGAACTGTTTTGGACCTTTTGTACTTACTTAGAGATAATTTATGAATAAAGTATATTTTAGCAATAAAAGAAAGGCTAGTTTCTCCTGTAAAGTTCCCCCTAGCAATGGTCAGTGCAATCAGGAGGGAGGAGGAGAAAATTGGATGGCAAGTTAAAAGACAGAAAGCAAAATAGTTATTAAATCATGAAGAATAAACACATTGTGTACTAGATTCATAATTCATTTATTTACCATACTCATATTTAAATATTAGCTTTTCTTGTAAATCAACAGTTTCCAAGCTACATTAGTTAATTGCGTACAGAATCAAATACTGAATAAGGATAAATCATTGTCAGAAATGAACATACTCCATAGTGGATGCAGAACCATTACACGTCACTCTTTGTGTTCTGATATTGCTTGGACAGTTGGCTGTAGCCCCGCAGCCAGATGATAAAGTGCTGTAGAACTCAAATTTGAGAAAAAGACTAAGACAGACCTGAGTAAATTATAGGGAGCAACTGACCAAATGGAATTTAGTCATTCTTAGAGAAAATATATTTACTACAACTTGTCAGTTAAAATTTGCAAAGTTTTTATTTTGCTGTATAAAGGTTTTCCTTTCCAAACAAAAGTTTGCCACAGAGGTTAATGTGTATGGGAGATGTAAGGCTGCCCTCTGCTGACTGTATGCTGAAAATAAAACTCATGGCAATTTGAAACATTTCATGAACATAGAGTCATTGAGTCATACAGCACAGAAACAGGCTCTTTTGCCCAACTCATCAATGCCGACCAGGTTTCCGAAACTGAATCACTCCCATTTACCTGCATTTAGCCCATATTCCTCTAAATCTTTTCTATCCATGTACCTCATAAAAATGTCTTCTAAATGTTGCAACTGTACTCACCTCTACCACTTCCTCTGGCAGCTCAATACAAGCACCAGCCTCTGTGTGAAAATGCTGCCCCTCAGGTCCCTTTTAAATCTCTCCACTCTCACCTGAAACCTATGCCATCTAGTTTTGGAGTCATAGAGTCACACAGTTCATGCCGACCATAATCCCAAACTAAACTAGTCCCACCTGCCTGCACTTGGTCCATATCCCTCCAAACATTTCTTATTTATGTACTTATCCAAATGTCTTTTAAATATTGTCACTGTACCCACATCCACTACTTTTTCTGGAAGTTCATTGCACACACAAACCACTTTCAGTGTAAAAGAATTTGCCCCTCATGTCTTTTTTAAACCTTTATCCTCTCACTCCAGTCTTTAAATCCCCCATTCTAAGGAAAAGACACCTGCCATTCGCCTTATCAATATCCTCATAATTTTATAAACTTTATAGAGTCACCCCGTAACCTCCGACGCTCCAGTGAAAAAAGTCCCACCCTATCCAGTGTCTCCTTATAATTCAAAAAACCCTTAATATCCTTCCAATGACATGTCGACCAGAATTGGATACAGTACTCCAAAAGAGGCCGCACTAAATTTCTGTATGACCCCAACATGATGTCTGAACTCCTATGCTCAATGGACTGAACAATGAAGGCAAGCGTGCTAAATGCCTTCTTTACCACCTTTTCTATATGTGCTGTCAACTTCAAAGAATTATGTATCTGAACCCCTAGGTGTCTGAGTTGTACAACACCATCCAAGGCCTTAGTTTTAATTGTACCTTGCTGACTATCTCTAATCATTCCTTGCCTCTCCAAATGCATATAAATCCCTCCAACAACTTACCCACCACTGAAGTCACATTCACAGGTCTATAGTTCCCAGTTTTCTCCTTACTTCCCTTCTTAAACAAAGGCTCAACATTACCCACTCTCCAGTCCTCCAGCATCTCGCCCATGGTTATAGATAACTCAAATATTTCTGCAAGGGGCCCAGCAATTTCCTCCCTTACTTCCCACAACGTCCTGGGATACTCTAGATCAGGTCCTGGAGATTTATCCACCTTTACACTTTCTAAGACTTCCAGCACTTCCTCTTCTGTGATGTGAATTGTGTTCAAAACATGAATATTTATTTCACTGAGTTCTCTAGCTACCATTTCTTTGGACTGTCTTATCCTGAAGTAAAGACTTTGGCTATTCAACTTATCCATGCCCGTCATGATTTTATAAACCTCTATAAGGTCCCCCTCAGTCTCCTACACTCGAGGCAAAAAAGTCCCAGCCTATCCAACCTCTCCTTATAACTCAAACCCGTCTGTCCTGGCAACACCTTGGTAAATCTTTTTTGCAACATTATGAGACTGGCATTCTGGCCCTGAGAGAACTCTACTGTATGGTTAGGGTCAGGTCATTGGCACCCTCTTGGAAAGGGTCTATGTCCAAACCAGGTGATGGAAATGTGATTGTAATCACTGCAGTGAGGCGGTCCCCCAGAGCAGTCATGGATTCTGTTCAGAAAGAAAGACCAAACAGGGCACAGCCTGACAAATGCTGTTTACTGGCTCTTCAAAGTTGTTTACCCATTAGGATTGGGAGGAAATGGAACTTGAGAAAACTGATGCAGGAAATGTTCCGATATTACTCTCACATCATTTACATGTGATGTAAATGTTTTCCATGTGTTTCCAATGTGAATACCCTATTCATTGCAGACAACACGCACAAAATATTCCAAACCACTCTAGTGTTCTCTCTTACAGTCTGCTTTTCATAAGCTTGTGGCTCTTCAACTTCCAATGCCCATTGCCTGAGCTCTCCCCAAAAACCACTCCTACACTGATCCAGTCATTGTGGCCAATGCTCACTCCTGGTCAGGCAATGTCTCAGTTCTAAAATTCTCATTCTCACAACTTATCTCTCAAGTCTTTATGCTCCCTTTCAGTGACTTTCTCCTTCATTTCCTCTATCACTGGCCTCTGGAGAGGTCCGACATTAATCGCTCTGTCTGTGGGAGCCTACTGTTAGCTGTTAGAGCTCTGGAATTTCCTCATTGAAGTTCTCTGCCTCTCAACCGTGTTTTCCTTCTTTGAGACTCTGCTAAAAATCTTCCTCTTTGCTCAACCTTTACATCACCTCTGAGACTTAACATCAAACTGTATTTGCTAACTCTGTGTTGGGGCAATAAAGGGGTTGGATAAGGAATGAAATGAGGAAACACAAAGGGTAGTAGATATTTAGAACTCTCTTTGCAAATAGAAGTTGATGCTGGACCAATCAGGATCTATCTGACTGTTCTGAGAATGAAGATTGACAGTTAACTGTTCTTGCTGCATCTCCATGCCAACAATAACTTGACCAATCAGCACACAGTTCTCCTGTTGTAGAAAATGGTGTCCTTTTTTTAAATCAAGTCTGTTTCTTGTGTCCTGGTCCTGATGGGTGCAGGATATAAAGCTTCAACTTTTTGTCTCCTTTAACAAAGTTTAAGTTCTGGGTTATTTTTAATCAGAGATTGGTAGAATTGTTAGAAGCCGTGAATTAAAGGGTATGGGCCAAATGCAGACATTGGAAGTGAGGTGACAGGTCAGATTGAGGAATTAAATGCTCTTCTCCTGGTCCCCACGTTCTATTGGGAAGGGAGTAGTGATCAGGTATATCTAGACCGTGCACCTGAGAATGAGGTATAGGCTGGCTGTAAAGATAATGACAGATTATTCCTATGATCGTTTTGGAGTTGTTTGCAATATATTGTGGATCTTGTCCCATTTACTTATTTAACAGAGAGAAGCATTTCTGCTGCCAACCAAAACAGACAAAACCCCAAAATATTTCTTCCCACCGTCAAGAATGTATAAATGTTCATTCATTTATCATTACCCGTAATGGACCTGGTGCCCATTTTTTTGAAATTGCTGGAAAAGGGCACCTTTCTTTTTGAAGCTTTCCAGCTGGCACTCATCAGGGTATTTGGAAAGAATGAGATAGTAGGAACTGCCGATGCTGGCGTCTGAGATAACAAGGTGTAGAGCTGGATGAACACAGCAGGCCAGGCAGCTTCAGAGGAGCAGGGAAGCTGATGTTTCGGATCTGGACCCTTCTTCAGAACCGAAACATCAGCTTTCCTGCTTCTCTGATGCTGCCTGGCCTGCTGTGTTCATCTAGCACCACTCTGTGTTATCTTATTTGGCAAGAATACCTTTTCAAGGGGAAATCAACAGCTATACTGGTCAGAGGAAAGTGCTTATTCATTGGCAAGTGGACTTTATTAGGTAGAGACCTTATAACAGAGAATGCACCCATTCTGCTGATTGACAGTTAACAGCCAGACATTGCTT
This sequence comes from Ginglymostoma cirratum, assembly GCA_024137785.1. Classification (NCBI taxonomy): domain Eukaryota; kingdom Metazoa; phylum Chordata; class Chondrichthyes; order Orectolobiformes; family Ginglymostomatidae; genus Ginglymostoma; species Ginglymostoma cirratum. Next base: position 2,668,856 of record JAHRHZ010000004.1, read on the forward strand.
ACATTTTAAAACAAGCAGGTTGACTCTGATTGGCCAAGGTATTTACCTGAAAAACAACCCAGTGAATGGCTGGCACCTATTTTGTTGAAATTGAAATAGGTGCAGTTCCCGGCTGACACTCATAAAGTGAGTTCAGGATTATCCAACAAATGTCACTTGTCAGCCAAAACCTGGATATTGTCCACATCTTGTTGTATTTTAAAATGGACTGCTTCAGTATCTGAGGATCATGAATGGTGCTGAACATTGTGCAATCATCAGCAAATATCCCACTTGTGACCTTATGATGGAGGGAAGATCATTGATGAAGCAGCTGAGGACAGTTCCGCTGAGGACACTCCCCTGAGGAACTCCTGCAGAGATGTCATGGAGCTGAGATGACTGACTACCAACAACCACAACCATCTTCCTATGTGTCAGGTATGACTCCAACAACCAGAGAGCTTGGCCCTAATACACATTGATTCCAGTTTTGCTATTGGGCACACCTGATCGAATGCAGTCTTGATATCAAGGGCTGTCACTCTTACCTCACCCCTAGAATTCAGCTGTTTTGTCCATGTTTGAACCAAGGCTGTAATGAGATCAGGAGCTGAGTGACCCTGGCAGAACCCAAACTGGACGTCACTGAGCAGGTTATTGCTGAGCAGGTGCTGCTTGATAGCGCTGTTACTGACACCTTCCATCACTTTACTGATGATCGAGAGCAGACTGATGGGACTGTTAATGGCCAGGTTGGATTTGTCCTGCGTTTTATATACAGGACATACCTGGGCATTTTTCCACATTGTCGGGTAGATGCCAGTGTTGTAACTGTACTGGAAATGCTTGGCTAGGGAAGTGGCAAGTTCTGGAGCACAAGTCTTCAGTACTATTGCCGGAATGTTGTCACGGCCCGTAGCCTTTGCTGTATCCACTGTCTCCAACCATTTCTTGATATCACGTAGAGTGAATCAAATTGGCTGAAGACTGGTATCTATAATGCTGGGGACCACTGAAGGAGGCCGGGATGGATCACCCACTTGGCACTTCTGGCTGAAGATTGCTGTAATCTTTCTGTGCTAAAATAACTGAATAACTGATCGACATGCTGTTTGTGGCGTTTAGCAGGTGACAGACTTTCTCAGTCTTTACCTTCTTAACAGCAGTCACTGGGCTTTAAACCACTGCATGCAAAGAACTTTAAATCTTTTCTGAAGTTTGAGAAGGTGCTACATTCCCACCAACTTTTTTTAAAAGTGCTTTTCAGTAATCACATCTGGATTATTCAAACTGAATCCCATACCTCCCAGAAATTGCACTATCTACAGTAAATAGTGTGTTAAATATCTTACTCTGCAGAATATTGACCACCTCTGCTCTTCAATCTTAAATTAAAGAAGACGCAGAGAGGTTACAAAAAGATATCAATAGGTTAAGGAGTGAAGAAAGATGTGGCAAATAGAATATAGTCTGGTAATGTTTGATGTTATCTGTTTTGGCAGGAAGAATAAAACAGAAGCATATTCAAATTGTGAGAGATTGCAGAACTCTGAAATGCAGAGGGAACTTAATGTCCTGTTTCATATGCAGGTGATTAGGAAATTTGTACTTTGTATGTTCATATGATCAATCATTATTTAAATTCCAAGATTTATTTTCTAAACCACTCCAAAATGCCAACACCAAGAAAAGCATCACTGCTTGAGGTGGAGATTTACAGGATTTTTTCTAGTCAGGATAAACATTGGCTTCTGTTTTGTGGGAGTTCACACTGGGGTAACAGTTTGTTTGATATTCAGTAACAAAGTGGGTTGAGTCCTTTTCTGAGCATTAATTTACAAGTGCAATCAAGATTTGCAGTAGGCAATAAAAACGGAGATCAGATCAGACAAATCCCGGGCAGCACAGTCGAAGGGAAGCTACAAGTGTAGGTTCCCAAACTTCGAGGATAAATTTTAATGTAACAATGAGCAGACTTGCTTCTGTTATCAATGTAACTAATTGTGACAGTGATACTACTCACTTTAATGTGTTCCAGTCAATATAACCCTTTCTGTCTGGGTCAAACACCAGAAAGGCTTCCTTCAGTTCTTTATCTTGATTCTTTGATTTTTCATGATAATCTCCCATCAGCGCCAGGAAATTCTCACAGTTAAATGTTCCTTTCCCTGTTAAATGAACACCAGAACAATTGTGAACTTTCTTCTCTACACCTCACTAACTTGATTGAGTTTTTTGAAGAAGTAACAAAGAGGATTGATGAGGGCAGAGTGGTAGATGTGATCTATACAGACTTCAGTAAAGGGTTCAACAAGGTTCATCATGTTCAGGTTCATGGTTACCAAGGTTTGATCATGTGGAATACAGGGAGAACTGGCTATTTGGCTCAAAGGTAGAAGATAGAGGGGGGTGGTGGATGAGGTTGTCAACTTGCTCGCCGAGCTGGCTTGTTCTCGTTCAGACATTTGTGTCACTAGGCTCAGTAACATCATCAGTGGAACCTCTGATGAAGCAGTAATTCTACTCCACTTGGAATTTACACTGTCCGGTCTGTTATGGTGAGTAGTGTCATTTCCGGTTTTGATCCGTATGGATTTGTATTTGGGATCCAATTCTATATGTTTGTTGATTGAAGTATGGGTGGAGAACCATGCCTCTAAGAATTCCCGTGCGTGTCTACATTTGGCTTGGGCTCCTTGCCCCAGTTAAACTGATGGCCTTCATTGTCTGAGTGTACCGAGATTAAGGAGAATTCATCGTGCCGTTTTGCTGCTAGCCGATGTTCGTGTATTCTGATGGCTAGTTTCCTTCCTGTGTGGCAGTCATTGCATAGTATTTTGTAAACCACGTAAGTGTTTGTAAGTGCTCTTGTAAGGATTAAAGACCCTATTCCCACAACATGCAGAACCAACATGGTTTACAAAATACCGTGAAATAATGCAATCAACAAACACATAGAATTGGACCCCATATACAAACCCATATAGATCAAAACCAGAAATGACACTACTCCCCACAACAGACCGGACAGTGTAAATTCCAAGTGGAGTAGAATTACTGCTTCATCAGAGGCTCCACTGATGATGTTACCGAGCCTGGTGACAAAACGTCTGAACGAGAACAAGCCAGCTCAGTGAGCAAGTCAACAACCTCACCCACAACCCGAGCTGCAGATCTTTGCCAAAATTTTGGTGGTGGTCGATGTTGTTTTACAGACTGGAGGCCTGTGACCAGTGGTGGGCCACAAGGATCGGTGCTGGGTCCACTGATTTTTGTCATTTATATAAATGATTTGGATGGGAACATAGGAGGTATGGTTAGTAAGTTTGCAGATGACACCAGAATTGGAGGTGTAGTGGACAGCGAAGAAGGTTACTTCGGAGTACAACGGAATCTTGATCAGATTGGCCAATGGGCCGAGAAACGGCAGATGGAATTTATTTCGATAAATGTAAGGTCCTTAAAAGTGGAATCACAGGGAGGCAGGATAGCAAATGTATTTGGTACGCTTGTCTTTATTGGTCAGTGCACTCAGTACAGGAGTTGGGAGGTCATGTTGCTGCTGTACAGGACTTTGGTTGGGTCACTTTTGGAATACTGCATTCAATTCTGGTCTCCCTGTTAGTGGAAGGATGTTGTAAAACTAGAAACAGAAAAGATTTACAAGGATGTTGCCAGGGTTGGAGGGTTTGAGCTGCAGGGAGAGGCTGGATAGGCTGGGGCTATTTTCACTAGTGTGTCAGAGGCTGAGGGCTGACCTTATAGAGGTTTATAAGATCATGAGGGGTATGGATAGGGTGAATAGACAAGGTCTTTTCCCCAGGGTGGGAGAGTCCAAAAATAGAGAGCATAGGTTTAAGGTGAGAGGGGAAAGATTTAAAAGGGACCTAAGGGGCAACTTTTTCACACAGAGGGTCATACATGTATGGAATGAGCTGCCAGAGGAGGTGGTGGAGGCTGGTACAATAACAACGTTTAAAAGGCATCTGGATGGGTACATGAATAGGAAGGGTTTAGAGGGATAGGGCCAAATGCTGGCAAATGGGACTAGATTTATTTACGTTATTTAGTCGGCGTGGACAAGTTGGACCAAAGGATATATTTCCATGCTGTACAGGTCTATGACTCTATGACTGTTTGACCTCTGTGACAAATGATGTCTTTTTTAACTTCCCTGGTGCTATATCTATGGGTGGGGAGGTGATGGCCTAAAGGTACTATCGCTGGACTGTTAATACAGAGCCACAGGTACTGATCCTAGAACCCCAGTATGAATCCTGCTGTGGTAAATCGTGGAATTTGAATTCAATAAAACATCCGGCAGTGGGATTCTAATGATGACCATGAAACCATTGCTTTTTGTTGGAGAAAAACCCATCTGGTTCATTGATGTCCTTTAGGGAAGGAAACTGTCATCCTTACCTGGTCTGGCCTACATGTGACTCCGGACCCATAGCAATGTGACTGACTCTTAGCTGCTCTCTGGGCAATTAGGGCTGGGCAACAAATGATGGTTAACTAGAGATGCCCACATCCTATGAATGATAAAATATATTTAAATGTGAAGGCAATACATAGTCACATGAGCTGTTACCATTGGTTGTTAACAGATGTGTCTGAAGGAAATGAACACTACCCTTTGAACCATGGATCCATTTTTATTTCCGGAAACATTTCCTTTCCTGGGGTGAAGGGGCTGATTGTAACCTTTCCCACTGAGCCAGCCTGAGCTTGCAATAGCTTGAACTGCAGCTGAACCCCTCCGGTTACTACACCCTGGTGACTGACTGTTTTAATTCACTCACGGGATCATTTATTGCCCACCCTTAATTCCCCTTCAGTAGCTTGCTCAGGCCATTTCTGAGGGCAGTTAATAGCCAGTCACTTTGCTGGATTACTGGGATTCTGGATTACTGGGATTCTGGTTTACTAAACCAGTGACCATACTACCTTCCCAACTCCCTACTGAGCCACTCAGAATCAAATATCTCCCAGGCAAATTAACAATTCAGATGAAACAGCACACATGTAGGTCTTTCTGCCCATCAATTCTGTGCTACCTCTGTCAAAGAGATATCCACTTATCTCCAGCCTACTAACTGTTCCCCCACAGGTTATGATTAATATTGTCCTGACTTTATTGGGCATTTATCTTTCTGATATTAACATTATTTCATTAAGAAATCAATCCTTCCACCCTTTGGTCCAGACATCTCAGCAGGAAAGCCAGAAAATATTCTCACCCTCTTTATCCACATCCTTGGCCATTTGTGCCAAATCACGTTTGGTTAAGTTAATACCCAGCAGACTCATGAGGTTAGCGACATCAGCTGTTTTCACTAAGCCATTCCCTTCTTCATCGAACATTTCAAACACACCTTTGTACTCAGCCAGCAGCTCAGGTGTCAATGACTGGGAATGGCATGAAAGGAATGGAAAACAATTAGAAATGAAGATGAGAAAGTCACACATGAATAAAACATTTAACAGCTGCTCAAAGTTTCTCAGCCCAGAATTTTAACTTGGAACCTCTGCCCTCCTTGCTCACCAAAAGGCCACACCCAGCAGTCTCTGTCTGTCAGGGTGAGATCTCCAGAAAGGCTCAGATTGCTCTCCAACTTTTCCATATTCCTATTAGAGAAGGAGCTGTCTCTACTCAGGAATGAGGAGGATGGAAACTCCAACAGGCAAGCTGCGTGTTAAATCAGCAAGCCTCAGTAAATCCATTGAGTCCAAATGGGACCATTCGTGCTTCAAGTTGACAGTCAATGTTTCCAGGTGTTTCCTAACAATTACAGTCATGTCTGGGGACAATTATCAGTCAGACCTCAGCCCCTTCCTCCCTGCCCTGCTCAATACCTCCGCCCCACCCGCATCCCTGATCCTGGGCCCCGGTCTGGCTCCTTCTCATTCTATTGACTGATGCAAACAGATCCACACCACAGAGTGCAGGCCTGTCAATATTCCTGTTGGGAAAAGGTAAGAAAAGCCTAGTGTTTAGGATTTAGCAGGAGGGACACTGAACCTTAGATTCATGATTACCGAGGGGATACGTCACAAACCAACCATTAACCAACCCAGCCTAACCAACACCCAAGATCATCAGAGCTAGGAACAGGAGGAGGCCATCAACCCCTCGAGCCTGCTCCACCATGTGATACATTCATGGCTGATCTCATCACCGCTTCTACTCCATTTCCCTGCCCAATCTCTCAAACCATTCAACCCATTACTAATTGAAAATCTGTCTATCTCCTCCTTAAATTTACTCTATGCCTCAGCATCCACCACAATCTGGGGAGTGAATTCCACAGGTTCACAACTCTTTGAAAGAAATAATTCCTCCTCATCTCTCCTTTAAATCTGCTGCCCCTTAGCCTAAAGCCATGACCTCTCATTCTAGATTGCCCCACATGTGAAAATATCTTTTCTGTGCCTATTTAGTCAATCCATTTAGCCTCAGTTAGATCTCCTCTCATTCTTCTAAACTCCAAATAGTTTAGGCCTAAACAGCTCAATCTCTCTTCATAAAACTAACAGCTCATCTCTGGAATCAATCCAGTGACCCTCCTCTTAACTGCGTCCCTCCCCAGGTAAGGGGACCAACATTGTACACAATAAAGTTGAGGTTATAGTCAGATTGGCCATGATCTTATTGGATGGTGGATCAGGCTGGAAAGGTTACATGGTCTACTCTTGCCCCTAGCTCAGATGTTTGCTAACAGCACAGTAAGGAAAAGGAGAAAGTGGAGGAGCAGGAAAGCTGACATTTCGGGTCTGGACCCTTCTTCAGACCTTTCTGGAGAAGGGTCCAGACCCAAAACAACAGCTTTCCTGCTCCTCTGATGCTGCCTGGCCTGCTGTGTTCCTCCAGCCCCAACACTGTGTTATCTCAGACTCCAGCATCAGCAATTCCTACTATCTCCAAAGGAGAAAGTGGAGACTTGAGGAGGACGAATGGGTGAGCAGAGATCGACAGGAAAAATGAGATCTGCAAGAGTTCTGTCATTTGATCACACAAGTCTGTTTCATCTGCTGCTGCCGAAATCTGTTGTAGGGAACAAATTGTTGTCCTAGCTGCGATCAGTTCACCCAGGTCAGAACTGGTTCAGTTTTTAGGCTCACTTCAAGCTGTGTAGAGACAATGGATTTATCAGTCAGAGTCTGGTAGGGAACCAGATTTGACCTTTTAACTTTATTGCTTAGATGCTTCCCCTCAAATTACTGAAAACTCTGTTGTATTTAGTAACTCCATGAAGATACCGATGCGTTAAAATGTTTCCTAGTTGTTAGCCATATCAGGATTTTGTCCATCATTCACTTTGTTTTCTTGTTTACGGATTTTAAATCTTTAGCCTTTTGTATCTGGTGCAATGGTCTTGCTGAGAACAGAGTTAATCATTTCATTTCAAAACAATAATTAAACTCAGAGCAGCAACACATTGTATATAATTGCATGTAATTACGGAAGACCCTTTTAGCCATTGAGCCTACGTTTGGAAATGTTGGTTTTGATTACCGTTAATAGTATGAGGAAATAATTTCTTAGTGCCCACCACATTCACATCAAAATATCAGTTCCAACTGCACTTACCATCTTGCTGTCACTACAAGCCCAGCGATAGGAATCAAACTTGGTCTGCTGGTGATCTAGCCCAGTCAGAAAGCTGACACACCCTTCGCTGTTTGAATAGAGTAAGTCTATCAATGCCCCATGGATTTGAAAGTTAAAGCTGCCTTTTATGGTTTGACTGAGAGTTTCATTGGATCCTATTTCTGGATGGGATTAATTTTCTTAAGTGAGTTTTCATGTACTAATTTCTCTGTGATAAAAGATTAAATAGAGCTATATTGAAGTGTGATTAGCATTAAAACTATCATTACTGTTAGATAAATCAGCAATAGTCATTCAGGCTGAAATACCTTTTTGGGATCTGCTCTAACATCTGCATTTGTTAATTCTCTTTAACAAACAGAAACGGTCTCTTCTGTTTTCCCAGCTGTGATCGGTTGACTCAGTGCACTTTCTTTTCATCCCCTTTTGAGAAGTCCTTATTAAAAGATACTCTGAGCCACCTCACTTAATCAGAGGAGCCAATGTCACTAAAATAATAATTTGGAGGACCAGGCTAGTGACCTGAGGACTTGGGTTCAAATCCCATATGGCACTTGGGGGACTTGACGTGATACTAATAAGATCTGGAATTGAAAGTCTCAATAATGGTGATTGTGAAACTATAATCCATTGTCATAAAAACCCATCTGATTCATTCAGAGACGGTAGGAACTGCTGATGCTGGAGAATCAGATATAACAAGGTGTAGAGCTTGATGAACACAGCAGGCCAAGCAGCATCGGAGGAGCAGGAAAGGGTCTGAAGAAGGGTGCCGACCCGAAACATCAGCTTTCCTGCTCCTCTGTTGCTGCCTGGCCTGCTGTGTTCAAGCAGCTCTACACCTTGTTATCTCTGATTCATTCATGTCCTTTATGGGAAGAAATCTGCCATCATTACCCGGTCTGGTCTGTGTTATAACTGCAGGTTAACATGCTGGTGCAGCAAGCTATTAGGAAGGCTAATGGAATGTTCACCTTCACTGCAAGAAGATTTGAGTACAGGAGCAGTGAGGTCTTGCTGCGGTTGTGTAGGAGTTTAGTTGGGCTTCACCTGGAGGGCTATGTAGGAATCCTGTGATTCTAAAACCTCACAATGTGGAAAGGAGCCATTTGACCTCGGGCTGGGCTGCCAGGGGCTGGTGCTGTGGCCTTCTCTGTCAGTCCTGGAGGAGGGGGGGTAGGTGGAGAAGAGGACAGCCATCAGCCACACACCCCCGCAACTACCCCTCCTTGATCAGAGCCACCTTCTCCTTCTCCAACACCTTGTGAGTATCTGTGTGTCACGGAATGGGGCAATGTCAGAATGCCAGTGCCCATCCGGGTCAACAGTGACCTTTTAAAGATGGTGGGGGTCTTTTGGCATATATCCCAGTGAGAGGTGAGCTGTTCTGGGATCGGTGCAGGATAAGATGGGGTTAGAACTGGACTGGGGTTGGTATCTAATGAGGCAGCTTCAGCAAGATACTGAGAAGCCATGCTAGGCCTCATGGTGAGAATCTCCAAAAAACTTGACAAACCAACACTCAACTAAAAAAATGTAAGATTCAGCCCTCAGTAACTAATTTTGCAGGAAAATACAGCTATAGTCCCTCACACAAAGTGCTGTGAGTTGCAATGACATTGGACATTAGTCACATTCTATATCCTAGTAACGTAGTTAATAGCACATTCCGTCTTAAAGTGATATCACACAGCCCTCACTCTCTATCCCTATGTGTCTACCTGACAGCACAGGATAGTGAGAACAAATAGTAACCCAGGCAGATACCTTTCACTCACTAGCTCCATGGTCCTGAGGCCAAATAGACTGGCTAACTCACGAAAACTGGTGATTATCCATCAGCACACTGTGCTCAGAGTTCGGCTCACTACGGGGCAGGCGCTGCCTTTACAAAACAACTCAAGGCACAAACATCAACAAATAATCATTTCCTGTCTCTTGGGTATCATTAAATTATTAGATCCAAATGTAGCTGACAGAGAAGCTAGTTTGTGCGAGAAGGTTTACGCTGCCAACGAGAGGTGAAATTCCAAAACTCCCAAGGCCTAACTCAAAACCAGAACACTTCCATGTTTGTCTATTTGTGCTGTGGCATGTCACAGTCTGCTGGTTATAGTTACACTGGTGATATTCCCAGTCAGTGTCTAAACTGCTCACATCCATCAGCACCCATCACCTGCTCACAATCTGTTCATTCCACTGCGCATGAGGACTGAGCATCTGAAAGTGTGAATCTATGGATTTTAGAGGCCATTAAAAATTTGATCTTTGCTGAAATTGTGTATTATTGTAACATTTAATGTTTTGTGGTAATGAACCAACGCGGCATTTAATAAAACCTAAAGTTAGTTTATAATAATCAGAGGAAACTATAGTCAATCTGGATCAGGCCTGACACTGTGACACAAGGCAGGCAGAAAGGTAATGGAGCAAGTGTACAGGACATAGCCCAGGGACAGGGCATGTAGATTACAGCTGGGAACTGACAGCGATAAGGTGTTGTTAGGGATTCACAATTCCCTTAGCTCAGCAACCGGGGAATAAGTTTCAAATAATCAGGAGAGGGGTTTGGAGGAGAAACCCTTTCACCTAAAAGGCAGTGAAAGTCTGGAATTCACTGCCTGAAAGGGTGCTATAGACAAAGACTACAGGACTATAAGACTGAGATAGTAGGAACTGCTGATGCTGGAGAATCTGAGATAACAAGGTGTAGAGCTGGATGAACACAGCAGGCCAACCAGCATCAGAGGAGCAGGAAGGCTGACGTTTCAGGTCTGGACCATTCTTCAGAAAGGACTATAGGACTGCTCAATCATTAGAGAGAGACAACTGGTGGTGAGTTTAACAGGAGAAGTGGGGGTCACCATGACTCAGGCAAGGGAGAGATTGAGAAGGAAAGTCCATCATTGTAGTCTCAGCCAGGGCAGGAGTTGAGCCACACTGTAGGTGTTACTCTGCATTTTAAACCAGCTGTGCAGCCAACTGAGCTAACTGACCCAACAGCAGAAACAATTATCCGTTTGAAACGTATTTGGATATGCACTCAAGTTGGTTCTAACCTACAGGCTGCCATCCAAGAGCTGGAAAGTGGGTTAGACTGTGGAATACTTTGCAGCCCTTCATGGATCGAGGAGGAACTCCGACACTGTGGGTCAGGACCCCCTGGTAAACAGCCTCTGTACTCCTTCTGCTGCCGTGCAGCATGAAACAGAGGCATCAAATAGGAAACAACTTTAACCCTAACCCTACCACAAAGCAACATTTGCAATGAGTTGCTTTCTCAGCTTGCGTCAAAAGAAAAGCCAGTTTTTTATTTTGTTAGATTTCTCACCAGGCACAACCTTCCCATCCCCTCACTCACAGGATTCAAACGCCTGGATTAGAATGAAACTCTCAGCATGTTAATCCTATCAGCAGGACAGGTGTCTACTGGTCCCAAGTGCACACTTAGAGCTCACCAAATAAAGCAAATGATTAAACAGGATTTATTTAAATCAGCAGCAAGGATCCAGTGGGTAATTCACAGGCTGGATATTTATAAATCTGCTCAACATAGTTTACTCTATCGCTGATTCTGTACTTCCTTAACTACTTTATGTTTTTTGCAAAAGTATTGACTAAAAGATTAATTTTAGCGTGGAATGTGACTGCACTGATGTACAAATTCATAATTGCCCTCTGGAATGGCCGAGAAAACCATTCATTAATATCAGATCATTCACCATACAAACTGCAACCATTTAAGAAGGTGGCTCATCACCACCTTCTCAAGGGCAATTGGGGATGGACAATAAACAGCCTGCCTGTCAAGGTCCGTATCCCACAAATTAATATAAAAAGTCTCTCTGAATAAACGTTACATCCTTCCCAGAACAGGTCACAAATTATAACAACATCCGTAAGTATACTGAATAATACGGCTAAAAGAAGAGTAAGAAGTGATGTTAACTAGCGAGTGGCAATTTATTCCATGGGACTGTTAATCCTATTGAGACCAAAAGTTATTCACCAAATAGCCACATTGTTTGCCACATACTCCTGAAATTTGGTCCATAACTCACAATCGAAGTCAGTTGCACTAAGGTTTTGTATCTCATTTAAGACCAATGTCCCATGTTGAATGTCCAGGGATAAACTAAAGCTTCTAATTGTGATTAAGGCAATTTAAGATCCTTAAAGATCAGAATTGTCTTTGATCACTTGGTAATTTGTTCCCTTCAAGTGGAGTGGTTAGAGAGGTAGGCAGATAGTGCAGGAGTCTCCTGTGGCTATCCCTGTCTCAAACAAGTATGCTGTTTTGGAAAACGTAGGGGCTGATGGACTCTCAGGGGAATGTAACACAAACAGCCAGGTTTCTAGTACAGAGACTGGATCGACAATAATGAGGGGTATGTCAGGTTCCAAGCGATTGATTGTGTTAGGAAATTGACGTCAGTGGTGGGTAAGTTGTGGGAGGGGTTTCAGAGGGAGAGAATTTATACGTAGTTGGAAAGGCAAGGACTGATTAGGGATAGTCACTACGGCTTTCTGCGTGAGAAATCATGTCTCATTAACTTGATTTTTTTGAAGAAGTGACAAAGAAGGCTGATGAAGGCAGAGCAGTTGTCGTTGTCAGTATGGACTTCAGTAAGGCATTTGATAGGTTCCTCATGGTAGACTGGTTAGCTAGGTTAGATCACATCGAATCCAGGGAGAGTTAGCCATTTGGAAACAAAATTGGCTCGAAGGTAGAAAACAGAGGATGGTGGAGGAGGGTTGCTTTTCAGGCTGGAGGCCTGTGACCAGCGGTGTGTGCCACAAGGATCGGTGCAGGATTCACTGCTTTTTGTTATTTATATAAACGATTTGGATGTGAACATAGGAGGTATGGTTCATAAGTTTGCAGATGAGACCAAAATAGGAGGTGTAGTGGACAGTGAAGATTATTTCAGCGTACAATGGAACCCTGATCAGATGAGCCAATGGGTCAAGGAGTGGCAGATGGAGTTTAATTTAGATAAACGTGAGGTGCTGCATTTTGTAAATGCAAATCAGGGCAGGACTTATACACTTAATGGTGAGGTGCTGGGGAGTGTTGCTGAGCAAAGAGACCTTGGAGTGCAGGTTCATAGTTCCCTGAAGGTGGAGTCATTGGGAGATAGGATAGTGAATAAGACATTTGGCATGCTGGCCTTTATTGGTCAGTGCATTGAGTACAGAAGTTGGGATGTCATGTTGTGGCTGTACAGGACATTGGTCAGGCCGCTTTTAAAATACTGCGCTCAATTCTGGTCTCCCTGCTATCGGAAGGATCGTGTTAAACTTGTAAAGGTACAGAAAAGATTTACATGCATGTTGCTTGGGTTGCGGGATTTGACCTCTTGGAAGAGGCTGAATAGGCTGGGGCTATTTTCCCTGGAGTATTAGAGGCTGAGGGGTGACTTTAACAGAGATTTATAAAATCATGAGGTACATAGATAGGGTGAATAGCCAAGGTCTTTTTCCCATGGTAAGGGAGTCCAAAACTACAGGGCATAAGTTTGAGGTGAGAGGGGAAAGATTTAGAAGAGACCTGAGGGGCAACTTTTTCACGTAGAGGGTGGTGCGTGTATGGAATGAGCTGCCAGAGGAAGTGGTGGAGGCTGGTACAATAACAACATTTAAAAGGCACCTCACTGAGTATATGATTGGGAAGGGTTTAACAGGATATGGGGCAAATCTGGCAAATGGGCCTGGATTAATTTAGGGTATGGTCGGCAGGGACGATTTGGACCGTTGGGTCTGTATCAGTGCCGTACACTTTATGACTCTATGACATGAAACAATATCTCTCTGTGGAGTCTTCACAACTATTGTTTCAGAACAGACCTTTCTTTAACTATGTAGCAAGTCATTGCTTCTGAAAAAACCATATCAATATGGAGCAGCTCAAAGTGACTCAGCCTGAAAGGCACTATATAAATGCAAACATTATTGTTGTAGGAATCATGTTGCCTAAACTAAATTGCACCTTGCAATTCCTACATACAGATCTACCATCAAACACAATAGGACAGTCATTTATTCATTTACACTCAATTCATGATTTAATCATTTATACCTGATATTTCTTTCATTTGTGTCCTGGAAGATCAAAGTGCTCACGTTGCTATAATCAGCTCTTTTAATGTTAAATCTATGCTGATGAGCAGCTAATTCTAACAGCCAGATTGTAGACCCAGATTGAACAGCAGATTTCCCAGTGCCTGTGGCCAGGAAAGCTGGGTATAGAGCAGATTTTCCAAGTTGCTTTAAGGACGTTTCTCAGGTTGTCAAATGTATTGCCCTAAGGAATGGAAGCAGATTGGTCCAAGGCAGACTGAAGTAAGTAGCCTTTAGCTCTAGAGTTAATAAAATGTGAGGCTGGAAAAGCACAGCTGGTTAAACAGCACCTGAGGAGCAGGAGATCAAACATTTCGGACTGAAACCCTTCAGCAGGACTCAGGGTTTTGGCCCGAAACATTGACTTTCCTGGTCCTCAGATGCCATCTGACCAGCTGTGCTTTTACAACTCCACATTTATTGACTCTAGCTTCCAGCATCTGCAGTCCTCACTGTCTTAAAGCCTTTAGCTCTAGATGCCTGGATATAATTTGTAGCCAACTATTGTTATTCAGCCTTTTCTAATTAAGATCAAAGGACTGAATTGTTTCTGCACAGATAGCAATAACATTTCTTACAAACCCACTCCGGGGTTCCTGCTAAAGCTCAGCATTCCATTGGAGTCTATCTGGATAATCTGGGCATGGAGTTTGGATGGTAGGGGGTTGGGGATTTAGATGGCGGTGTTTGTTCACAGTGTCCCAGTTTTCATGAGGTGTGAGGCAGTCTTGATGGACACATTGGCATTTTCCTGCTCATCAGCTTTGCATGTTTGAGGTATAATTTCCAGCATATCCAACAACGCTGGGCAGGAATTCCTGTAACAAATTAATGCTGTGCTATGCACATTTAGGGTCAACCAAACTTTGTTCATTTGAGCCAAATAAAGGTTATAGTTACAGAGCACGTGTAACGTGACATCAACACAAGGTCCTTCAGGAACCAGCTACAATAATTAGTCGAAGGATAATCTGATCTGTATCTCAGATAACAAGCATGGGGCTGGATGAACACAGCAGGTCAAGCAGCATCATAGGAGCAGGAAAACTTGACGTTTTGGGCCTAAACCCTTCATCAGAAATGGGGGAGGGGAAGAGGGTTCTGAAATAAATAGGGAGAGAGGGGGAGGCGGATAGAGGATGGATAGAGGAGAGGATAGGTGGAGAGGAGGCAGACAAGTCGAAGAGGCGGGGATGGAGCCAGTAAAGGTGAGTGTAGGTCGGGGGGTAGGGAGGAGATAGGTCAGTCCAGGGAGGACGGACAGGTCAAGGGGGTGGGATGATGTTAGTAGATAGGAGATGAGGGTGTGGCTTGAGGTGAGAGGAAAAACAGGTTAGGGAGGTGGAGATGAGCTGGGCTGGTTTTGGGATGTGGTTGGGGGAGGGGAGATTTTGAAGCTTGTGAAATCCACATTGATGCCATTGGGCTGCAGGGTTCCCAGGCTGAATATGATTTGCTGTTCCTGCAGCCTTCGGGTGGCATCACTGTGGCATTGCAGGAGGCCCAGGATGGACATGTCATCTCGGATTCTCCAGCATCTGCAGTACCTTTTATCTCTGATCTGTATCTCATTTCTGTATCCAGCCAGACGATACAAATCAGGGATCCAGGCACATCCTATGTTTTGTGAATCTCTCTTTTTAGAAACATGCAAATAGACTCTTTGAACACAGCACCTATTCATATCAAACAGAGACACTACACATTGATGGGATTTCCAAATAACACAATGTCCCTTCGCTTCTCTCTTTTCTTTTCTCCTTTTCTCTATTTCTCCCTCACTTCTCCTCACCCCATTATGGATTTTGTGGTTGTAACTCAATGAGTCTCTTCCCACTCTCCAGCAAAAAAGAAGCAGGAGATTTGTATTGAAGGGCAGATTTCTCTATATAAGAACTGAAAGAGCTGTGGATGCTATAAATCAGGAACAAAAACAAAGTTGCTGGAAAAGCCCAGCGGGTCTGGCAGCATCTGTGAAGGGAAAAGCAAAGTTAACGTTTCAGGTCCAGTGACCCTTCCTCAGATCGCTCTATATCTCTGGCTTCTTAAATTCCATTTCTATCTTTTTCATTTCCAATGCCCTCTGACTGTGCCATTTGGAATTTCATTGCCAGTTCTTTTCATTTTGACTTCATGAGTAAGCTACTTTAATTGTAAATCAATGCTAATGGTTACTGATGATTCACCACCCAGAGTACCTGCTCTCTCCTTAATTTGACTCAACCCAGATGCTGTGCTTGTCCTAGGAGTATCTCTGCCTTTCTAGCTCTGACAGACGATTCCCCTTCCAATTTATTTGCCAATTCAATTAACCTGGCTTTTGTGATCTCGTTTGTGTTTTTCAGGGACAGGTCTACAACCTGCAACAAGGCTGCAGCAGTTTGCAGGGCATGTTTTTATAGGAGCCTGTTGTTCTAAAGCTGATGTTTCCTTTATCACTTACTAACTCCACATGCAAATCCTCATTGACTTTGTTCCAGAATAATCTCTCACCTCTTGTCATGACCCACTCGTGAAAGTGCTCCAATCCTTGAGTCTCCTACACACAGGGTCATCACAAAAGCTACAGGTTTAATCAAATTACTCAAAGCTTCCAATTTTCCTCTCTGATGAACTCAGGTTAATACAAAACACTGTCCAGGTGTCTGTTCTTAACAATAAACAGGATTTTTTAATCATGGAAAAATCAGTTCCAAATACAAGCAATCACATCAAAAATGATCGGCTTATAACTCTAGCCATAGAGTAAACACATAGAACTCGACCCCACATACACTCCACCACGAAGGAAACCCAGAAGTGAGGCAATCCATCTCAACGGACCCCAGAGTTTAAAAACCAGGTGGGAAAACACACCGACGCTTCATTGGAGGCTGCACTGAGGATGTTACCCAGTATGGTAACGAAACGTCTGCGGAACAACAAACCAGCTCGGCGAGCCAACCGACCTCAACTCTGAGATAACAAGGTGTAGAGCTGGATGAACACAGCAGGCCAAGCAGCATCAGAGGAGCAGGAAGGCTGACGTTTCGGGCCTAGACCCTTCTTCAGAAATGGGGGAGGGGAAGGAGTACCTCAACTCTACCCCTTTTTAAACCCCTAAACATGCATTCAGACACAAATAAAAACCATTGATATTACGAATGGAGAAAATCTATCAGGGGAGCACAGTTCAATAGCACCAGTCCCAGGATTCAATGAGATGTCCTTTTGCTTATTCCAAGCCCTTCCAATCTCCAATCTGCTTCATCTTCTTTCCAAATCCTTTCAGTTCTTTATTACAGTCACAAGCCAAGTTCTGTCACTCATTGTTCAGTCCCTGGTTAGAGGCAGCAGCTTCTAGGAAGATCGTGAGAGAGAATAGCGAGCTAGCTTCCTTCCGAATCTTCGTTACTTCTCTGCAGGGAGAGTGCGGTGCTGCCTTATGGAGTCCACAGGCTTTCTGCTACTGTATTGCGCACACACAGACTGTCTACCTGCCCAGGAACCAATCAGTGACTTGTTGTCATGCTGATGACTCCTGACCCACACACCTGGTCCTGATTAACCAATCAACAGCCTGTCTCTGGGTAAAGCTGCCCCGAATCCCCAGCCAGGCTGCTGATGGCTCTCCAGAATCTTCCTTCACTGCTTGAACAAAGCAACAGTGTAAACACAACCCACGATGAGTTCCAGCAACTTGTCTTAAAGCTGCATCATCTCCATCCACAGTCTCCTCCGTTTAAAGCGGTACCCTTTTCCCAATTTTGGTCCACGGTCCAAAAATGAAGAAAAATAAAAGGCCGTGACTTTATATAATCCACTTCCCACAAGCGAATAAGAACTGAGGTATAACGTGATTTAACAACAAGAATTATGTTGCCTACTTTCCCGAAGCCACTAGCTGTAATGAGAGAGTAGCCCTATGGTCTGGTAAGATAATGGCAACTTTACCTTCATTTTTATTGTTTTTCTTTGATGCAGCTACACGCTCTGACTGCCAGGCTGTGCTGTGGTTCAAATCACTCATCTATTTGTCAACTATTTCTGCTTCCCCAATTCATTGGCTGTTTATGACGTGACATTCTAGTTTTGCATCGAATAAAATGGGGCCCTAGGCGGTGGGGTGTAGGTGGGATGGGGGAGGGGGAGTGGGAAGGGGAGGGGGAGTCCACACCGTGAAGAATATTTGTAAACATTGGTGGGCAATTTTGAAAAGCATAACCTGCCTGATTTCAGGCCAGGCTCTGCCTCATTCTCCAGCTCATTGATTTCTCTGTTGGTCCGCTCCCAATTTCAGACTGAGCACTCCGCCATCCATGCAGCAGCGCATTGCGACCTATGACCTCCAACCCCTGATGACCCCACAAATTCTCACATATGGGGTAACCCGTCCTGCAGAGGTATCCAGTTTGAGAATCAGCTTTCTTTTTTATACAGGAACGTAAAGAGGATTAGTTGTGACGCCAATTTTTCAGTACGGAAAGCGGTTTTGAGTGCAGTGAGTAAAGAAGGAGAGATATTGTCATTTTCTTGAAAAGCAACATTGCAGCATTATTGATACATAATGCGCCAGTCAGGTCATTGATATCATTTCACTGCAAGCTGTGGCAGAGTGAAAAAGACCAGCTGTCAGTCACCAACATCTCATCCACTCAGAGATTAAGCAAATTGCTTAACAGGCAGCTGTGATGGTTGGTGTCCCTTGTGTCTGACTGTAGGAGCTGATCTAAAGTTAGCTGGAACTGTGTCAGCAAAGCTAATTGATTTCTCAGGGTTTTGCTAATGAACCATATTTTTGTAGGAAACATAGCCTAGATATTCTGCTTCCCCCTTCCCCCCTCTGCCCAGCTGTAATCATTCACAGCGACGAGAGCTCCAAATTTGAGATGAAACCTGGACGCAGTGGATTTCTGCTCCCTTAGGAGAAATTACTGACTGGACAGTGCCCACTTTTTTTTGCCCAACTGCTGCCCCGAAGCCCATCCAGCTGATGTTCCTGGGAGTGACTGAATGTGGAGGGCATTTACAAACACCATCCCAGACCAGGGGTCAGTGCTTACTCGATGTGTTACAAAAATAACAAGGTGTCAGTTTGAGTAGTAAAGAGACGAGGTAACAGGGGAAGGAAGGGGTGGGGGAGTGGTTAAAAAGCAGAGGCAGCTGAAGAGATGAGTTTCATCTGCTCGACAAAGGAGCTCATGTTTTTGGTGAGGTGGTGGCCTAGAAGCATCATCATTTGACTACTAATCCATAAAGCTCAGCTAGTGCTCTGGGGACTTGGGTTCAAATCCTACCTATGGCAGATGGTGGAATTTCAATCCAATAAAGATCCTGGAATTAAGGGTCTAATGATAGCTGTGAATCCATTGTTGGTTCAAGTTTCAAATCTTGACAGGAACAATATTCTCTACAGATCCATCATCACCTGTTTGATTTTAGATATAAAATCAAGAATTCTATTTTGCTTTATATGTTTCTTTTTTTCTTTTCAATCCTTTCTTCCTATATGTCAGTTATTAAGTATTGCGTGTGAGATGCCTTTTTTTAATTCACTCTCAGGATGAGTGTGTCACTGACCAGGCAGCGTTTATTGCCCATCCCTAATTGCACAGAGGGCAGTTAAGAGTCAACCACATTGCTGTAGGTTTGGAGTCATGTGTAGGCCAGACCAGGTAAGGATGGCAGATTTCCTTCCCTAAAGGGCATTGATGAACCAGATGGGTTTTTCCACTGACAATCATTTCACAGTTTTCATTAGACACTTAATTCTAGACTTTTTATCAAAACAGTTGAAATTAAATTCCACCACTTACCATGGCAAGATTATGAACCCAAGTCCACTGGGTCACTACTTTAGTAATAACACCATCAGGCCATCACCTCCCCAACATGACACTATTTCATTCGTTATTAAACCTGTCTGTTTGACTAATCCCCTTTAGTGGGGGAAATCTGCCATTCTCACCTGGTCTGGCCGGCATGTGACTCAACACCCACACGAATGGGGTTGATTCTGAATTTCCCAAACCCTCTAATTATTAAAAAGCTGTAACAAACTGCAGTGATTTAGGATAATTACAGGTTCTCAATAAATTCTATATCAATTGAATAAATCAAAGTTTAAAAATTCTAATAACTTTCTGCTTAAATATATTCCCTTGACTAACATCAAACTAAATTGGTCAATTATCTTAAATCCCAGTCCTCTGACTTCCTCTCCATGTGATTTCTTCCTCTCCCTCTTTGGCGAAAGACTGGAAAGACTAACCTTTCTCAATCCCTAAACATTCTCCTGTCTTTGAACTAATCCTCAAAACCAGATCTAACTAAAAGGGTTTGCCCGTAATAACCACCCTATTACCGCACAATGTCTATTGTCTCTTGTACAGAACAGCTTTGGCTATATTCTTAAATCTGTGATTAAAATACGTCGCAGTTCCTCTTGTTGCAATGTATCTCTCCACCACATGATGGCGACTGTATACTGAATATACTTGAAACAATATCCCCCCCCCACCCTCAAGTTATTCCCCCTTTTTTACAAGCCTGTGGTTTTCCCTGGAGCATCAAAAACCAACTTGCTGTTCTGTTTTAGATAGAGGGAGTCAGTGCTCTGTGATAGACAGACAGACATGCAGTACCTGCTGCTCATGTTTATCCAGATATTATCTTAGAGAAGCAGAGATTGTGGATCAAGCCTGCACTTTCCTGTGCGTGTGACTCAGCGCCAAGGAACTTCCTGGACCTGTGTTTAAAAGAAGGCTCCTGGAGAACCAGCGCACCTTTTCAGTTCCCTTAATGCTGACTGTCATAGGGGGTGGGGGCGCAGGTACAGTACCATCCGTGCAACTAGACTCATTGTAGCTGACATTTTGGCCCCTTTTGTGATGATATCCACACACATGTGTACACAGTGATAAAGCCCAGTGAGCACCACACGGGCTCAGACAATATTATTTTGCTTTGGTAAGTTCTGTTTGTACTTCAGTACAACTCCCCGCTCACTCTGAGGTTAACTATTGGATGAATGCAGTGTGAACTCAGGCACTGCTGTCCTTGAGTCTGGGCCCATTTATTAAAACCAGAACCTGGTGGATAAATATCCAAGGGTCATTTAAATGACAATCTGTCTAGTTTCCAGTGAGTCAACGACATTACAGCTCTCCTCATTGGCCACATGTTACATTAAATGCCAGGACATTTGAAATAAGAAGCCTTTGGTGGTTTAGACTGTGAGTGTGGAAGTGAACGTTGAGTCTCTGTGTTTGCAGAGTAGTGAAGGTTCCACCAGGAAGACTGTGAATTGTGATTTTCCATCTAATCCAGAATGGCTCTCCTGAATTAATCTGAGGCGTTAATATTGGTCACTGTCCGTCCTGAAATATTCCTAAATTAAAATGATTTAAAACAGATTTTTATTGTCACTGGATGGAATCTCACAGGGCCCTGAATGATATGAGCTCTGGGAGAAAAGTGGCACAATTGTGGGAACGCGAGAATTATCCTAACATTGGGAACAACTCGTTACATCCTTTAGCAAAGCACTGGACATTAAGATTCTGGCTGTGCATCAGCCAACTGCCTCTGAAGGGGGATAATTGCTCTTTAATGAATCCATTAACTGCACATCTCACCTTCCCAAAATCCACAAACCTGAATGCCCTGGTCGACCCATTGTCTCTGACTGCTCCTGCCCCACCAAACTTATCTCCACCTATCTCAACTCCATTTTCTCCCCCTTGGTCCAGGAACTCCCTACCTACGTCCATGACACCACCCATGCCCTCCACGTCCTCCAGAACTTCCAATTCCCCGGTCCCCAACACCTCATTTTTACTATGGACGTCCAGTCCCTATACACCTGTATTCCCCATGCAGATGGCCTAAAGGCCCTCCGCTTCTTCCTGTCCCGCAGGCCTGACCAGACCCCCTCCACTGATGCCCTCATCCGCTTAGCCGAACTCGCCCTCGTCCTCAACAACTTCTCTTTCAATTCCTCCCACTTCCTACAGACAAAGGGGGTAGCCATAGGTACCCGCATGGGCCCAAGCTATGCCTGCCTCTTTGTAGGTTATGTGGAACAATCCCTCTTCCATACCTACACTGGCCCTAAACCCCACCTCTTCCTCCGTTACATTGATGACTGTATCGGCGCCGCCTCGTGCTCCCACGAGGAGCTTGAACAGTTCATTCACTTCACCAACACCTTCCACCCCAACCTTAAGTTCACCTGGACCATCTCTAATACCTCTCTCTCCTTCCTGGACCTCTCTGTCTCCATCTCTGGCAACCACATAGAAACTGATATCCATTTCAAGCCGACCAACTCCCACAGATACCTAGAATACACCTCCTCCCACCCACCTTCCTGCAAAAATGCCACCCCCTATTCCCAATTCCTTCGCCTCCGCCGCATCTGCTCCCAGGATGAGGCACTCCCGTACATCTCAGATGTTCTCGTTTTTCAAGGACCGCAACATCCCCCCCCCTCAGTGGTCGAGAACGCCCTCGACCGCGTCTCCCGCATTTCCCGCAACTCATCCCTCACACCCCGTCCCCGCAATAACAACCAAAACAGAATCCCCCTCGTCCTCACGTACCACCCCACCAACCTCCGGATCCAACACATCATCGTCCGACATTTCCACCATCTGCAATCTGACCCCACCACCAAAGACGTTTTTCCCTCCCCACCGTTATCTGCTTTCCGGAGGGACCACTCTCTCCTTGACTCCCTTGTCCATTCCACACACCCCTCCAGCCCCACCACACCCGGCACTTTTCCCTGCAACCGCAGGAAGTGCTACACCTGCCCCTACACCTCACCCCCATCCCAAGCCCCAAGAAGACTTTCCACATCAAATAGATGTTCACCTGCACATCTGCTAATGTGGTATACTGCATCCGCTGTACCCGTTGTGGCCTCCTCCACATCGGGGAAACCAAGCGGAGGCTTGGGGACCGCTTTGCAGAACACCTACGCTCGGTTCGCACTAAACAACTGCACCTCCCAGTCGCGAGCCATTTCAACTCCCCCTCCCATTCCTCAGTCGACATGTCCATCCTGGGCCTCCTGCTGTGCCACAATGATGCCACCCAAAGGTTGCAGGAACAGCAACTCATATTCCACTTGGGAACGCTGCAGCCCAATGCTATCAATGTGGACTTGACAAGCTTCAAAATCTAACCCCCCCCACCACATCCCAAAACCAGCCTAGCTCGTCTCTGCCTCCCTAACCTGTCCTTCCTCCCACCCACCCCCACCTCCTACCTACTAACCTCATCCCGCCCCCTTGACCTGTCCATCCTCCCTGAACTGACCTATCCTCTCCCTACCTCCCCACCTACACTCACCTTTACTGGCTCCATCTCTGCCTCTTTGACCGGTCTGTCTCCTCTCCACCTATCTACTCCTCTATCCATCTTCTATCCGCCTCCCCCTTCTCCCTATTTATTTCAGAACCCCCTTCCCCTCCCCCATTTCTGAAGAAGGGTCTAGGCCCGAAACGTCAGCCTTCCTGCTCCTCTGATGCTGCTTGGCCTGTTGTGTTCATCCAGCTCCGCACCTTGTTATCTCACCTCATTAATATGCAGCTTTCTATCCTGTCACTGTGAGCAAACTAGACCCCGAGAATTCGCAACACATAGTGGGTACTGGGGCACTGCAGCTTGCTGCTTGCTCTGAAGGAGCTCCATGTTGGTCACTGGGCACCAGCATCTCAGGGGCACACTCCATGGGCACCAGCCTCACGCAGCCGACATCCACAGACATTACCATCGGACATGTGCCAGCCTCTATGAACCCTCACGGCCCATCTCTGATCCACTTACAGGACATTCTGCCCTTCAATGCTGCCCCTTGGGTTGCCCCAGTAACTCTCATTATAACACTGCAGCAAGGGCACTGTGTGCTCAAGGACACACCATCTCCCCCCACCCCCCCCCCCACCCCCAAGCTCAGGGACTGCCCCAGGCTGCATCTCCAGGATCCTCACTCCCTATCAGCGCCCTCTCTCACTCTGAACCTACTCCGATGCTCAGTACACGCAAATGCACCACACTGTGAGCCTGATGGGCGATCCTCAGCTAAAACAAGGTAAATGGGCCATTAGTCCCAAACACTGACAGATCATATCAAACAGCTGTTCATAACAGGGCAAGTTACTAACCATATCCAACCAATCTGCATTGCCAAACTCACCGCACAGTGTCCAACACTCAATGTGACTCTGCAGTTGGACAGCAGTTGTTAGATAATCCTGAGTGTGCCAAGAACTGGACTAACAATCAAGTTAGGATCACAGCGTAGCGCTCTTCTGTGTACTGGAAGTTATGTATATTCCTAAACAGCATCCTGTTCATTACAGACAGAAAGAACATGTATGCAATCCACCTGTTTCGACTCAACAAAATAGGTGACAGCTATTCTCTGATTTATTTCTCAAGGTAAAGTCTTAACCAATCAAAGTCAGCCTGACAAAGTCTGGCAGCTAACTGTCAATTATCATTAACTGGTGCATTCTCCATGACAATCCACTGTCAGAGTCCACTTGCCAACTAATTCAGCATTGTCACCTCATACAGTGTAAATGTTGGTTTTCCCCTGAAATTGTTATTCTGGTAAATTGTCCTGACGAGTGCAAGTCAAAAGGCTTTGGCAAAATGTGTTTTGTCACAGTGATAAAGGGGTGTAGTTCCATAGTTTTTGTGTCCAGCTATGGTTCAAATGTGGCCTCGACTCTTCAAAAATATGAAAGTAAAAAATAAAAATCTCTGTGACTTCTGATGACGCATTTTAATGATGCCACTGAAAATTTAACAAACGCGACGAGCCAAGGCCACCAGCAGGTGCCGATATTAAGAACAGTATAAGGACATTAGGATTAGGGTTCAGAATTAGAGAACACTGGCTTTCCAGAATCCCAACAGTGGCAGCTGGTACCACAAGGAATTATTCCAATGGAATTGAGTTGAATGTGAGAGCTAGTCTAACCCCACATTGCAGCGAACAATCAGTCCCCGATATAATTGGTGTGAGCATAACTTAATGGTTAATCATGCCTGATGATAACATTGATTTGATATGTGCTGTTTTTACTACACTTGTTCATTATTCAATAAACACTTCCTGGTTTTAATTCATTTAAATGACAACAATGTATTACTCACGTCACTACCCTGAGGCCCGGGGGCCACTTCCAACAATGGGCTGATATGTCAAACCCAAACAGGCAACATTTTCATTATTTCATGGAAGAATCATGAAGTTGATCATTCTGCAAAGGGGAAATGTTTTATCCTGGCTAATTCACAACATTTGCAGTTGTGTAGCAGCTGCAAGAGGCCTCTTTCTTTTATTCACTAGTGGGACATGGCCATCACTGGCTGGACCCTGTTTCCAGTTGCCCTTGAGAAGGTGATAGTACCTTTCCTTTTGGATTATAAACTGGAAAATGAAAGTAGGACACTACTGCATCACTGAAAGGAATGAGGAGAGTTTGTTTTTTGCAACTTGAAGATCAAGTGGGATTGTGTGGTGTATGCTGTGGATCTAAAAGGTTTTGTTATTTTTCAATGAGATAGGTAGTTGACGAGACACAGTGGCCCCAGGAATCTTTGAGTTAAGGGAAAGCTGCCTGACGACAGCCTTCAGAGAGGTTCGGCCACAGTTTATTGCAGATCTGCGAATGCCATGCACCAGGGAGATGCAGAAGCTTAAGAACAAGAAACATCTCTCACCGTCTCTTTCCCTGTGAGTGAAAAAGCCAAAATTCGAAGACTCTGTGAAGAAAGAATTCTAATCCAAGAAAAAACCAAGTTTTTCCCAACTGGCTATGGTTCAACGGTCGGTCTGCAAACAACAGCGTTTCATCAAGGCTGAAGCTTAGAAGCACTGTGCGAAATAACTCCCTCTTGTGGTCTGGATGTAATCTACAGAATTTGTTTTCTTGTCTGTAATTTTCCACCCATTATTTTTCGTCAACAATCTGTTTTCGTCTGTCTTATTTGCGAATGATTGTATGTGTGTTTGAGATTTCAAATGAGTAAAATCTCAATTGTACAATAGTAAATTAGTCATTCATTTTTTGCTATTTGTTAATAAATAGAGTCGTTTCTCTGTTAATGACAAAACCTGGTGTGAATCATTTTTGTCCTGAATAGCAGTCCATCAGGAAAATGGATCATTTTGGTGGATTAATTGGGTTGTTACACATTTGTGACGGCTAATGGAATAGTGGGGCTCAATTATCAGTGCACTCTTCCCAACCATTTCATGCAGGAAAATGTCACAAAATGATCCAGAAAAGACATTATTCACTTTGAGTAAGAACAGAAAATCGGAATATTTTTTAATGGGTGTGAAACTTGTAAATATTGATGTCCAAGGGATTTAGTTGTACATAGACAAGCAACACAAGATGTTGAGCAATTGAAGCAAGTGATTAGGAAGGTGAATAACATGGTCAGCTTTATTTAAAAATGACTAAAGTACAGTATAGAACATAGAAGTGCACAGCACAGGAACAGGCCCTTTGGCCCAAATGTTGTGCTGAACATGACACCAAATTAAACTAATCCCTTCTGCCTGCCCTTGGTCCATTTCCCTCCATTCCTTGCAAACTCATGTGCTTATCTAAAAGCTCCTTAAATGCCCCTATTGTATCTGCCTTCACCACCACCACCAGCACATTCCAGACTCCTACCACTCTCTGGGTAAAAAACTGGCCCCTCACATCTCCTTTGAACTTTCCCCTCTCACCCTAAATGAGTGCCCCGTAGTTTTAGTATTTCAACTCTGGGAAAAAGATTCTGACTATATAAGTATAAAGAAATCTTACTACAATTTTGGCCACACTTTGAGCACTGTGCACGCTTTTCAGTCCCCGTAACAAAGGGAGCATATGCTTACATCAAAGGCATAGAATCATAGAGTCATAGAGATATACAGCTCAGAAACAGACCCTTCGGTCCAACTTGTCCGTGCCGACCAGATATTCTAGTTAAATCTAGTCCCATTTTCCAGCATTTGGCCCACATCCCTCTAAACCCTTCCTATTCATATATCCATCCAGATGCCTTTTAAATGTTGTTCTTTGTTCTTTCGCCGTTACTGGTTCAACATCCTCAGTATGGTGAAGGTTCATCAGATTGGTCCCTGAGATGAAAGCTTTGTACTATAATGAAAAATTGAATGAATTGGGCCTATATTCTTTGGAGGGTAGAGGTTGAAAGCCAACATACTGAAGTGGCTCAACAGGGTCGACACGGAGAATTGTATCCCTTCCCCCGGCTGGGAAACTTTGAACTTGGGAGCTCAAGAAAAGGGGATCAATATTTAGGACTGAGACAGGGAGAATTGTTTTCACTCATAGGGTCATGGGTCTTTGGAATGCTCTACCCCAGAAAGTTGTGGATGTTCCTTTGTTAAATATATTTCAGTCTGAGATAGACAGAATTTTGGTCTCTCAGTTAATTAAGGGATAATGAGAACAGGCAGGAACGTGAGTGGATATTATAACATTCAAAATCAGAAACTGCTAGAGAAACTCAGTAGATCTGGCTGCATCAGTGGAGAGAGAAGCAGAGTTAATATTTTGGGTCCAGTGACCCTTCTTCGGAACTCCAGAACTCTTCAGATTATAATATAGTGTTGTTGGGCTAGATAACTTAAAAGCTGTTAACTGTGCAACACAAACTTTGTACAATACATCTAGAATTATGAGAACAACCTTTACACTCAATTTTTTCTAGGTCACTTTCTCTTAAACTCTCACAACTTGAGAGTATGTCACTTCCTTCTGTGAGATTGCAGACTATCACCTTGCAGGACTGTATCTAACATACTCCATGCCATGATAAAGGTCAGCTATGATCATACTGAATGTGGAACAGGCTCAGGAGAGCAATTGGCTTCTTTCTGCTCCCGTTTGTGTTGTAAAAAGGAGAAATGAGGACAAGTGACCAAGGTTTGGTCAAAGGAGTAGGTTTTAAGGAATATCTTAAAGATAACGAGGGAGATGTTGAGGGAGAGATGTTCCGGGATGGAGCTCCAGGGATTAGAGCTTTGATAGCTGGGAGTGTGGCACTGATCATGCATTGCTGAAGGTAGTTGTAATAGCAATACCAGCTGACTGCATCGTATGAGCTGCTGCTCACGGTGAAGATTTCTGCCACTGTCAGGATAGACAGGATCTGCTTGGTCTAACGCAAAAGAGAAAAACCTGGTCTAACAAGAAGAGTTTCTTGTATTTAACTTGTTACAGATTATTGCAGTTAGCCGCTAGTCACAGGTTGTTTGGCTGTGATACACACTGTTACAGAGACATTGAAGAGGATTCAGTTTTCACTCTCAGTCCTTTCGAGATCTGAAGCTGTTCCATCCACAAGTCTATTTGACATCACAGCGGGTGGAGATATAGCCCTCGGCAGCTTTAACCCTTTCAGACCCCAAAACAACAAAACTCAGGATGAAGACAAGGCTAGTGCTCGGGGCTTGGGGGGTTTCTCAACATTTTGCCTCTTCTGCCATTGACAGTCTATTGGGGGCTGACAAAGGGGTGAGCAATTCTTCTCTCCTCTTTTACACAAGTTTGAAACTTCATCCACCCTCCACCATTCACCTCCTTCCACCCAACGCCCTGCCCCTTCCGCTTCCCACACTGCCCCTTCCACCTCCCACACTGCCCCCACTCTGCACCTTCCACCCCCTGCCCCTTCCACTCTGTCCCTTTCACCCCCTACCTGCCTCTTCCAGCCTGCCCCTTTCACCCCCACCCTGCCCCGCCCAGCATCCACCCTGCCCCTTACACTCAGCCCGTTACACCACCCCACCCTCACTTGTAGTAAGAGGGCAGAGATCAGGGAGCTTCCTCGCAGCGTCTCTTGTCCAATCCCTCCCCACTCCTGCAAGGGTCAGGCCTCACACAAGGACCTGAAGCTGACCCTGACCAAGTGTAGCAGGCTGGCACATTCCATGGCCCAGGACTACGTGTTGAGACTTGGGCCAGCTGCTGCCAAGGTGCAGTGGGGAAGGACCACTGTCTGAGGTCTCCCTGCTGAAGATAAGTGGGGGTCCATTCAGTAATCGGACGCTCCTGATGCCTCAAATGCATGTATGTATCGTCTTGCATGTGTAAGAGATATCTTTGGTTTGTTTGGATAGAGCCAAAAGCCATTGTTCTTGTTTCCATGATATTCTACTGTACAGAAGCGAACTGATTTAGTGATAATGTGTACATATAAAGATATTTTTAATGAATAAGATATATTTTTGAAATAAAAAAGAGGGGCAGGAGCCAGCAGCATATTCAGAGTCTGCTCAGGGAGAACTCCACTCCCTCACTATCCCAAAAGGTAGTTAATTACATAGTGGCGTGGAGGAGGGGAAAACATTCTTTACAATCAGTAAACGCTGCCAAGTCTGCTCTAGAATGTCCTGGAAGCACCATCACCATCAACTTCAAACCGTGTTGGTTGGATTTCCCATCTCCTGACCTCAGAAAATGTTCGTGGTCAGCTGTACAAGTGAGGTTTGAAATATGCTGCACATACTCTTTCTTAGCACCTGGGGGATGAAGGTATCACTGGAAGTATATTTAACATTAACATTAAGCATATGATAATTGATCATGTCCTATTTTTCTTGGTTCCTGTACTCTCTTCAACATTTTGTTTCAGACACCATCCCTGAGAAATGTTAGCCAATATCCCACACAAAGTGTCTCACACTGATAGCGGAAAGCACTGTAACATTAAACAGAGAAATTGACTTGCGTATTAGCCTGAACTTTAATCATTACTTTAAATTAAAAATAGAGTCTCCAGCCTGGTCTCCGCTGAATTGTGAGTTATTACTCTATCCCTGTTTTGCTCCTGTCAGGGTTCAGGCACTGCCAGACAACTGGAGGACCATTAATCTCATTTGTCATTGCTGGCCTTCAAGTTTATTTAAGGAGACTTTCAAACAGCTTTAGAACATATGGGTTGTCAGCATCTGCTTGTTCCTTGTAATCATATCATTTGTCCTGCTTCATATCAAGTAATTGTTACTGTTAAAGAAAGCAGCTTAATAAGAATTGACGCCAAATTATAAATAGTGTCGCTGGTGACGTTAACATGCCTCCAAGAAGGAAATCTCTTCAGTCACCAAATCCCTTTTTCAACCCCAAATTGTGTTAAGCCACCGAGTGTAACTCAAAACATTCTTACAATGTGAACAAAATAGTCATGAGAATAAAAATGCAACATCTCTTCTGTCCTTACTTTCTAATCTGTCATTGGCTTGTTACACACATAGGCTTAATACACATCATCTCCAAATCAACACACGTTGTGGATGGGCATGTAATGTGGCTGAAAACAGAAGCTTCAGGCTGAATCTCACCTTTATTGGTGAAGTGTGAGTTGAGACGCGTTTATTGGAGGGATTCGAGCCATGAAGCCATTCACTGTATCTTACCACTCCACCCCATGGCATCTCTTACGTCAGATACCAGCTCCATCTCACCATGTGCCATTCACAGAGCAACACATCATTGATTAGAATTAATTGGAATCCCAATTTAAAAACTCATTAGGGGAGGTGATGGCCTAGTGGTATCATTGCTGGACTGTTAATCCAGAAACCCAGACAACATTCTGGGGACCCAGGTTCGAATCCCACCATGGCAGATGGTGGAATTTGAATTCAATAAAATATCTGGAATTAAGAATCTAATGATGACCATGAATCCATTGTTGATTGTCAGGAAAAAAAAAAACCATCTGAGTCACTAATGTCCTTTAGGGAAGGAAACTGCCATCCTTACCTGGTCTGGCCTACATGTGACTCCAGTCCCACAGCAATGTGGTTGACTCTGAACTGCCCTCGGGGCAATTAGGGATGGGTAATAACCTATTTCCTAGCCAGCAACGCCCTCATCGCATTAATGAATAAAAAACCCTGGACAAGTTCGGCCAGTCCCGAGCTGCCTTGTACAGCTACGGATATTTCCCCAGACATGAGCAGACACTGGAGAGATTGGTGCCCAGCTTTGTGGGAAGGGTCCTGGAGCTCTTGCTGGATTAGGTAAATGAACACAGAACTTCCTCCCTTCAGCCCCTCCCCAGGACCAGCAGAAAAGGACCCAACACCAGCCCCTGGCCAGCCTGGTGTGAGGGTGTCCTCCTGCATCAGTGCAGCCTCAGCATCCTGGAGGAATGCTCAGCTCTGTAGGAAGACGGACAGTAACCTCCTCCACTACTCTGCCAGGGTAAGTGCCACCTTCTTTTCACCAATACCTCACCCTCACGCTCTCTCTGCTGCTGCACCCACCTCCATCTAAGGCCCATGGTCTCCCACTCTCTCTCACTATTTCCTGCACCATCTTCCCTCACCCACTCTAACCCCCAACACCATTAGCCCACCACTAACCCTGCCTGCCCTCTGTGCTGCCCACTCACTCACTCGGGGCACCTTCCCACCTGGACTAACAGGAACAGCAGTACCACTCATTCCCATCTCCTATAATACCTACCCCTGTCTCATTCCAGGAGAGATACAGCCCCACAGTGCGTGCAGAAGGGGTGCAGATGGGCAGTGGGATGCCCAACATTCGGCCCCTCACCCTTTATGTAGTGAGGATCCTGACTCTGCCCACCCCGAGGGGCTGACTGGCAGTGTCCAAGCCTCTGGGCTAGTCTCAGAGGCTGCCCTTGCCTTATTGTGCTGGCAGCCCCTGGGTGAAGGCTATGCCCCTTGCCCTGACTGAGTCCTGCTGATAACCGAGACAAGCTTCCTGGCTTTGTGTCTGTGCTAAACAGCCCAGCGATACAGCAATACTGTGAGCCTGGTGTCTCTGGGTGAGGGGCAAGGCACAAGACAGCAAGGTAAGGCAGGGATGCTGTGGGTGGGCATCGGAGTAGGCTCAGAGTGAGTGAGGGTTCTGACAAGGAGTGAGGATCCCAGAGATACAGCCTGGGGCAGTCCCTGAGGTGGGGGCAGTGTAGGGGGGTGGGGGCGGTGTGTCCCTGACCACACAGTGCCCTTGCTGCAGCGTTACAATGAGAGTTACTGGGGCAACCTGAGGGGCAGCATTGAAGGGCAGAGTGTCCTGTAAGTGGGTCAGAGATGGAACATGACACTGGCACATGTTGGATGGCAATGTCCATGCATGTGGGCTGCATGTGGCTGGTGCCCATGGAGTGTGCCCCGAGATGTTTATGCCCAGTGACCAAATTGGAGATCCTTTGAAGCAGATAATGAGCTGCAGAGCCCAGGTATTCGCTCTGACCCACTCCATGTTGAGCATTCTCAATGGCTGTCTGGTTTTAAGGCAAAGTCAGGAGCTGAATATTACTGAGCTGAGTTGGGCTTTTAATAAAGAATTAAACTACCAAAAATCTACTTTAGTTGGCATCACCATTGCCTAGTGAGAAACTCTTCACACCACTTGGTAAAATCACTGAGTTTCTGTCAACATCAAGATAAACCTCACCGGATTCCTCATCCAATTCCGCCACCAACTCCACTATAGCCAAAACTGCTCAAATCTCTGTAAGAGTCTGCCTGCAGTTTCTGTAAAAAACAACAATAAATGTTATAACATTTATCCTCATGCTGTTTTTTTCCAAGAGGAAGCGAGTGGCCCTATTCCTGCTCCTCACTCTTGAAGACTTTGAACATCTCATCCAAAGGACGGTTTGTGTAAGAGTGCAGCACCCCCTCAGTCAGGCCTGGGAGGACCTGCCTCGGCTTTGTGCACACCTCTCTAGAGATGGGACTTGAAGCCACAAGCTTCCGATGCAGAGCTGCCTCAGAGCTACAGCTGCTATAACTGGGAGGTTGAAAATCTCAAAGCCCCAGTGAAAGACCAAAAAAAACCTGAAACGTGCACAGGAATGCTGGAGAGATTCAGCAGGTCTGGCAGCATCTGTGGAGACAGAAACAGAGTGGGCATTTTAAGTCCAGTATGACACTTCTTACAAATAATCTGAATTTGTTTCAGATCCAGGGTGATTCATAAAAGTTGAGATAAAGCCTCTATAAAATACTATGCTACCACTTGGAGCAAACTGAACAGAATTCATCAGTCAATAAATGTGGAGCTGCAAAAGCACAACCGGTCAGATATAGTTTATTCATCTGGTGCAGACATGATGAGCTCAATGGCCTCTTTCTGTGCTATAATTTTCCTTTGCTTCTGCAGTCTCTATGGAACTTAAACGTGATAGAAGTTTCTAATGGAATCTGACTGAACCATTCCTCTGTGAGTAGTCAGTAAATGGTTGGTTGTTTGTCCAAGTATGGTTTCCAGCCCAAACCCCAGCGGAGCCTGCGGCGATCATATTAAGACATGGTGGCAGCAGTCTGTAACCTATTTACTGAGATCCCAGGCAACCACTGGTAAAGGCAGGAAAGTGAAAAGCCATTGGCCAAAAGAGAACATGTGAGAAAGTATCCAAGACATTAAGCCAAGCAACAATTCATTCCTGGAGTCCCAGGACAGCCAACCAAACCACCCAGAATAATGGAGCAAGTCTCATCCCTTCCCAAGTCCCTGGAGACCAGCCTTGGCTCAGCCATGAACACAATCAGCTGGCATTGTCTCTTCAACCAATACTGCACTACCTCAGGTCAGTGTGGTGCTGCCCACGCTCTTCAGTAGAAGAAACTGTCAAATATGAAGCAGTCTTAAAGAACAGTTTGTAGCCTAATCCCTGAATAAAATGGTCCAAGTTTAAGCAGTGCAGCCAGGATCTGGGGAAACCTTTGGGTCAGCTCATAAATAACTGCCCAGATGGAATATTGAAAGCTGAGCTCATTTAGAGATGGCACCATAGCGAGCTGCTGGATGAAGCTTTCACAGAATTCCTGCTGTCTAAAGAGGACTTTATGTTTGATGAATCTGAGCAGTTCCCCAGGCTGGCCAAACTTTGAAAACAAAGCAAGCTTTTTTAAATCTGATAGTACATGGAAATTTCATGGAGGCCAGACTGCCATTTCCACCTCAATCCACTTCAACAGTTACACACAGAGTTGCCAATGTGTCGGTGTGAAATCGGATCCTATGCGGAAAGCGCACATGCACTGCTGATGGTTTGTGCTTGTATTGTTCTGGGAAAATACCTCACTGCCACCAAAACTGAATACCACACACGCCATTGCAGGACAAAATCTTAAAACCCGACCACTCCAATCTGCAAGAATCCAATCGATGGATGATAATGAAGAAACAAGATGCTTTCTTTTCAGGTAAAGTGTGAGCGCACAAAGGGCTTTCTGGTTTGTAGATACTGTGATTAATTTCAAGGATTAAAATCTGAAACTATATACATATGCAGGAGTGTCCATTCTTTCTGAGACTCACTGTGGCTAACGCCCGAGTTTGTCCATCTGTCTCCTGTTCAGTTTTATAAAGCAGGAGTTATTTCACACAGGGTGGGAGAGCAGGTTTATGCTGCATTCAGTATAATTGTAGGGTGAGGGGGAGGATAGCTGATGTTGTGTATGTCATTCATAGAATTCCTACAGTATGGAAAGAGACCATTCATCCCATCGAGTCTGCACGGACTGTCCAATGTACATCCCACCCTGACCCAACAACGCCGCCCTGAACCTGTCTCACGACACCACATTTACCATGACCAATCCACCTAACCTGCACATCTTTGGACTGTGAGAGGAAACCCTCGCAGACACAGGGAAAATGTGCAAACTCCACACAGTCTGATAGCTAAGGCTGGAGTTGAACCCAAGTCCCTGACACTGTGAGGCAGCACTGAGCATTATCCTTTATTCATCAGAGAACCTTGAATTTTCTTTATTTGCCAACTGCAGGTGAAATTCAAGTTACCACTGTAAATCGATCTTCAGCAAAAAAATGCTCCAACTCTGTGACCATCAGCAGATGTCGTAGATTGTTGGGTTTTGTTTGAGGAGAGCCTGGAAGAATGCCCTCTTGTGACTGCACGCACAAAGGATGATGGTGACCAGCTGCAAGAAAACGTACAGGACTTTGATTTGCTCTTTCAGGATAGAATGAAAATCTGCACGATGCTGTTAATGATGATTTAGCACTGGGAAAGATCCTGAACTGTGCTTTACTCTTTGAACTCAGCATCAACAAGCTCAGTCCTTTTGCCTTTGCTGAGAGCGATCAGGATTGTTTTAACAAAAGTGACAGTTCATTATGCTGAAGATATCAACGACATGTGACATAACAGCTTGATGCAATAACCCCTTTAAATGAAAAAGTATTAAAACTAAAAGACCTTCCTGTTGTCAAGGTAGCTGCTGCGGAACAAATTTTTAATATTGCTGAATCTGCACAAAGATCTGAACGTACAACTGTACATTCCTTCCCTAGCACTTAATCTTTCCCCAGAGTGCAAGCAATAAGAAGAACCAGAAAGTAGAGAAGGTGAAAAACTCTGTCCATCATTTTTCTACTGAGATCGAGAAATGGAAATCTCAGCGTTCTGACCTCAGTGCCTTCCGATGTGGTCAAAGTCTGTCCTACACAATCTCCAAGAGAGTCGAGAAGACAGTTAGAGATTGATGCCTCCAGGCAAGAGGCTGCTGGGGATAAGGAGTAGGAGAAGGATAAGAGCATTAGACTTTAGTAGGGGATGTTGGGGGGGTGGGGGCAGGAGTGGACTGTAGCATTACGGGTTAATAGCAGTCTGGTAACAGTCAGACTGCATCATCAATGATGTCAGATCATAAGGAGCTGGCACCTGAGGGCAGAAGCTTCTAGTGGAGCCTGGTTAAGCTGTGTCTTTGTAAATAATTCATAACTGCTTCTTAATTTGTACCAACATGGTTTCCAGCCCTCACCTGTCAAAAGGCTCCCAAACTAGCATTTGTTGCACAGTGATCATAGCAAACTACCCAGCAGCCTTCAGGACAACATCAACCACAACACCACACAACCCTGTCACAGCAACCTCTGCAAGACATGTCAGATCATAGACATGGACACTACCACCACACGTGGGAACGCCACCCACCATGTTCACTACAGATACCCATGTGACTCAGCCAGTGTCGTCTATCTGATACGTTGCAGGTAAGGATGCCCCGAGGCATGGTATATTGGCGAGACCATGCAGATGCTACGACAACGGATGAATGGATACCGCGTACCAATCGCCAGACAGGAATGTTCCCTCCCAGTGGGGGAACACTTCAGCAATGAAGGACATTCAGCCTCCAATCTTCAGGAAAGCATTCCCCAAGGCAGACTGTAATACACAACACGCAAAATCGACAAGCAGAGACTGATAGCCACGTTTCATACCCACAAAGACGGCATCAACTGTGATCTTGGATCCATGTCGCACTACAGGTGACCCCACCACACTGTTCTGTATCTGTAAAATCTTCCTTGCTGTCCTGTTTTGACAGCATCACCTTGGTAAATTGTTTTGATCTCTCTCCACACACACACACACACACACACACACACACACACACATCTGTGAGGCGAATCATTTTATCCAAGATGTGTGTTTATTTGAAGATACATGCTATTTTGGTCAAAAAACACACAATTTATAGTCACAGTCAGTTAGTGTGGCATCCTATGAATTCCAGCTTTCAGAATAAAACCAGCCTGCTTTCAGGTTAAAATTCTGAGACAGATTCTGAACAAAGCTTCAAGCCTATAATTCAGTGTCTGACCTGAGATGTCACCTTTTGTATATTCCTATGGCTCTGCCTCATTGCCATGACAGGACAGAACTGATATTGACTTTATAAAGACTTCACATACCATCTAACACTCTTGGTCACCTGCAGAGATTTATCATCTGACTCTGCACTCACATGATTTTTATAAACTTTTGATGTCTCTGCCTATAAACTCTGTGTCTGTGTGCCCTGCTCTCTCACTGCATCTGACGAAGGGGCTATGTTCTGAAAGCTTGTGTGATTCCAAATAAACCTGTTGTATAACCTGGTG
Organism: Ginglymostoma cirratum; assembly: GCA_024137785.1. Taxonomy (NCBI): domain Eukaryota; kingdom Metazoa; phylum Chordata; class Chondrichthyes; order Orectolobiformes; family Ginglymostomatidae; genus Ginglymostoma; species Ginglymostoma cirratum. The sequence continues at coordinate 2,705,498 of JAHRHZ010000004.1, forward strand.
TCATGTGACTTCTGGCTTAAGCCTGTGCCATCTAGTTTTGGACTCCCAAACACTGGGGAAAAGACCTTGACCATTCACCTTATCCATAAAAAAAGTCCATATGTTGTGGATCGACCCACAATGCCCTTAGGGAGAGAGTTCCAAGATTTTGACCCAGCGACAGTGAAGGAACTGTGACATACTTCCAAGTCAGAATAGTGAGTGGTTTGGAGGGGAACTTGCAGGTGGTGATGTTTCCATGTATCTGCTGCCCTTGTCTTTCTAGATGCAAGTGGTTGTGGGTTTGGAAGGTGAATTATTTGACTGATTGTAGTTTCATATTTATAACCATTAAGGACCGCCCAATTGTAACCTTGGCAACAAGAGGAGAACTAAAGTCACAATGCCTCATTACCATCTGTCGCATTGGCAATAGAAATATATTAGAGGCGCACACAATTAAAAAGGGACTTTTACTTTCCTGCTTTCAGTAAAATGCAAGTCTGTTTGTGTCAATAGAATTGATCCAAACCTGAAAATAGTCTCTATCATCCTTTGTCTAAAGTTTTCCTAAAAGATCCACGGAAACCTTTTAAGTTCTTAACATGCAAACTATATATTTCGCACCCATGTATATTCTCTGGTGCATTACCAGGAGCACTGGACAGCGACACTGTGTTATTTATTGAGTTACTGCACCTTTGCTGTCTAATGGGGAAGGAGGTGATCATGCCCAATGGCTTCACATGGCTTTGTCATATGATGTAACAGTTTGTTGCTCAGATGGTTGGATGCTTCTGCTGATTGCTCAGTTTTTCCTCACTGACTGTGGATCACTCTCTCGAAGCACCAATAACTTTACGTGACAACCATCAAGGGAAATGTGGAATCATGAAAACATCTTATTTTTGACTTTGTGCAAGCATCATGTTTCCATTGTCACATTTGTATTTTCATAAGACACTGTCATCGAGCAATATTAACAGTCAGCTCAAAAAGGCAAGAATGTGTTTTCACTACAGCTAAAAATAAGTGTCTAAGCTACAAATACTAAAATTTTCAAATAGCTTTATTTATTTAAGTAGTTATAGAATATGTGGAGAACCAGACTCCCTTTGTAGTGTGCAATGGAACCATAAAGAGTCATCCAAAGTCAAAAACAAACCATTCAGCTCATTGGATCCATGCTGGCTCCCTGCAGAGCAATCTAACGTGTGCCATTCCACCACTCTGACCCTGTAGTCCTACGAGTTTACTTCCCTGAAATGTCTGACAAACATCCTTTTGAAATCATTTGCCATCTCCTCTTCCACATCACATGTGGGCAACAAGTTTAAGATCATTACCACTCACTGATTCCAAAAAAGTCTTCCTCACATCTTCCCTCTTTCTCTTGCCTGAGATTTAAATGTATTTGTACTATCAATTAACGGTAGATAACGTTATCTAAACATATCTTAATCCTTTATGCTTCTGCAGGATCTCACCTCAATGTCCTTTGCTCCAAGAACAACTCCAGTTTCTCCAAACTAACTGCTTAGTTAAATTCCTTATCCTGGAGCTATTCTGCTAAACTTCCCCTCCACCCCTTCAAGGATGGATATGATCTTTCTAAACTGTGATGACCTAAGCTGGACACAGTACATTGTAATGATACGGAGACAGACAGTCAAGCCAAACCTACCTCTGTGTTTGCGATGCAATAAAACTTAAACTTTCAAAAGACCCTCAAAATTGACCCCAAGTAGTTCCTAACCAGACAATTTTGAACAGCCAATCCCAGGCTCTGCAAACAATCAATTCTAGACACCACGTCTGTGGCTTAAACAAAGGATTTAGCAACTTACTCACGAGGTAACTTCAGCACGGCAAAATTAAACAACCAAGTGATCTAACTGATGTCTATGATTTAAACCCAATAGCCTTTCTTTTCAACCCCATTCACACAGAATACAGACAAACCAACACAATTAAGAGATAACTAAAAGAAGAAAACAAACTGGCAGATTACTGAAGTACTACTTAGAGCATAGAACGTTACAGTGCAGTACAGGCCCTTCGGCCCTTGATGTTGCGCCGACCTGTGAAAAGTTTTCACAATGTGTTGTTCCACAGGCCTGGACAATTATTTGTTAGCTGGTTTTCTGAGGATGTCGATCAGGGCCATACTTCCAGTTGTTACTGCTGACATCAGTAATACATACGAATTAGTTTCTATCCTCTGAACTTCTAATTGCTAATAATGGGAGGTTAGGCAGGATGCTTTTGAATCTTCATGCTGTAACATCTTCTCACTCCTTCTCACAAACAATACAGTTCAAAACCCAATTCAAAATTTTGACCTCTCCCTGATCATCTTCTCCATAAGGTCCTAGTTACCATTCAACACCTGCCATCAGCTGGAGTATAAGGTCTCTCCAGACTTGCTGGAACCAATTCCCATGTAATGATGTAATTATTGGCCAACATCTGCCGTCTGTTTAAACACACTGCACTAAAACCAACTTGCAATTAACTTCCATGATACCTTCCTTTGGTGGAAATGTTGAGCTGTACAGCTTGGAAACAGACCCTTCGGTCTAGCTCGTCCATGCTGACCAGATATCCTAAATAAATCTAATCCCATTCGCTAGCATTTGGCCCATATCCCTCTAAATCCTTCCTATTCATGTATCCATCCAGATGCCTTCTAAATGTTGTAATTGTACCAGCCTCTGGCACTTCCTCTGGCAGCTCATTCCATACATGCACCATCCTTAGTTGCCCCTTAGGTCCCTTCTAAATCTTTCCTCTCTCACCTTAAACATATGCCCTTTAGTTTTGGACTCCCCAACCCCAGGGAAAAGACCTTGACTATTCACCCTATTCATGCCCCACATGATTTTATAAACCTCTACAGACCCCTCAGCCTCCGACACTCCAGGCAATATAGTCTTAGTCTATTCAGTATCTCCCTACATCTCAAACCCTCCAGCCGTGAGCAAGATCCTTGTAAATCTTTTCTGAACCCTTTCAAGGTTTACACCATCCTTCCTATAGCATGGAGACCAGAACTGATTGCAGCATTCTAAAAGTGGCCAAACCAATGTCCTGTACAGCCACAACATGACTTCCCAACTCCTACACTCAATGTACTAACCAATAAGGGCAAGCTTACCAAATGCCTTCTTCACTTTCCTGTCGACCTGGGATTCTACTTTCAAGTAACTATGAACCTGCACTCCAAGGTCTCTTTGTACAACAACACTCCCCAGGATTTATCATCAAGTTTATAACTCCTGCCCTGATTTGACTTTCTAAAATATGCAACAAGGATGCTCTTAATCTTGGCCTTGTCCTTTCTAGGTGCTAATTTTATGTCAGTAGTACATGAGGCTGGCTAATTTGCAGGTTCTTATCTACAAGGATGCCCTATCCTGGAAGCTGAGTCTTGAGACTGAGCAGCTGTATGGTTTGGTGCTGTGCAATCAGTTTAGTCCTGGTGCACTCTGCCACATTGTGTAAGTCTTGGCTAAAAGCTTTGGAATCCTGAGAGACAAAACTACTTTTGGCGCCCCAACAATTCCAGCCATACCGTTGCTGTTCACTCTGCTTCATCAGAACAGTTGTACGACTGGACAGCAGGTCCCAATGGCACATACCGTTGTAGAACCTTGATGTTTAATTATCAAGTTTGTTAAAACCAGAAGATAGCCCAATCCATTATGATGTCTTAGGCCCCTATGACACCAAACTAGTTCACCTTCTACCCGTAGCAGTTGCCTATTATAGCAATAATGAAGCAGTTGACTAAACGGAGCATATACTGTTAATTAAGAAAGAGACAAAGAAGTAATGGAAACTGAAGTGGGGTAAATTGGAGTCAAATTAGATACAGAGAGAATTAAGGGAAGGAGAGAAAGATTGGATTTAAACTGACCGAAAAAATCCGGGAAAATGATGTGAAAAAATGTAAAAATTAAAATCTTTAATATGCAAATATGAGATTGAATAGTTTACAATCTCCACCTTTTGGTCTCAAGAGCTGAATTGATATTGTGTTAGCAAGTCACATTTTAATAAGTTCTCACACACTTAATTACCAGGTTTAACTTTCAATGGAGAGATAAATGAACAAATAACGTGCAAAACTAATAGGATCCTATGGTGGTGGTGGGGAGGGGGCGGGCGGGGAGACAGTGTGGCTGTATTAATGGCAAGATGATGTTTATGCAAAAGCAACTGGTATATAAATTGCCCGGCAACCTCTCATCAATAAGCAGGCAGAAGGCAACAATGCAGTTCTGAAATGTTTGTATTTCTATGTCAGTCATTAACGTTCTGTCGAGGTGCACTGATATCAGTAATGGTCAGAGAGAAATAGAATAAACAAATAAATGAACTTTTCAGTATTTGTCTGTAAAGTTGACAGATGTTGATTTATTGATAGTTCTGATGGTGATAATCCCAAGGAGCTACATGATTCATATTCTGTCAAATTGTTATAGACCATATTAAACAAACTCTGAATTCAGCTTTGTACCTACTAAGCCAGTGTAATGTCTGGTTTGCAATTCAAACTGCCCATTGAAATCTAACAATTACCCCACATTCAATGTCCAGTCTTGATGAATCAGGCAAAATATTATCATCCTGCAAATATGTCCAATCTAGAATTTGTTACTCCAGCCTTGACTATTCTAACTTGCTCTGATCCAACATTCTACTCCTCATCAGCCTGAGGTTATGGGAGAGTGTACGGCTTGTGGCCTAACTCCCACTATTCCTGAGTGCACTGAGCTACATAGGTACCTAGTTAAACAACACCTCCATTTTATAATCATCATCCTTGTTTTCAAATCCCTTACCATTTCCCCCTGCCTCTCCCTAGCTCTGTAACTTCCTCCAGCCCTTAATCCTCAGAGATATCTGCACTTCTCTAATTCTGGCCTCTCATTTTAATTATTGTGTTGTTGGTGCCTCACTGTTTTCTACACCTTTCCCCACCTTTACAATGCTGTCACTTCAACCAAACTCTTTGCTATCTAATTCAATAATTCACCATGAGGCTGTATCATATTACTCCTGCAAAGTACCCTGGGATATTTGATACATTAAAGGGTTAAATAAATACCACTCTCTGATTACCACGTAACATCTAATCATTACAAGTGCACAACTGGGGAAGAGTTTGTAAGTTTGGTTACTACATCTTAGCGCAAGCTGAGTTCAGATTAGGCTGCAATGAATAGAGAAAGCCTCCTGGCTTTGTTAATTGTCAGGGTCCCACATGATACATGCTTTGGTAGCTTCGACTGAAATCGGAGAGAATGTAACCGTCAGCCCTTAAATTACCAATGCCATTCAGATAGGTTACAGAGAAGGGAGAAAACTTTCCCCTTAGTAGAAGTGTGAATAACAATGGGGCATAGATTTGAGGTAAGGGGCAGGTGGTTTAGGGGGAATTTCAGGAAATTTTTTTTCACCTAGGATTTGTTGTGTATTTTGGAACTCACTGGTAGTTGAGGTGAAAACCATCACAATATTGGAGGAGTATTTAGATGAATACTTGAAACACCATACACGACAACCTTTGGGTGAAAAATGTCTCCTTAAATTCTCCCTAAACCACCTGCCCCCTTACCTCAAGTCTTTGGCCCCTCATTATTTACCCTTCTACTAAGGAGAAAGGCTTCTTCCTTCTCTGTAGCCTACCTGAACGGTATTAGTAAGTTGAGAGCATCTCAGTGTTGATGGTTTAAATTCTCTACAGGATTAAGGACCAAGTACCAGGAAATGGGATTAGAGTAGATAGGTGCTTGATAACTGGCAGGGATTGATGGGCTGAAAGATCTCTTTCCATGCTGTAATACTCTATGACTGCAAAAAGCTGATGGGAATTTAGGGGCCTTGATGCTGTGACATTTTTGATGCAGTGTAGAAGCAGCTTTACTTGACAGCTAACTTCATTACACCTAGCCTCAAGTGAATCATGCAGGCACTGAGGGATTCTCTCAGCAAGACAGACACACAAAGGGGCAGAGAATAGAGAGATACAGACTAGATGCAGGAAGATGGGATCAGTTTTGTATAGCATTGTGGTCAACACAGACATGGTGGGCTGAAGAGCCTGTTCCTGTGTTGTATTGTTCTTTGTTCTAAGGATGCGAGATAGTTGGTATTGGATCAGCCTCCTTTTTTCATTTGTTGATGGGATGCAGTCATCGTTGGCTAGGCCAGCATTTATTGCCTATTCTTAATTGCCCTGATATTACCACCTGCCTGATATTCAATTCTGGCTCATTTGGCCTTTTAACATTTAAAATAAAATACCACCATTTACCTACAGAAGGTGAAAACCTTGATCCCTGCACAGTTTTGACAAAATATGTTTTCCGGCTTGTATTTCATGATTTGGTTAATTCATTTAGCTCAATGCAATGCAATGATATAGCCCAGATGTTATGCTGCAAAATGTCACAGATGCTTAATTGGTGAATGAAAGCCTTTGATTGCCAGGATAACAAAGGGATTAACCTATTTATTATAAATGTACTAAGCTTAGTTGAGGCACTTTCTTTCAGGCTGTACAGTCTGTTGTGATCAGATTTGGCGAATTTGTAAAAGTCGAATCAGAAATTTGGTTTGGAGTTCCTGTTGTAGTAGTGCTTCAAAGAACAAATCCAAAAGTTGGGAGTGATACTTTATAAACTCCCTTCCCCTTCTTCAGCAGAATTCATGATATTGATTTTAAATTGTGCGAAAGCAATAATCGCTTGAATAATTCACGACGTTCTTCAAGCTTTTAAACTTTTCTAAATGGGGTTTTAGATAGCTAATTTAATAATTTAGGTGCAGTGCAATAATGTGAAATCTATCTTTAAACCAAAACAGTTTAAATTTAATCAAAGACTGCTCTTAGGTTTTTTTGTTCATGACATAGACAAGTTGGACTGAACTGCATGTTTCTGTGCTGTATGACTCTATGACTCTAGGGGATGTGGGTGTCGCTGTCTGGGCTAATATTTATTGCCTATCCCTAAATGTCCTCAAGATGATGTGCAGTTTTTAATGCACCTATCTGTTTAAAGAATTCCTGGTCCATATGTCACAGAATCAACTAATTGTTCAATATTTTAAGAGCCCCACTTTCCTGAAAAAGCTTAATCTGCAGTGGCCTTACATTTTCTGCCCTGATTTCCTTACACTGCGGCTTGTGATGAAAGTTAAACTAAATGGTAATGGCGGCAGAAAATATAGGCAACAACATTAGAACTGAGCGACAAAAGAGAAAGGAATTGTCATTGCTAGAAATCTAAACCAATAAAACAAAAATGGCAGAAATATATGACAGGTCAGACCCCACATGCAAAGAGAAGATATAGGTTAAATCTTCAGGTACAAGCTCTTTCTCCAAACAATCCTTTGTTTCCTTATTCGAACTAAGTAACAGATCAATTAGCTCAGTTGGTGATGCAGATTGATGCCAACAATGTGGATTCAATTCCCTCAGTGACTGAGGTTATCATGAAGGACCTCTCAGCTCATCAAAATAAACTACCACAGTCATTTCTTTCTCCCTAATGAGAGAATGGAACTATGGGGAGTTTACCTTTTCTTTTAGTGCTAAGTAACAAAGAATTTGCTTTGAAGCAGTGAATATTTTTCTTAAAGTATCAAACCATTTTAGGACTAGCTAAAGGGGATCTTAGACAAAACATAGGACTTCCTTCGAAGACATGACCAAATGAGAACATTTTAACCCCATCACACCCTCAATAAATGCTTTCCAACTCATTGGTGCCTAGGCCTTGGTTCACCCAATCCCTGAAGGCAACCTCCTTCTCTAACATGATCTCATGCCCAACCCTTGCACCCTCCACCATAACCTTGCATCTTCCTGAGTCGCTTATGAGCCATTGCACAGAGCTGGCAGCTGGCAGCCTCCTGCCTGTACCGGGGCTTCTCCTGCCTGTCCCAGGGCTTCTCCTGCTTATCCTAGGGCTTCTCCTGCCGGTCCCAGGGCTTCTCCTGCCTGCCACAGGGCTTATCCTGCCTCCCCCGGACTTCTCCTGCTTGTCTCAGAGCTTCTCCTGCCTGCCCCAGGGCTTCTATTTGGACAGAGAGGATGTTTCACATGCACTCAGTATCCTGCCCTCCACAAACTTGCTCAGGATTACAATTCCCCTAAACACCTGTGACCATCCCAAGCGTGGGATCACAGGTCGATAAAATAAACAGATCCATGGAACTTCCAACACAACTTGGTGAACACAGTCAAAAAAAGAACAACTTCATCTGATGCTTTTATTAGGGAAAAGTATTTCAAGTGGTTAGGACATTTTGTCGCGGAATTACATCACTGAATTTTGAAAGAACCGCTTGATAAGTTGTGAACTGGAGAGTGGAATATCAACATAAAAGACTTCCCAATATGGTAATCCCCTAAACAATCCCCTTTTATGCGTTACTGTACTTGTTTGGTCTTTACTCCTTCGTTTCTGCTGAGTTTTTATTTAGGTTTTTATGTCAATGACTTAATAACTATGTAATGATCAGTCCATCAACAAACCATTGACTGTGAATTTGAAATAGTGGTGCTTGTCGAGTGCAGCAGTGGGAAAAGAGTTGGGGCTATGATTAGACTGTGAACAGAAGGTTTACCATCTACATTACGTCTCCATTTGGAGCAATGCAACAGCGTGATCACTAAGCCATAGCACAGATGAATACAAATGGGGGAGGAGATGGTTTAGTGGTTTTGTTGTTGGATTGGTAATCTAAACAATGGTAACATTCAATGATATCACTATCACTGAATTCCCCCACTATCAACAGCCTGGAGAATACCATTGACCAGGAGATCAACTGGACTAGTCATCTGAATAAAGTGGCTAAACGACCAGGTCAGATATTAGGAATCTTGCAGCAAGTAATTGACCTCCTGACTCCCCAAATCCTGTCCACCATCTACAAAGCAAAAGTCAGGAGTGTGACAGAATACTCCCCACTTGCATGGATGAGTGCATCTCCAAGAACACTCAAGCACCTTGACACCATCCAGGACAAAGCAGCCCGCTTGATTGGCACCATGTCCACAAACATCCACTCCCTCCACCATTGACGTTCAGTAGCAGCAGTGTGTACTACCTACAAGATGCACCGCAGTAACTTGCCTAAGATCCTTAGACAGCACCTTCCAAACCCATGAACGTATGGGAACACCATACGTTCATGTTCCCCTCCAAGACACTCCCCATCCTGACTCAGAAATATGCCACTGTTCCCTCAGTGTCATTGGATCAAAATCCTGGAATTCTCGCCGTAACAACATTGTGGGTCTAGCTACAGCACACGGACTGCAGCAATTGAAGAAGGCAGCTCACCATCACCTTCTCGAGTGTAATCAGGAATGGGCAACAAATGCTGGCCCAGCAGCAACACCCTCATCCCAGGAATTTTTTGAGAGGCCTGTTAGTTAAAGATTTTACTGCACTATCATTGAATAATTTATCACACAATTTATTACCCACCGCCACCATCCGCCCCCCCGCCGCCCGACTCCATTATATCCTTTGTTCCTTTAACATTAGCTTTTTGTGCAGCCCTCTTTCCTTTTGCCTCACTGTCTGGACTCTCAAATTTCCTCTTTAATGCCTGTCAACTCCTTTTACTATTTTAAAATCCTCCTCAAAGTTTTAATTACCCTCCAAATGTTAAAACAGAATTAGTTCTTATTTATGCATTTTTCCCCTCTGTTCCAATAAAGCCCTATGAACTGTTTTCTACATTTGAGGCATATAGAAGAGCACAAATTCTTTGGAGAAGTTCTGTCAAAGTAGGATAGAATTAGAAAAGCAGATAGTTTTAAACAGGATTTACTGATATATTTAAGTAATTGTAGAGCTAACTTTGGGGTATGGATCTGTCAGCAACAAGACCACTACAGACTAATGATCTCCCAATGAACTAATGTTATTTCAATTCAAGTTTTAACATGAAGAGGCAATGCATAAGGTATTCGTAAAAATGACTAAGGATATCATAAAATCATACCAAGTTACACACAAATGCTAGATGTACTTGTTGCTGAAACCCTCATCCATGTCTTGCTTCCTCTAGACTCAACTATTCCAGCCTTCCTTCGCCAACTTCAATAACGGGAATAATAAACTGGAATTCATCCAAACCTCTGCTGCTTATATCCTCAGTCACAACAATTCCTTCTCACACATTGCCCCTGTGATCCCTAATCCGTCATTATCTGGCAATACCTCAATTTAAAATGTCATCTTTTTTCAAATCCCACCATGTGTCACTGATCTCCATTACTTCTACAGTCACTGAGATCTCTGTGTCCCTCCAACCCTGGCCTCTTGCATATCCCTGATTTGATTCACTTTACCACTGGGTGGTGGGGTGGGTCAGGGCAGGTGCAGGGGGGAGTGGGGTGGTGGTATCTTCTATTGCCTATCCTCTCAGTTCAGGGATTCCTTCCCTGCACATCTCCACTTCTCCCTCCTCCCTTCAGAGATTCTTTATAACCTATCTCCTTGATGAAGACCAACATGCCATTTGCCTTCTTCATCACTGGTTCCATCTAACTTTCAGTCATTGGTGGACAAAGACACTCAGTTCTTGTTGAACCTCCCCCTTTCCCAATCTGTTCAATTGGGTCAATGGGCTGAAGAGTGGCAGATAGAGTTTAATGTAGATAAATGTGAGGTATTGCATTTTGGTGTCCCTATTATTGCCTTATGTGGCTGAGTGTCATATTGTATTTCATAATGTTCCTGTGAATTACCTTCAAACATTTTATGATTTGATTAGTGCTACATAAATGCAATTTGTTGTTGCTGATGCATTGTTATTACTTGGGTTGGCTCTGATGACGAATCGTTTCAGTGTAGGTTACATAACCTGGAGACTCTAACTCCTTATGAGATTGGGGGTTCTGCAAACTGCAACCTACTAACTGGCAATATATGACAATCTCCAGGGGAGCAGTTGTCATCTCTCCCGAGAGTTCAGTTGTGCAAAACACCACCAACACATCACAACACCCTCCAGATAGATCTTTAATTTGGTGTGTGTGTGACTGAGATTTCAACCCATTAATCTCAGTGGCGTCAACTACAGGTACATGCTCCGGATTTATTCGACGAGTCAAACTGACTCTGGTGAGTAAACTGACTAAAATCTAAAAAAGATTCATACTATAAGTCTACCTTGACTGGACTTCATGATTGGCAGTTATTTTGGACTCTGTATGTGATGTGTTGTGTTTAATGTTGTAAGGAGCAAAACACTGCATTATTATTTTTACTGAAATGTATCCGCATTCTAGCCTAGAACAGAAAGGAAATGTTTTCCATAAATCAATTTTTAACGCTGTCCTCATTAGAATGTTAAAGCTCATTAGAACTACATTGTGGAATCATAGAAAAGTGAAGCACAGGAGGCTGTTCTGCCCATCTATCTCAAGACATTCAGTTAATGCCACCGCCCCACTCTTACGCCCAGCCCTGCAAATTCTTCTTCTTCAGGTTTGGAAGGTAACTGTTGATTCTGTAGTCACAACCGCATCTGAGTATTCCAAACCTTAACCCACTCAACACTTAAAATTTCTTGATTGCATTGCCTCTCACTCTTTTGTCAATCATCTTCACTCAGTGCCCAGTTGCTCTTACCCCTCCAGCCATTGGAAACAATTCCTCTTTGTTTGTTCTGTCTAAACCTTTCACGATTTTAAAAGCCTCTAACAAATCTCCACTTAGCCTTCTCTGCTGTAAGGAGAGTAACCCCAGCTGCTCTTGCTCGATCGCATAACTCCACTCTGACATCCTTGGAATCATTCTCATTTCCTTCTCCAAAGCCTTTGCTCTCATTATAAAGTGCAGTGCCTGAAATTGGGGCACAATGCTGCAGGTGGGACTAAGCTAATGTTTTATATACATTTTGGAAGACTTCGCACCAAAGTCCTGTATAATTGCAGCAAGATATCCCTGCTCTTGTACTCAAAACCCCTCACTGTGAAGACCAACATACCATTTGCCTTTTTCGTTACCTGTTCCATCTTATTTTCAGTGACTGGTGTATGAGGATACCCAGTTCTTGTTGAACCTCCCCCCATTCAATAGGGGCAATGGGCTCAGGAGTGGCAGGGGAGTTTAATTTGGATAAATGTGAGGTATTGCATTTTGGTAAAACAATTACGGACAGGACTCATACAATTAATGGCAGGATATTGGTAGTGTTGCAGAGCAGAGAGACCTAGGGGTTCAGGTACATGGTTCTTTGAAGGTTGCGTCACAGGGAGACAGGGTGGTTAAGAAGGCATTTGGCGTGCTTGCTTTCATAGCTCAGGCCATTGAGTATAGGAGCTGGGACGTCGCGTTGAAGTTGTACAGGACATTGATGAGACATTGTGCAGTTCTGGTTGCCTTTTTAAGGGCTGGATATTATTAAACTGGAGAGGGTGCAGAAAAGATTTACTAGGATGCTGCCAGGAAGGGAATGTTTGAGATATAGAAATAGACTGGAAAGAAAGACTGGGACTTTTTTCACTGTAGCATAGGAGGTTTAGGGGTGACCTTATTGAGATTTATAAAATCATGAGGGGCATAGAGATAAGGGGAATGACAAGGTCTTTCCCTTGGGGAGTTCAAAATTAGGGGGCATATTTTTAAGGTGGGAAAAGAAAGATTTACAAAGGACAGAGTTGTTTGTATGTGGAAAGAACTGCCTGAGAAAGTGGTAGACACAGTCACAAATTACAATGTTTAAAAAACATTTAGATATGTGTATGAATAGGAAAGGTTTGGAGCGCAGGCAGGTGGGACTTGTTTAGTTTGGGAACATGGTTGACGTGAACAAGTTGGACCAAAGGGTCTGCTTCCATGCTGCATGACACTATGACTCTATTCCCTATAAGATAATAAACTGCTTTCCTGCTTTTGTTATCAAAGAGGATAATGTCACATTAATCTATATTTTACTTCATCTGCCATGTTTTTGCCCACTCACTCAACTTCTCCAAATCACACTGAAGCATCTCTGCACCCTCCTCACAGCTCACCATCCCACCCAGCTTTGTCTCATCTGCAAACTTGGAGATATCACATTTAATTCCCTCATCCAAATCATTAATATATAGTGGGTTTTTGGTGTCCAAGCACTGATCCCCGTGATACCTCACTGGTCACTGGCTGCCCCTCAGAAAATGACCCGTTTATTCCTATTCTTTGTTTCGCGTCTACCAACCAGTTTTCCATCCAGGCCAGTACACTAATCCCAATCCTACATGCTTTAAGTTTATGTTGGATCTTATCAAACATCTTCTGAAAGGCCAAGTAAATCACATTCGCTGGACCTCCCAGTGCGTCCAAAGTTACATCCCTAAAAAATGCCAATAGATTTGTCAAGCTTGATTTTTCTTTCATAAATCCATGCTGATTCTGTCTGACCCTGTCACTGTTTTCCAAGGGTTTAGTGATTGAATCTTTTATAATGAACTCTAGAATTTTCCCTACTAATGATATCAGGCTGACTGGAATATAACTCCTTGTTTCTCTCTACTTCCTTTTTTAAACAGTGTGGTTACATTAGTGACCATCCAATCCGTAAGAACTGTTCTGGAGTCCATAGAGTCCTGAAGGAAGACCACTAATGCACCCACTATATCTAGGGCTACTCCCTTAAATACGCTTATTGCATTGTTGCACTTTTGGAGATGCTAGCCCTTCAAGTGAGGTATTTAACTGAGGCTCCAAATGCCTCTCAAATGGGCATAAAAAATCCTGTGTCACTCATTTGAAGTGTAGCAGGGGAGTTCTCTTTGGCATTCTGGCTAACATTTGCTCAACAAAACAACCCCTTGAACAAATGTTCTGTCACATTGCGGTATGTGGGATCTTGTTGTGTACAGATACAGGTGGGCAGCTGTGTTTCCTCTGCTATAACATGTGATTACACTTCAAAAGTACATCATTAGCTGTAAGTTGCTTCGGGACTTCTGGTGGTCATGAAAAATAAATGGATTTATATAGTGCATTTCACAACTATTGGATGTCTTAAAATGAAATGCATCCAATGAAGCACATTTGATATGTAGCCACTGCTGTAATGTAGGGAACACAGCAGCCAATATGTAAACTGGAAAAAAACAAAAACAAATTGCTGGATAAACATAGTAGGTCCAGCAGTATCTGTGGAGAGAAAGCAGTGTTAATATTTTGGCTCCAGTGACCCTTCTTCAGAACATACCCTTAACTCTGTTTTCTCTCCAGTACCAGCAGTTCTTTAGGTTTTTATATAGAAAGTAAGTTTTCATTAGCAACAGTGTGATATATGTAGAGAATCTGTTTTGTGACATTGACTGAAGAATTAATATTGACCACAAGACTGGAGAGATCCTCCACACGCTTCTATGAAATAGTGGTAGGTAATCTTTTATTGGGTCATTGAATATTTTAAAGATAGAGGTGAATAGATTCTTGACTAACGCAGTAATCAAAGGTTATCAGGGTGGCTGGGAATATGGATTGAGGCCACATATAGATCAGCCATGGTCTAATTGAATAGCGGAGCAAGTTTGATGAACCGAATGACCTAATACTGTTTGGAGTTTACATGTTCATATATCCATGGGACAGAAAAGTGGCCTTGGTTTAATGCCGCATCCAAAACATGGTACCTCTGAAAGTGTGGCACTCTTTCTGTAGGGTAGCAGAGTGTCAGCCTTGATTTTTCTATTTGAGAAAGGCAGCATATAAATGCAGGTCTTCCTTTTCTTATCTTTTCCCCTCTGGTGCCCCCATGATTATTATGTTGATTCTTGAGATGTGGGTGTTGCTGGTTAGGCCGGCAATTATTGCCCAACCTTAATTGCTCTAGAGAAGGTAGTGGTGAGCTGCCTTCATGAACCGCTGCAGCTATTGTAGGCACAGTGCTACCTATTACGTTGTTAAGAAGGAAGTTCCGATGTTTTGATCCAGCCATAGTGAAGGTACTGTCATAAGAGTTCCAGGCCTGTATAGCATGTGACCAGGAGGGGAACTTGCGGTCCTGGTGTTACCATGCGTCTGTTGTGTTTGTCCTTCTAGGAGCTAGTGGTTGTGGGTTTGGAAGGTGATGTCAAGGGAGCTTTGACAAGGTGTTGTAATGCATCTTGTGGATGGTACACCCAGTTTGAATTGTGTGCCTGCTTTGGATGGAGTGAATATTGAAGGTGGTTGAAGAGGTGAATGTTGAAGAGAAAGGATGAAGGGTGAAAATTGAAAGGTGATAGATCGGAGTGAATGTTGAAGGGGATGGATGGGGGTGACATTGAAAGGGGATAGATGGGGGAGATGTGAACAGGAATGAATGGTGGGTAAATGTTCAAGGGGGTGGATGGGAATGAATATTGAAGGAAGTGGATAAAAGGTGGATATTCAAAATGGTGCCTGGAGGGATGGATTGGGGTTGAATATTGAAGAGGATGATGGGCGTAAATATGGAAGAGGTTGAATATTGAAGGGTGGGTGGGGTGAATATCGCAGGAGGGGAATGAATTTTACCCTTGCAGTGACGCGCTGGTAGACAAGAGGGCGCTGCTGGTGGAGGGTTGTCTGAGGTCACGTGGTCGGGCCGCGCGTTCTCGCTCACGGGGTCTGGGCGCGGCGAGGAAGCGCGGGAGCGAGCATGCGGGGTTTCCCGGGCGTGCGGCGCAGGGGCGGTTCTGGGGCCGCGCCCATCCGGGTGAGTGGCTAATTCTCCATCTAATGGCCGCGGGCTGGCGCGTTAAGAGCGGCTGAGGTAGAGTGAGGGGAAAAGGGGGAACAAATACACCAAAACCCGATACCCGATACCCCCCTCCGTCACCGACAGCGACGGGGAAAAGAAGATACACCGAGGAAGAGGAGAAACAAACAGGAGGCATTGAAGGAAAAAAAAACATCTGAAGGAACGGGTCGGGCCTGAAGTCGGAGTCAGAGCCGGGGAAAGGTGGGGGGGGGAGGAGGAAGAAGCCGCCGCCTCCGGAGCTGAAGCCGCGGAGCCCGGGCTGAGAGAGGTCGATGCTACTGATCGGGGCCGAGGAGCTGTAGGTGAGGCTGCCCGAGAGGAAGAGAAGCCGTTACTCCCCGCCTCGGGGGTCGCTGATAACCGGGAGGGGGAAGGGGGTGTATTTCTCACCCCTCCCCCACCACCTTCCCTTCCCTGCCGTGTGTGCGCGGGGAGGGGGTGGGGGGTGTGAGAAATGTGAAATGTTGGGGTTTGAAATGGGTTTTATTTTTCTGTCGGTGAGAATGGTTCCCTCTTTTTTTTCCCCTCTTCTTTCCCCCTCTTCTTTCCCCCTCTTCTCTCTTTCCCCCCCCATCGATAATGAATGAGTTCCTCAATCTGGGCCCGGACTCCAAACATGGCGATGGCAATCTCTCTCTCTACCAAGAAATAACGAGGGGGTTAATTCGGGTGTAAAATCCCTGCATCTAACTCCAATACTTCGACGGGTTTGAATGGTTTTTCTCCCCCGCTTCCTGCCCGCAAAGTGGCCAAACGCGTGGATTTCCAGTCTTTTCAGTAGAGTTTATTTTCACATTCGGGGATTGTGCTGGGGGCTCCTCCTTATTTCTTGCAGGGCTGGGTTTCCAGGCTCTGAAATTTGCCCATCGCCGAAGATTTGCTTAAGTATAATGGATGCTGCGTCGGATTATTGAATTTTGCCAACAAAGTCATTTCTCCCGCACCTCTTCATCCCTGTAATGCCACTTATTGTCCAGAAGACCATTGCTGATCAGCCACAATGCCATATTAAGACTATTTGGTAATCTCTGTTTGCAGTAATCTTACTCCATCGCTTTTTTTAATGAAAGAGAGACTCGCGCCTTGGTTTTTTTTGTTAAACCCCATTTTCTCGTGTTTTTACCTTCGTTCGACAGTCGTTTTTATATGCATAATTTTTTTTTTACATCTAAGTGCGATAGTTTAATGTGTACATCCAAGAGATTTATTCCTTAGTGTATCGAATTTATGATGAGTAATGGGAAATTGAGTAGGTGGGGTCATGCTGTTTTGGAATCAATGCTTTCTATCAGGAATTCTTTCCTATTTTCTAATACGAACTTACAAACATATTTATATGATGCATATTAAGGAATCAAATTATTTAAGAATCACTGTAGTTCAAGTCAAAGTCATGGAGCGAAGCTTTTCTGCTAAATTGGTATTCTTCCAGAGCCTGTCTGCATGCACTTGTTAATCACCCTTTTGTTAACCACCTCAAGATGGTGAAATTGTAGGAGAAATGATGTCTTGCTAGCAGACAAAATTAGCTAGTATCCAAATTCTGATTAACTTGTAAATGGATATTTACAGATATCCATCCACCCTTTGGTACAGAAAAATTCTAGCATCAACTGGTCACTAGCTTATTTTCTTCATTTCTCATTCCCCTTCAGGTATACCACTGGTCCCCCCGATTAAAAGTGTAGCTAAGCAATGTTGAATGTCTATTTGTGTAAATGTGCTGGGAATATGCACAGAGGTGGGCAGAGGCAATGCTGAGATGATGTATTTCCCACCCCCTTTGTTGGGAGTTCCTCTGAAATGGATGGCATTTCTAACTTGTCCTGAAATGTATGTTTAAACCCACATTTCATTTTTTAGTAATGATAATTTGTTAAAGTTGGACCATGGTATTTCTTTCAATCTCAAGATGATGATAGGGCATCAACTATTAAACAATGAAAAATATTCCTGACACTTTGTAAACTCCATTAAGTCGGTTTCAAATTTTTTAATCTAAAGTTTAGTTGAATTTAGTGTAGCGAGTGTTTTTCAGACTGTATATGCAGTATTTAATAAATCACCTCTGTCATTGATCTAAAAGTTAACATTCTTGTCAAGAAAATCCTGTGTCTTTAAGTAATTATGCACAGCTTTTGTATTTGATGATTAGAAGTGTAGGTAAGCTTTGGGTAACAAACCATAAAATGAATAAACTTTGCTGGAATTTGTAGTACATGGATTTGCAGTAATCAAGTTTTGATGTGCAAAGACTAAATACAAACTTCAATTATGATACTTATTTGCCAAAAATGGAATGGAAACTATTCAAACCCCATCTTGGCCAAGATTTTATGTAGTATGGTGATAATTTTCTAGAAATTCATATTTTCATAAATGCTAGTTTGTAAATTTAAATTTGTATTGGGTGTACAGTTTTGTCTATATCCTGCATTTTTTTTCTTCTACATTGTTGAAGTATGCTCTTACGACTGTTCATGCATAATTTTGGTTGGTATACACTATTCGTTGTTGCACATGTAGCATTACTATATTTGTTTTTGTTGCTCAAGAACTTTGGTTTAGATATTGCTTCCATGCACTGTTTGAAATTTAGTTTGATCTGATTTTTTTTTTCCCAGATCTTACTAAATGTACTAACTTTGAAACTTATAGTTCCTTTAACCTTCTAGGACCTTTCATTAACCACTTATTATATATGAATGAAATGGTGAGTACCAAGTTATTCAGCCAAAACTGGCATCACACGTCATTCAGTTGAGTTATTGATTTAACCTGGTCCTTGCTACAGTGAGTTATCCATTTTTACTGAATAATGGATGGCTTATCATTTGCCCAAGTACGTGAAGGTTCCCAAGAGTATTCAACTATTTTTGTAGGCACCTTCAATGCTACAGAAAAAGTTGGAGAGTAGAACTATCTGAATTGTTCTTAAAAAGGTAGCTTAATGACCTACACTGAATTGTTTCTGGTTCTGAACCTTGGGAATGTGTTGCAATGTCAAGCCTGCATTTGACACTTTTCGTTTGCTTGTGTTTTGATGTTCTTTTTCCCATTAATGCTCTTGTTTTTGCTGTGTATAATTCTTATTTCATATCCAGGAGGCTGTTCTTGAGGCTTCTCCAGTGCTGCTGATGAAACAACCATTAGGCAATATGCTGGTGTATTCAGATTATGTGTTATATTTTTCCATTTTTATATTTTGCATGATATCATCCTTATGACTTACATCGGGGAAAAGCAATAAACATGTCAATTCCTTGAGCCAATTCCAGTGTTCAACTCGACAAAGACAGTGATTTTTCAGTTCAGCATTTCATCTCCATTTATCTACATTTAACCATATTCCTTAGTATGCTTTCCAAATGACTGTCTGCTCATCTAACTGAAATTTCAACTAGCCCAACAGCCACCATCTTTTGAGAATAATTTTAACTGCTTCCTGATTTCACTTGTCTGTGACTCTGCTTTAATTTTGACTATATGATCCCAGTTATCATGGTGAGCCTATACTTCTGTAAGGCCAATCTTTTCTAAACGCAAACTTCTTCAATTATGATATTATTTGCCAAAAATGGAATGGAAACTATTCAAACCCCATCTTGGCCAAGATTTTGTGCAGTATGCTAATAATTTTCTAGAAATTCATATTTTCATAAATGCTGTTTTTCATAAATGCTGTTTTTTTAAACGTAGATTTGAATTGGGTATACAGTTTTGTCTACTTCCTCCTCCTCCTCCTCCTTCCCCCCCCCCCCCCCAGTATTGGAAACCACTTGCAATTTTTTAATAAAATTAGGTTTTCTAATATCTGTACCAGTCATAAGTGTAGTGGATTTTGGAATTGCATGTATTAACATCTTGAGGTCACTTCCTCCTCAATTCAGTTTAGAGTAAACTGGCATTTATGATCCACCTGTTCCAGCACCAACAAATTTTAATTTAGAATCTGAGATGTACAGCATGGAAACAGACCCGACTTGTCTGTGCTGCCCAGATATCCTAAATGAATCTAGTCCCATTTGCTGGCGTTTGGCCCATTTCCATCTTAAACCCCTCCTATTCATATACCCATCCAGATGCCTTTTAAATGTTGTAATTGTACCAGCCGCCTCCAGTTCCTCTGGCAGCTCGTTCCATACACGCACCACCATTTGTTTGAAAAAGTTGCCCCTGAGGTCCCTTTTTAAATCTTTCCACTCTGACCTTAAACCTGTGCCCTCTAGTTTTGGACCCCCCCCCCCCCCGGCAAAGACTTTGGCTATTCACTTTATCCGTGCTCCTCATGATCTTGTAAACGTCTAAGGTCTCCCCTCAGTCTTTGCTCCAGAGACTATAGCTTCAGCCTATTCAGCCTCACCCTACAGCTCAAACCTTCCACCCCTGGCAACATCCTTGTAAATCTTTTCGGAACCCTTTCAAGTTTCACAACATCCCTCCTATAGCAGGGAGACCAGCATTGCATGCAGTATTCCAAAAGTGGTCTAGCCAATGTCCTCTACAGCTGCAACGTGACCTCCCAACTCCTACACTCACTGTTCTGATCAATAAAGGCAAGCAGACCAAATGCATTCTTCACTATCCTATGACTCCCACTTGTAGCATCTTATCAACTTATAACAGAACCAACTCATGCAATCTTGAATTTATCTTGAAATATTATGCAGCAATTTCCTTAATGATGTGCACACAATGTAAAGATCCACAGTATACAGTACGAAATCTGTTGAAGTGAAGAAATGTGCGACAAGACAATTTTCATGCAGATTGTGTGTAACTCCTCCGTTCCTCCACTTTAATATAAAATTCAGAAGAACTGGGCAATAGTTCATCAGTAGTTTTAAAAAAAAAAAAAATTCCATTCTGATTTGAAGATTTTGGAGTTCCAGTGTTAAGCACGAGTTTTTGGAATGCCTTTTGATCGGCTGCGCTGTTTCTTTAAACCATATGACATGGACTACAGTTGCAGTGCTGTTTTTGTAGTTGTGCAACAAGGGCGAAGTATTCATAGACAGGTGGAATGGGCAGATAAGATTCAATATGGGAAAAGTCTGTTGCATTTGGAAAGAAGAATGAGGAGCAGCAATACAAGTTAAATCGGTCAAGAAGGGAGTGATAGTGTCTGTGTGTAATTTTGAAGTTGGAAGGACAATCAGCAAACATGCTGATCCTGAGCTTTGTGTAGACCCATGAAGTACAAATGCCAGGAAGTTTAGCTACACTTTCCTAAAATATTGGTTCGACTCTAGTTATAGTATTGTCCAATTCTGGACACTGCTTTTGGAAAGACCCGAGGCATCTGAAGAAGTTTCTGGAATGACTTTGGGTTAGATATTTCAATCATAAGCATCGACTGGAGAAGCTGAAGGATGTTCTTGAAGCTGAAAAGTTAGACAGTTTATCAGAGCTGCTAAAATCAGCTGAGAGCACATCGACTTTTTAGTGACTGAAGGGTTAATAACAAGACTACAGCTCAAGAATGAGGCAGCATAAAATTTTTAAAATAGCAGACAGTTAGCATTTGGAAATGGAATGACTTTGATAGGGTGGTGCTCATAGATGTAACAATAGCCTTCAAAAAGAAGTTAAATGAATACAGAGAAGATTGTAGGGATCTGGTGCAAAGTCAAGTAATGGAAATGGGTTGTTCTGTATTGACAGTTTTGAGTTTAATTACCTCGTGCTTTTTGGTTCTGAGATTCTAATCAATAAAATGGTAATATCTTGGAATACTTAAAGCATTTCACACTGGAGCGAAGTAAAATAGAACTCCCTTCAGTTTTACATCGTATTTAAAGAACCTGCACAGCCTGGGTGATAGGAAGCTGGAGTTAAGGGTGTCCTTGTGTCTGATTTAGCAGCATAGTTGTGGTACTGGTGAGTCTGAAACACGCCCCTACCAAATTATTGGGCTGTTTGTGGGCTTAAACTAATGATTCAGAATGTAAATTTAGATCACACCATGGCAGTTAAGAAATTTGAAGCCAAATTTAAATTTCTTAACTGCCATGGTATGATCTAAATTTACGTTTGAAGCCAAATTTAAAGTAAAATATTATTTGTGGGAGAGGTTTAAACCTGCCCATGAAGGTGTCCAGATTGTTGTGAAAGTCCAGTTGCATTGCCTGACAGCCTTCAGGGAAGGGAACCTCTCATCTTTACCCAATCTAGCCATTTTGTGGTTCTGCTTGCAAATTGTGATTGGCTGTTTATGGATTAGTGAAACTAGTACAAAGATCTAGCAGAGAGAGTAGGAACTGCAGATGCTGGAGAATCTGAGATAACAAGGTGTAGAGCTGGATGAACACAGCAGGCCAAGCAGCATCAGAGGAGCAGGAAAGCTGAAAAAGGGTCTAGGCCCGAAATGATGCTGCTTGGCCTGCTGTGTTCATCCAGCTCTACACCTTGTTATCACAAAGAGCTAGCATACAAGTTCAGCCAGTAATAGCGAAGGCAGGTGGAATATTGGTATTTATTTCAGAGAAAAGAATATGGAATAGAAAACATTTGCTAAAACTATAAAAGGTGCTAGTTAAACTACACCTAGAATATTGTGTACAGTTTTCGTCCCCTTATCTAAGGCAATATAATGGCACTGGAGGCAGTCCAGATGAGATTTACTACGTTGATCTCAGGCAGAGACCTACTTGTAAGGAAAGGGTGAGTAAGTTCAGTGCATGCTCATCGGAGTTTAGAAGCATGCAAGGTGATCTGACTGAAACAAAAGGTGCTTGGGTGGGGCGGTAGGGCTTGCACCTGCTGATGCTTGCTGGTGATAGTAGATGCTGATGTTAACTCTTTTTAGAGGGTCTAGGATCATAAACTCAGAACGAGGTGTTGCCTAATTAAGGTAGAAAAGAAATTTCTTCTGAACATGCTGAATCTGTGGTATTCTTTACCATAGAGTGCTGTTGTGGCTAAGTTTGTGATTTTCTCCACTTGCAAATTAGTTTGGAATTCACTTCATGAATTTTTAACATTCAGTTCTTACCTTTATGTAAAAGTCCAAAGCATTTGAAAAAACTTTGTAATGACATGGGGTATGTAACTTTTTTTACTTGTGCATAACCAGCTCTCCCTATTGATGTAGGATTTATCCTTTGACAGTTGTACAGTCTTTTCAAATGTGTTTTGACACCTCTGGAGCAGGTAAGACTTAAACCCAGGACCTCTGGCTCAGAGGTAGGAACATTCAAATGATTTTCTATACTGAGTTAGTTAAAGGAGGCAATAGTGGTCCTGTTAGTGCCATTAGCAGCCCATTTAAGGGAGAGGAAAATTGACTGCAATTACTGCTTCTAGTCAAAATTGACTGAGTACCCCAAGAAACATTGTACTGATGTTAGGTGAAGACAAGGTTGTGCCCAAATAAATACAATTATTTGGCCATGTGTATCATAGAATCCCCTACAGTGTAGAATGAGGCCATTCAACCCATCAAGTCTGCACCAACCCTCTCGAGCATCCCACTCACACCTGGCCTCCTAATCCTATGGCTAATCCACATAGCCTAGACATCCCTGGTCACAATAGACAATTTAGTCAACCAACCCTGCACATCTTTGGAGTGTAACCCTGCGCGCCTTTGGTGGGGGGTGGGTGGTGTATGTGTGTGAGGGATATGCGGACGCAGGAAGAACATGCAAACTACAGTCACCTGAAGGTGGTATCGAACCTAGGTCCCTGGTGCTGTGTGGCAGCAATACTAACCACTGAGCTGCCATAATAAATGAACAAAAGATGTCTCATGAAAATTTGGAATGGGATGTATAATGTAAATGCGTTGGAAATGGTTTAGAGCAGGTTTACCAGACCAGTACCTGAAATGGGCAAGATAACAAAGTGTGGAGCTGGATGAACACAGCAGGCCAAGCAGCATCATAGGAGCAGGAAAGCTTGACGCTTCGGGCCTAGACCCTTCATCAGAAGTCTGATTTCTGATGAAGGGTCTAGGCCCGAAGCGTCAAGCTTTCCTGCTCCTATGATGCTGCTTGGCCTGTTGTGTTCATCCAGCTCCACACTTTGTTACCTCGGATTCTCCAGCATCTGCAGTACCTATTATCCCTGAAATGGGCAAGTTGTTTTATGATGACTGATTGGACAGGCTAGACTTATATCCGTTGGAGTTTGGAAGGCAGAGGTAATTTGATGGAAACAACTAAAACCTTGTCAGGGTGTATGTGGAGAGTGTGTTTCCCCTCGTGGGCCAATCTAGAATTAGGGATCACTGTTTTGTAAAGATTGGCTATTTAAAGACAGATGAGACAAAAAATCTGTAGAGTATGTATTTAGAACTTTGTTCCTGAAAAAGTGATAGAAGCAGAGATTTTGAATATTCTTAGGGGAGGGGCAGATTGATTCTTTAAGTATGGGGCGAAAGGTTTATGGGAGTAGGTGGGAATGTTGCAATTTGAAGCTGTAATCGGATCGATAATATTAAATGGCAGAGAAGGCTTGCGCAGTCATTTGGCCCCATGTTGCGCCTTGTTCATACATTCATGGTCCTTATGGTATGCACACTTGGTAAGGATCAAAATCTTGCATACATACTTTAGGGAATTTAGTGAAATTGATTTAGCAGTAGAAATTTTTATCGCTTCAGGGTTATGTTGTGGTCATGTGCTAATTTGTGTGAATTCCTTTTCCAGTTTATCTTGCATTAAAAAGGCTTCTAATTAAAAGAAGTCTGTGCTGAACATGAACTCAGTTGTGAAACAGCACACAGCCATTTTGCGTTCATTTATACTGAAGGGTTGTTAGTACTCCCATATGTTGCCTACTAAATATTTAGTAAAACGTGGGCCTAATTCTCTGGGCACAATTTAGCTTTTAATCCTGATTGCATGAAATCACTTGTAAAGATGTGATTTCAAACTGATCTTGTGAAAATTACCATTATATTTAATCATGTTTACATGTAGGACAGTGATCCAGTTTGTAAGTCATTTCCTTTGAAAGTGTACTAGATTTTTTAAAAGCTGGTTACATGCAAGTTATTCCAATAATACAGATGTCCATGTTTTTCTCTGGGCCTCTTGTGCCAGGGGAGAGATTTTTCTGCCAGAATCAGGGAGCTGGTTAGCTCAGCTTAATAGTGCATCGCTTCCACTGGGACTAGACAAACTATTGTCAGTGTTTCTCCGCACGGGTAGGAAATGGATGGCTGTTACAAGCGAACTGTCTGCGTGCTCTTATTTAAGACTATTTTAAACCATTTGTGGTGTAGCACTAATGCATTGATGGGATCTTATTGGATACTTGCTCAATTTGCACTCATGAGTGCGGATGTTAGATATTATGACTGTTAAGATTTTAAAACGTTTGTTAATTTCAGGTATCTCATTATTTTGTACACAGTGACGATTAGCAGTATTCATGTCTGGTTCGCATTCTTTGCAGTTGTCGATTTTCGCATTGACATGGATTTGAATCGTAGTTTATCCTTAAATTTGGTTTGTCAGGATGAATGTGGTCTGAATGAATGTAAGAAATGGGAGCCAGAGTTGGCCATTTTAGCACCACAGGCTTGTTGAGCATTCACTAGGATCATGGTCGATCCAGTTGTGGCCCTAACTCGATTTTCCTGACTGTCCCCAAAACACTATACTCCCCTTGTCAATGAAGAATCGAACTGTTGAAATGTGGGAAAAGAAAATCAACTGCTAAGAAAGGTAACTGACCATAGGAGGTTGAGAAAGGAAATTAACTGGAGAAAATTCTCTCCTTCATTAATAATGAGGTAATGATAGAAGTTGCTGGCTTCTTCACAGTGCAGGGCGGTGATTCCTGAAATGGCTTTCATTTTTTTTCCCCCTGTTGCTTTATGGTGTTGTCTAGGCCTTTGGGAGTACTTGCGCGTTAAAATACATTTTAGTAGCCAATACATGAGATGTTGCTCACCAGGACCAGCTGTATAGCTCTTTTTATTACCTGTTCCCGCATAAAAGTGAATTTGTGTTTTGGACAAAGCCATTCAGAAATGAATTGTGCAATATCTTTGGTCTCCACTATCAAAAAAATTATTCCCAATCAATATTTTGAAAAGTTTTCAGCTTTTTTGCTAAGTTAATGTTCATTTTGTATAGAATTGAGACTTATTAACTTCTGATACCCATATGCTATGTCAGATCTTACTGACATGGTTAAGAGGAGCAAGAGCTCCCAGCATTTTTCTCTTTCCTTGAAATTCTGGAAGCCAGTTGTAATACCTCAAAAGTACTTTTGTTTTTGAAAAGTGGACAACAATATGATGGAAAATATTGCCCATATGTAATTGCTCTGAGAACAATATACACCAAACCATACCAGTTAGGGGTAGCAGGTTTCTTTCCCCGAATGATATGAATAATCTGACAACTGTCCAAATGTATTGAATTCAGTTTCACTGTTCACCATAGTGAGATTTTAATCTTTGGTTTGTTGGTCTAGCGCCACAATCAGCCAATTGTCATTCTGATGTTAAATCCTATGACACATTGCGTGATTGAGTTTTAAAATGATTTCCTTGATTAGCTCAGGGATTAATTTTGATCAAGGGAGTATTTCTAAGCAGTGAGAAGTAATGGTTTGTTTTCACTGGTTTTTGAATTAAGTATAGCTGAAGGATTTCAGCGTCTGACCTGATCTTAAAACATGTACTAATGTATGGCTCCCTCTTCCAGATTTTCGGTTCATTCTGGTTTCAGTTTAGAGACTAAGTTCATGCTGCATTCAGACTAAACTACACTGTTGGTGCAAAACAACAGTTTTGAATATACATTTCTGCTGACAGCATCCAGCTGTTAATGAATGTTGGAAAGAAGCAAGAGTAGTTTTCTTTTTGTGTAGGATTCTTTGCAAATACTTGTACTGAAAAGTGGCTGCAGTTATGAACATTACTGGAGGTCTTCTGACTTTAAAGAAGTTGTCGGGTTTCTAAACTGAAGTGGTGATGCACATGTGGCAAATACTGTAGCATTGAAATATCTTCCACAAGGGTAGTTGGATGCAGGGAGGGTGGGCTGTTTGAATGGTTCATTCAGCATAGCATACAGAGGTTTTACTTTAGGTTTTCTCTCTGAAGTAAGCTAGAAATCTCTGACGTTACGTGAAGAAAATGTGAAATTTGTGTTTCCCCAGATCTGCCATCCTTCAAGTTGATTTGTTCAAAATATCTCCAGTCTAAATTTGAAATCCTGATTTTATTTATTGAACTCCTGGTTTGCCCCTCGTTGTTTCCTCTAAATTTTGGAATGTCTAAAACTCTGTCCTTGCCGCAAGTATTTTCAACCATTAGTATTATGTTTGCTGATCTAAATTGGCTCCTAGTCATACAGTGCCATGACTTTAAAATTCTAGTCCTTAACAAAACCATCTCCATCTGTAACCTCCTCCAGCCTCTTCAGCATTGCAAATGCTTGCACTCATCTAATTCTGGCATTTTAAGCATCCCTGATATTAGGTGCTTTGCTTTGTGGCCATACCAGCATCTTTTTGGGTCCTAAGCTCTTGTATTCCCTCTCTAAACCTCCACCTTTCTTCATTTAAAACTGTGTTCTTAAAACTGATTTTGGCTAAGCTTTGGACTGATACTCATCTGAAGTGCTTGAAACTTTACTAAAAGACTATAAATAAAACTGGAAATGGTTATGGTAAATTGACAACGTAATATGACTCCCATTTATTCTGGAACTGCTTGAGACCAAGACCTATTCTGAAAGCTCTGCATGTTGATATTAATGGCGTTTTTTTAAAGAAGTGTTTTAAGACCAACAAGTCAACTCCATAGTTGCTGAAATTACATTAAAGCTCACGTACAGTAATGGTGCAATATTGTTTCTCAAGTGGTTTCAATTTACCAAACTGATCTCTCCAACTTTTTTAAACCCAAGATACTGCATGGTACAGAATTAATGCAAAAATGTCGCAAGCTTCAGCAATGACAGCCATACGAGGACAAACAAAGTCAGACAAATTTGAAAGTTATGAAATATCTCATTTCTCCTTTTACAAACATAAAATCCCTACAGTGTGGAAAGAGGCCATTTGGCCCATCAAGGCAAATATCAACCTTCCAAAGAGCATCCTGCCCACCCCCAATCCTACACCCTATCCCTGTAACCCAACATACCCATGCACTGGACACTATAGACAGTTTCCCATGACCAGTCCGTCTAACCTGCCCATCATTGACTGTGGGAGGAAACCAGAACACCCAGAGGAAATCCATACAGACACATAGGGAATATGCAAACTCCACACACTGTCACCCAAGGCTGGAATTGAACCCAGTTCCTTGGTGCTGTGTGACAGCAGTGCTAACCACTGAACCACCATGCTACCCTGAGTAATGAACAAAATTTCCCAGTAATAAGTGAAAAGTTATTTCTGTTTCATGAAAATTTGGAATAGGATGCAATATGCTTATGTTATAGAAGCAGTTAGGAGCAGGTTTACCAAACTAAAACCTAAAATGGCATGCTGTCTCATGAGGAAAGATTGGACAGGCCAGGCTTATATCCATTGGAGTTTAGAAGATAGAAGTAATTTGATGGAAACAACTAAGAGGCCTTGTTAGGGTAGATATGGTGAGAACTAACCACTAAGCCTCCGTGCTACCCCTTTTCTATGAAAGCCTTAACTCTGCCTAAAGTGTAAGTCCATCAATAACGCCCAGTAATTTTTAGTCCTTTTCGTATGTGAACCCACAAGTGAGTATTCGTACGCTGGGCCAGGCAGCATCAGAGGAGCCTGGTCCTCTAATGCCGCCTGGCCTGCTGCATTCCTCCAGCTCCACACCGTTATCTCTGACTCCAGCATCTGCGGTTCTTGCTTTGAGTATTCGAACACCATTGTCTATGGAGTTGTATCACAGCAAAAGTTGGTCATTTTCTGAGTGTGTTCATTTGCATGCCTTCCCTCCAGTGTTGCTCAGTAGCAGCTTGAATTCAGAATACTTTCCTTAAATCTCCTCTGGTGATAAGGCAGTTCAGCAGCTGCAGAGAGCTAACTCGCCATAACCTGAGGATTGAATGTAGAGTTGTACGGCACGGAAACAGATCATTCAATGCAACTTGTTCATGCCGACCAGATATCCTAAATAAGTCTAGTCCCACTTGCCAGAATTTGGCCTGTATCCTTCTAACACCTTCCTATTCGTATATCCATCCAGACACTTTTTAAAAGTTGTAATAGTACGAGCCTCTGCCACTTCCTCTGCCAGCTCATCCCAAATGTGCACCACCCTCTGTGTGAAGAAGTTGCCCCTTGCGTCCCTTTTTAAATCTTTGCACTCTCTCTTTAATCTTAAAACTCTCTCTTTTGACTCCCCTACCCTGGGAAAAGACCTTGAGTATTCACCCTATCTTTGTCCCTTATGGTATTGTAAACTTCAGTACGTTCACCCCTCAGGCTCTGCTCCATGGAAAATAGCCCCAGCCTCTACAGCCCTGGTGACATCCTTGTAAGTCTTGTCTGAACCATTTCATGTTTTACAACACCTTATAGAAGAGAGACCTGAATTGAATGTAGTATTGCAAAAGTTGCCGAACTTATGTCATGTACAGCCCCAACATCATGATGGGCAAAATATGTGGCTTGTATTTTTCTAGGAAAAAAATAAGGTTATGTATTTTAGAGTCGTGATATAATTACCTTAATTTGTATTAAAATCATGGTTGGGTCACGTACCGCTCCAGGGAGCGCTGAAAACCTTTGTCAGCTGATAGCTTTTTTAGCATTGAATTTTTCTAGAATTTGTTACTCGGTAATGTCCTATCTGCGTCTGTGTTCATACAGAGGTGAAGGAATCATACCGGCATGTGTTGGCATATGTCTCTGGTTTAAAATACGTAAAAGGATTCTTCTCCAATTTGAAAACACCCCTTAAAATCTAAATATAGGAGCGGTTAATTAGATCTCCAAACTCTTCATGTCCCCTTTATTCAGATATTCCATGTGAAATACCAGTCCCCTTACTGGGGTGGTTTCTTTGCTTCCCCTCTTTAGTCGTAGGATCTAGTTCCTAAGCATTACCCAAATCTAACTCTTTGATATGAAGTCTGCACTTTGCACTTTGGTTTCTGGTTACAATGCAGTTGGAGTTCAGTTAGGTTTAAAAGGTGTAATAATAGGGCTAACTGCTCTTCCTGTTAAATTTTCTTCAAAATTATTTTCATAATGGCAGCCCTTAATTCAGTTTCCTAGCAGCAGATGTAGACCCAGAATTATATATCTTCAGATGCATCAATACTGCAAAGCAAGCAGTGAGAGAATCAAGTCATCTGGCTATTTTGAGCCAAACCTTACTGTTTATGCAGTAAAATTTTGTGACTGCTGTAAAACTGAGTCTGGCTTGCATTCAGTGTCTTTGAAATATTTGCATTATTTTCTCTTTCCTTGCTCCGTGCTCTCAATTCCATCGGTTGTACTACCTTCCATTACTTCATTAAACTAGTTGTATTCACTGTATATAAAACTGGATATGTTATCTATGTAAGGGTTAATATTTTAAATACATCTTGGACAACTAAAAGGAGATTAGGGCTGAGATAATCTGACCATCACTCTGTATTTGGAATACTGAGGCAGGAATGTATATGTAAACTGTTGATATTATTGTTCACAGCATTTTGTTTTCCTAAGGATGCAACAAATTAATATTGATCAGAAATGTAAGTCCACAGTTTCACGGATTAAATTGTCTGCTTGTTCTCCTTTTGACTTGTAAGGAAGGAGAAAAGATCTTTGCGATGCAGAGTGGTTATGATGATGCATGGCTTTTTAAGGCTGAAAACTGAGGAGGATATCACCATTGTCTGTTCTGTTTCATAGCCTTTGAAGCACATTCCTTGTTATATTTCGGTGTTCTTGCACTGTCTTTGGAAACCTTTAATTTCCTTTGAACGCAAAGACATATGCATTTGCTTTTGAAATTGTCTGATTACTTGTATGAGAGTTTTGGTGATATTCTAGGCTCAATTTGAATTGCATCTTGAGGGATCAGTCTTGCTCTGATCCTCAAGACTTCAGATGGGTTCTGCAGTAGGTTAAAATATTACATTATCACTTGTGGTTCATACCAAAAATACTGTAAAAATTGCTGGGTTTGTTTTGTAGGAAACATATTTTTGAATTGTTTGAGTTCCTTAGTGTGAGGTTGCCCTTGCATCTGTGTAGATGTGAAGGGTGTGGCTTCCTTGAAACTGCACAAAAGGCAGAAACAGCAGTCAGCTTTCTGACCTTTCACTGATAAAAATGCATTCAGATCCCAGTACGTCTGATGTCTGAAATTTTTAGTTAGCAACAAAGCAATATTAGAAATCTGAAAGTCTGGAACTATGCAGCTTGGACGTTAATTTAATTTATTTTTAAAAGCAGATTTGCATTCCACCTTCTCCTGCTTTTTGTCTGAAGTGATCAGTGTGCTATAGAAATACTGAAAGTATTCATGTGACTCTTGAGAATTAAGCTCTATATTGACAGCACTAGAAACTGTTTAGCTAATTCTGAATGACTTTGTTTACTAAATTGCTTTTTATATGTAGGTTTAAGTATGTCCTCACTAGATCTTATCAGGCCATTCTTGGGAATGCTTCTTTCTTTCTTGGTGATTGGGTTAGTTTTGCACTGTCCAAATAATTGTTTACGCACGTACCTGAATGTAGCAGTACCCACTCTATCTATCCAAACCAATAGCTGCACCTTGCAGCCTGGTGCAGAAATTTTAAGTTGTCTCCTGCCAGTCATTTATATTGACTGTTGCCTGTAAAAGTGAGCTCCTGAGGATCTGATCATAAGACACAGAAGCAGGAGTAGGCCATTGTCTCATCAGGCCTGTTTTGTCATTCAGTGAGATTATTGCTAATCCAATGATCACCTCTTCTTGCCTCTGCCCCATAACCATTTGTCTCCTTTATTAGTTTGGAAATCTCTTTGTCAGTCTTAAATATACTTAACACCCCACCTCTACAACTGAAAATTCACTACCATCAGGAACTTCCTCCTTATCTGTCTTAAATGGACAACTCTTACTCTGAGATAATAGGTACTGCAGATGCTGGAGAATCCGAGATAACAAGGTGTGGAGGTGGATGAACACAGCAGGCCAAGCAGCATTGTCGGAGCAGGAAAGCTTGATGTTTCGGGCCTAGACCCTTCATCAGAAATGGGGGAGGGGAAGAGGATTCTGAAATAAATAGGGAGAGAGGGGGAGGCGGATAGAAGATGGATAGAGGAGAGGATAGGTGGAGAGGAGGCAGACAAGTCAGAGGTGGGGATGGAGCCAGTAGAGTGTTGGTGGGTGGGGCGGAGGGGTAGGGAGGAGATAGGTCAGTCCAGGGAGCCCTGCCTCTTTGACTTGTCTGCCTCCTCTCCGCCTATCCTCTCATTTATCCGCCTCCCCCTCTCTCCCTCCCCCATTTCTGATGAAGGGTCTAGGCCCGAAACGTCAAGCTTTCCTGCTCCTACGATGCTGCTTGTCCTGCTGTGTTCATCCAGCTCCACACCTTGTTAACTCTTACTGAGATTTGTCCTCTGGATTTAGACTTCCCCCACAAAGGAAAGCAGCCTGTTTGCATCTAGCCTGTCAAGGCTTCCATGAGCCTTCCTATATTTTAATAGGATCAACCCCCATTCTTTTGAATTTCAGCGAGTACAAATCCATCCTACTCGACCTCTCAAAATAAAATCCCTCCATATTCTGGATCAACCCAGTGAACCTTTTCTGGACTATTTTCAATGTCAGTGTATCTATCCTTTAAGAGGACTACAACTGCTCACAATATCCGAAGTCTGTTCAGTGGCTTTGTATAGTGTAGCAAGACTTCTGTATTTTCTATACTCCGTTCTCTTTGAAGTAAAAACTAACATTCAGTTTGTGTTCCCTATTTCCTGCTGAAGTTATATACCAGCTCTTGTGATTTGTGTGCAAGGATTCCCAAGTCCCCCTTACTGTAGATTTCTGCAGTCTTTGTCCATTTTGATGTTTGATATGTAAATCATAGTATCTGGGTCCACATTTGGTATTAGCTCTTCAGTTCTTAAGGGTAAGTTATTGCAAATTTGCTTTGAGCAATGTAGTTTGAAATTTGTTCTGAGACTTTTACAGGTTTGAATTTGCACCCAAAGTTTAAGTGAAAGATCACCATGGGAATAAGTTGGAATTAATTTTCAAACTTTTTTGGTACATGATACTGAGGTTTCTTTCCATATGAGGGAAAATAACTTTAAGCAATCAATTCTCAGTGGCCCATATTTACTGTAAAATTAAGGCAAATTTGATGGTACTCATCATTACTTATGTGCAAGTTATCCAAAATCTTGTGACAAGAAAATGCTGGTAAATCGAATCATCAAAATTTGTTGAGCAGTTTGGTTTGCTGTAGCATCAGCTCCCCCTTATCCACCTGTGTTTTATGAAGCTGCAGTATGTGCACGTCACCTGCCATTTGGGGAGGCTATGGCTAGTGGTATAATCACTAGACTATTAACCCAGAAACTCAGCTAATGTTCTGGAGACTTGGGTTCGAATCCTGCCGCAACAGATGGTAGAATTTGAATTCAAAAAAAAAGTCTGGCATTAAGAATCTACTGATGGCCATGAAACCATTAATTGTCAGAAGGACCCCTCTAGTTCACTAATGCCTTTTGAAGGAAGGAAATCTGCCATCCTTGCCTATTTTGGTGCGGATGTGACTCCAGACCCACAGCAATATGGTTGACTCTCAGCTGCCCTCTGAAATGGCCTAGCAAGCCACTCGATTGTATCAATTACTATGAAGTCTCAAAGACATGAAACCGGACCACTGGAAGATCACCAAGCATTCGCATAGGCACCAGAAAAGACCAGCAGAAACAGTCCTGTCAACCCTGTAAAGTTTTCCCTCCTAACAGCTAGGGGCTAGTGCCAAAATTGGGAGAGCTATCTCTGACTAGTCAAGCAACATCCTGATATAGTTGTACAATTCCGTGAGTATGTTACGGACAATATCCCAGACATCACCATACCTGGATGTGTCCTGTACCACCACCAGGACAGACCCAGCAGAGATGGTGGCACAGTGGTATAGAGTTGTGAGGAAGTTGCCCTGGGAATCGTCTTCATTGACTGTGAACACCATGAAATCTTGTGGCTTCATGTTAAACTTGACAAGAAAACCTGCTGGTTCCCACATACCATCTTCCCTTGGCTGATGAATCAGTATTCCTCCATGTTGAACAATACTTGAAGCACTGGGGGTGGCAAAGGTGCAAAATGTGCTCTTGGTAGGGATTTCAGCACTCAGCACCCAGCACCAAGAGCAGCCCAGTAGCAGTAGCAGGGCTGCTGGCTGAGCTGGTTGAGTCCTAAAGGACATTTCTGCTAGTTTGAATCTGTAGCAGATGGTGAGGGAACCAACAAGAGGGAAAAAAAATTACTTGACGTCATCCTTACTAGTCTGCTGGCTGCAGATGTGTTTGTCCATCACAGTGTCAGTAAGAGTGACCACCTCTCAGTCCTTGTGGAGACAAAGTCCTGACTTTGCATTGAGTGCCACACAACATGGAGGGTATTCTGTCACCATGTTTAATGGGACAGAGTTCAAACAGACATAGCAACTCCATGACAGGATCCATGAGGCGCTGTGGGCCATCAACAGCAACAGAATTGTACTCCTGCACAATCTGCAACCTCATGGCCCAGCATACCCCCCCACTCAACTGTTGCCATCAAGTCAAGGATCATTGGTTCAATGGAGTGAGCAGGAGGGCATACCAGGAACAACACCAGGCATACCTGAAAATAAGGTGTCAACCTGGTGAAGCTGCCAAACAGGACTGCTTATGTGCCCAAGAGATCCCACAACCACTGGATCAGATCCAAGCTCTTCAGTCCTGCTACATTGTCATGAATTGTGGTGGACAAAACAATTCACCGAAGGAGGCTCTACAAATATCCCCATCCTCAATGACAAGAACCCACCACATCAGTGTAAAAGATAAGACTGAAGCATTTGCAGCAATATCCAGCTAGAAATGCTGAGTGGATGATTCATCTCAGCCTCCTCCAGCAATGCTGATACTGGTCTTCAACCAATTGGATTTGCTCAACATGATATCAAGAAATGTTTGGAGAAACTGGATACTGCGAAGGCTATGGGCGCTGACTACGTTGCAGTAGTTGTACTGAAAGCTTGTGCTCTAGAATTCCAGAACTGGAAGTCTTAAAACACATTAAAACAGATAAATCCCTGGGACCTGAAAAAATGTACCCAAGAATTTTGTGGGAGGCTGCTCAGGAAATTGCAGGGCATCTAACAGCGATATTTACATCAGCCATAGGTGAAGTGCCTGAACATTGAGGGTGGCTAACATTATAGGAAAGGCTGCAGGGAAATGCCTCGGAACTGCATATAAATGAGCCTAACGTCTATGATTAAGTTGTTAAAGGGAATTATGGGAGACAGAATCTACAGGCCTTTAGAGAGGCAGTGGCTTATCTGGGTTGATCAGCTTGACTTTGTGCATGGGAAGTGGTGTTATGAATTTGAGGTTTTTTAAAGATGACCAAGAAAGTAGATGAGGCCAGTGCTTTAGATGTCTACATGGACTTCAGCAAAGTCTTTGACAAGGTACCACATGGTCGGTTGAGGAAGGTTAAAGCTTGCACGATCTAAAGACAGCTAGTCAATTGGAAACAAAATTCTCTTAATGTTAGAGACAGGATGGTGAAAGAGGGTTGTTTTTCACACTGGAGGCCTGTGACCAGCGGTGTGCCACAGGGATTGGTACAGGGTCCACTTTTATTTGCCATTCCTATAAATTATTTGGATGAGAATTTATATATGGCTGGTTAGTTTGCAGATGGCACCAAGATTCCTGGACAGTGAAGGAGGTTATCTGGGAATGCAGCAAAATCATGATCAGCTGGGCCAGTGGGCTGAGGAATGGCAGGTGGAGTGCATTTTTGTGGGTCACACCAGGGCAGGACTTACACAGTCAATGGTAAGGCCCTAGGGAGTGTTATAGAACAGAGGCCTAGGGATACAGGTTCATGACTCTTTGAAAGCAGAGTCACAGGTGGACGCAGTGGTGAAGAAGGCATTTGGCATGCTTGCTTTCATCAGTCAAGGGTATTGAGTATAGGATTTGGGAATCTTGTTGCAGCTGTACAGGACGTTGGTGAGGCCATACTTGGAATACTGTGTGTAGTTCAGGTCGCCGTCCTATAGAAAGGTGGATATTATTAACCAGAAAGAGTGCAGAAAAGACTTACTAGGAGGCTACCTGGAGTGGAAGATTTGAATTATGAGGAGAGGTTAGATAGGCTGCGGCATTTTTCCCTGGAGCATAAGGTACTGAAGGGTGACCTTGGAGGTCCACAGTAACAACTTTTTGCCTGGGGTAGGGAAGTCTGAAACAAGAGGGTGTCGGCTTAAGGTGAGGGGAGAGATACAAAAGGGTCCAGAAGGTCAGTCTTTTTGACATAGGATGATGAGTGTCTGAACTGGGCTGCTGGAGGTAGTGATGGAAGCAAGTACCATTTTGTCTTTGAAGAAACATTTAGACAAGTACGTGTTTGGGATATGGACAAAGCCCAGGCAAATGGGACTAATTTAATTGTGAAAACTGGGTGGCATGGGTGTGTTTAGGCCGAAGGGCCTGTTTACGTGCTGTGAACCTCCTGATTCTAACTTGCTGTTCCCCTAGCCAAGATGTTCCAGTACACTTAAGACCTTGGCATCTACCTGACAATGTGGGAAGTTGCCCCCAGTTCATGTTCTGTACACAAAATCAATTAACTGCCATATCTGTCAGCTCAGTGGCACCCAGTTCGTGTTCTGCCAAGGCCACTCAACTCCTGACCTTGGTTCAAACGTGAAAAAGAGGTGAGGTGAGAGTGACAGCCCTTAGCATCAAGACTGCATTTGACCAAGTATGGCAAATCTAAAATCAGTGGATATTGGAACAAATTCCACTGGGTTGAATCATACCCGGCACATAGGAAGATGGTCCTGGTTCTTAGAGGTCAGTCATAAGAGTTTGAGGAAATCCCTGCAGGTGTTCCTCAGGTTTGTGCCTTAGGCCCAGCCATCTTCTGCTTCATCAGTGACCTTCATAGTCAGGTCAGAAGTGAGGATATTCCCTGATTATTGCACTTGCTCACCATTTGCGATTCCTTAGATACTGAAGCAGTCAATATTCAAATACAACAAGACCTGCACAGTCTCCAGCTTTGTGCTGACAAGTGGCAAGTAACATTTGTGCCACACAAATGCCAGGCCATGACCATCTCCAATAAGAGACAACCTAATCACCACCCCGTAACATTCAGTGGTATTCACTGAATCCCCCACTATCTTAATCCTGGAGGTTGCCATTGACCAAGAACGTGACTGATCTCACCGCAAACACAATGGCTACAAGAGCTGGTCAGGCTGGGAATACTGAGAGTAATTCACCACCTGACTCCCCAGAGCCTGTCTGTCATCTACAAGGCTCAAGTCAGGAGTGTGATGGAATACTCCCCATTTGCCTGAATAGGTTTAACTCCAACAACTCTCAAAGCTTGGCATCATCCAGGACAAAGCAGCCTGCATGAATGGACCACATCCACGAACATCCAGTCCCCCCCTCCAACGCTCAGTAGCAGCAATGGGTACCATCTACAAGATGCACTGTAGAAATTCACCAGAGATTTCAAGGCAGCACTTTCTAAGTCCATGACCACTTCCATCTAAAAGGACAAGGGCAGCAGGTACATGGGAGCGCAACTACCTGCAAGTTCCCCTCCAAGCAATTCACCATCCGAACTTAGAAATATATTGCTGTCCCATCACTGCATCAAAATCTTGGAATTGTCTTCCTGAAGACAATATGGGTCAACCCACAGCAGGTGGGCTGCAGCAGTTCAAGAAGGTAGCTCACCACCACCTTTTCAAAGGTATCTATGGGTGGGTAATAATTCCTGGCCATCCAGTGATGCCCACATCCCACAATTGAATAAAACTAATGTTAAACTCTCCAGGGAAAGTTGTGCTGCTTAACAGAGCTGTATGTTTTTGCATGTGATTTTAAAAAAAGGAAACAGTTCAACCTGCTGGGTCTCATTTCTACAGGTATTAACTAATTAGTGATTAAAAGGTTAGCAGTTTCTTTTTAAGTTTCAGTCTGTTCATTCTCATGGAAATCTGAAGCACAAAGGGAATTGGCAGTCCTTCTTCTGGATTCTCTTAAGGTTAACATGCAGGTTCATCTGGTAGTTAGGAAGCCAAAAATAATGTTAATATTCATTTCAAGAGGGATTGAATATAAGAGTGGAGATGTACTGCTGAGGCTTTATAAGGTTCTGGTCAGACCACACTTTGAATATTGAACAGTTTTGGGTCTGTATGGAAAGATGGATTTGCTGGCATTGGACGAGGTCGGAGTGGGTTTGCAAGAATGATCCTGAGAATGAAGGGCTTGTCATTTGAGCAGTCTGGGTCTGTGGGGTTTAGAACGATGAGAGGAAATCTTATTGAAACTTGCAGAATACAGAGAGCTCTGGATAGAGTTGACCGTAGAGATGTTTCCTTTGGGACAGACTAGGACCTGGGGGCTCAACCTTAATAAGTAGATGATTGTTTAGATCAGAGATTGGGCATTCTTCAGGCAACAGGTTGTTACTCTGTGGAACTGGTTGCTGTCAAAAGTTGTAGAGGCCAAGACATTGAGCCTCTTTAAGACAGGTTTTTGTTGAGTAAGAGGATCAAAAGTTATGGGGAGAAGGTAGGAGAATGCGGTGTAGAAACATATCAGCTGTGGTCAAATTGTTGAGTAGACTCTTATTAGCCAAATGGCTGAATTCTGCTCCTATGTAATGGTTTATTCAACTTTCCAATACCAGACGTCGAGTTTTAAAAATGCACTGCTAATTTTTTTTTTGAGGTGAATGCTGAATCTCATGCATGGTTTCCTGACTTGAGGTTTGAACACAAGGGGTTTTTAGAAGGAAGAATCTCCTACTGATCAGTCACCGTCTCGGAAGTCTTTACGGTGCAGAAGGAAGCCATTTGGCTCATTGTGCCCGCGTCGGCTCTTCACATGAGTGCCAATCTCTGATTTATACGCCCCTACCAGTGTTCATTATTGTTATCCAAATCATTATCCAATGTCGTCTTGAATGCCTCATTTTGAACTAAATTAAGTTGAATTGTATTTCTCCAGTTTTTAGGTAATGCTGTGCCTAGTTATAATTCTTTAAATTCCCTTTCACTTGTGTAAAATGAATATTTAACATTGTTAAATTGTAAAATTAGAGATTTTTTCATTAAAGTTAAATCCAGTTGTTTTTCCTCTTGCTTTCAAGATGCAAGCTGTATGCAATGCAAGCTATTATATTGGACCATTCAGTGAACAGTGTGAATTCTAAGCTTTTCACAATTTTGGTGCAGAAATTAATCTCTCTTCTATGAGGAGACTAAAACTTTGACATTCTGAATTTGTCCAAGTGGTTATGAGTTAATCCAGAGGAATGTTCATGACTAAATAGTTAAATTACTAAATTGATGATCTCACCCAGAGTGGGAAGTTGAAAGAAAAAAAAACACACACCAGTGCAGTTGAACTCATGTGTTGGGAATTGAGTAGAAAACCAGGAGCAGAAAGTACTTGGTGCTGTAACTTGCTTTTGGAAAGCAAAAACAATCTTTAGTGACAGCTTGTTTGAAGTACAAAGCTCATCAAAATACATACTGTATAATAGCCAGTGATATATTGCAGCATTGGGAGGGAGAGAAAATAGATTCTTTTTTAAACCAAACAGCGCTTTACTGCTTTGATGCATTGAACTTTAATGAAAATAAATGCTGTATAACATTTCAATCTATTGTGCAAAAGCATTTTATTATGCAACTTTTTAAAAACTATGCTGGAATGGTACAGTTCAGCTTTTAAAATATATCAGCATGGCATTGTCTTGATATTTATAATTCAGTTCAGTACTTGCAAATACGAATAATCAGGGCTTCTATATTTCATTGGCATCTCCTAGATTTTTTTAAAATTCACTAGTTCCCTAGCTGCCCTTGAGAAGGCGGTGTTTAAGTATCACCTTGAACGGCTCTACTTCCTCAGATGGCCAAGGAAATTCGGCACATCCACAATGACTTACCAATTTTTATAGACGCACTATAGAAAACATCCTATCCAGGTGCATCACAGCTTGGTATGGCAACTGCTCTGCCCAAAACCACAAGAAAATTAGAGTTGTGATCGCAGTCCAGTCCATCTTGAAAACCAGCTTCCCTTCCATTGACTCCATCTACACTTGCCGCTGCCTTGAGAAAGCAGACCAATATAATCAAAGACCCTTTCCACCCTGGTTATATTCTCTTCCATTGGGCAGAAGATGTGAAAGTTTGAAAACGTGTATCAACAGATTTAAGAGCTTTTTCCCTGCTGTCATCAGACTTGTGAACTAACCTGTCATATTAGTTTTTTTGCACTTTCTCTGTAGCTGTAACACACTTCTGCATTCTGTTCTATTACCCTGATGTACTTATGCAAGGTGTGATTTATCTGGTCAGCAAAACAGTACTTTTCATTGTGTCTTGGTACATATGACAATAATCAAATCAATTTGAAAGTATACCCACAATGCCATTAGGGATTATGTTCCAGGATTTTGACCCAACAGCACTGGAAAATGCTGTTCCCTCAATCAAGATGGTAAATGTCTTGGAGGGGAACCTGCAGGTGGTGGTGTTCCCATTTATTTGCTACCCACATTTCTAGAAAGTTATCGTTGTGCATTTGGAAGATGCTGTCCAAAGAGCTTTGGTGAATTTCTGTAGTGCATCTTGTAAATGGCATGCAGTGCTGCTAATGAGTGTTAGTGCTCTAGGGTGTGAGTTGTCATGTATTATGCCACTCAAGCAGGCTACTTTTGACCTGAATGGTTTCTCATTTCTTGAGCATTGCTGGAGCTGCATTCAACCAGGCAAATATCTCGTCACAGTCCTGTCTTCTATCTTGTAGATGGTGAACAGGCTTTGCAAAATTGGAATGTAGTTAGTTGCAGATTCCTAGTCTCTGACCTGCTATTGTAGTGTGATATTATCTGGTGGGTCCAGTTTCTGGGCAATGATTAGATTCTCTTTTGCCAGTGAGGGTCATTTACCCAGCATGTTTGTGGCGTGAATGTTAATTTGTCATTTTGTTAGTCCAGACCTTGATATTGTCCATGTCTCATTACATGGACTGCTTCAGTATTTGAGGAGTCATTAATGGTGCTAAACATTGTGAAATCATCTGCAAACATGATAACTTCTGACCTTATGATAGAGGGAAGGTCATTGAAGCACCTGAAGCTGGTTGGACCTAGGATGCTACCATGAGGAATTCCTGCAGAGCTGGTATGACTGACCTTCAATAACCACAGCTATCTTCCTTTGCATCAGATATGACTCGAACCATTGGAGAGTATTCCCTCTGATTCCCATTGATTCTGTTTTTGCTTGGGTTCCTTTGCCACATATGGTCAGTTGCAGCGTTGATGTCGGAAGAATTCTATGGCATGAAAATTCAGTAATCTGGCATCTCTGCTTGGGCTACCTCAGTGAATACAAGCACATTGAGATACAAATAATGCCCAAAATCCAGCTATACAAAAATTAAAGTGGTCCAAGAACTGTGTAGTTTTCTCTGTATTGCCACTTGCAAAACACAATAAGCATGAGAATGAAGAAAGTCTTCAGGCTGATTGCAAAGGATGAACTCAGTTGCACATATGCATGAGCCAAGTCCAGTGCAACACATCTGCCTTCCCCATTTTCCAGATGCAAAACTGCCTGATTCACTAACGGGTGTTCTGATTGCAACGATTTTGGCTGCTTCCAGGGGAGTCTGATAGAAAACAACCATTTATTTCTGTTGCATAGGGATTGTAAGAGTTTTTTTTTTTTTGTAAATCCAAAATCTGGGATACTCCAAAACTCAACGTAATCTTAATTCCAAGGGTCCAGGTGCATTACCTGTGACTCCCTGATACGGAACGTGCTGAAAGTGTATTGTGTGTTTTGGACTTCACCTGAAGCTGTTAAGTCTCAAGTAATTGCCAAATTGCACTACTGTAATTACATGATCAGTATAGTTCTGGTACTGGAGTATCCACCACACTTCGCCAATCTGGGTCACTTGTTCATTGCCATGTTATTGAGTACGTCAACACTTCATATCTAAGCATTGTGTAATAGAGCTAGAAGTGGAATTTGTAAATCTGCTCTGTTTGCTGATGTTATTATGCAAGTCATTTCCAAATTGGCTGCTGGAATTCCTGCTATGCACTGACACTGTCGTTCATCCCTTGATCAAAGATGCCATTGCAATAGAAAAAAACACTTAATGATGAATGTTGAGTTTAATTGGAAAGTACACAGTTAAAATTTTAACCAGTGCATTTTCTGCAGGTGGCAATTCAGTGCAGATGTTGAGTAAACAGTATTCATACTGTGTTGCCATAAAAGGGGCCTTTTGTGCTTACAAGATGACACCATGAATTCTCGAACACTGAAATGTCAGTTCCAGCAACAAAACAAATTACAATTCTCTGGACACTATACTCTCCTTCCTGAAACTTCTGAGCCATTGATACAAAAATTACAATAATTTTCTTATTCCAGAAGCTAAAATGCCAAGTTTAGAAATAAAAAATAAAGAGCACTGTGTGGATCTAACAATATTGGGCTGCAAAATGATTTGATCTTGAAATCATAACTTTGTTCAAATTGTTTTTGAATTTGTAACATTTTTGTTATGGTTATCACTGGAATAAGTATTTTACAGCATAGTGTTAAAGTAACATTAATTGTGACTGTAGAAAAGTACGCTGTTGAACAATGTCATCATTAGGCTGATAAAGCAAGCTTGGTGTTGGAAGGTGCAAATAGGAATGGTGTTTGCTGGAGCATGTTTGGACAACATCTCAGTATTTGTACCAGACAGCATGATTGTTTTCATTATCCTTGGCCTATTTGAGAATTGTATTAAATTTAAAATTCTAGCAATATTTCATGAGAATCAATAGTTGTTCACTCATTTTCCACGGAGTTAGAATTTTTTTCTTTATTCATTAACGAGATGAAGATGTCACTAGGCAGTATTTGTTGTCCATCCCTAATTGCCCAGAGGGCAGTTAAGTCAACCACGCTGTGGGTCTGGAGTCACATGTAGGCCAGGCCAGACCAGGTAAGGATGGCAGCTTCCTTCCATAAAGGACATTAGTGAGCCAGGTAGGTTTTTCTGACAATCGACAATGGATTCATGGCCATCATTAAATTCTTGATTTCAGGAATTTTATTGAATTCAAATTCTACCATCTCCCTTGGAAGGATTCAGATCTGGGTCCCCAGAATGTTATCTGGGTCTCTGGATTAACAATCCAGTGATAATACCGCTAGGCCATTGCCGCCTCTTTTCAAAATGCATAGGCAATGGATTTAATAAATTGGATGGAAAGAACAAAAAAACATTTTTCTTGAATTCCTGCTCCCTGCATGAGAACGTTTCTGATCAATTTTTTGGAATTAATTCCAGAATTTCTTGACATGGCGTCAGACTTTGCCATCTCCATGTTCGGCTGCTCAGAATGTATCTTCCACATTCCTCCTCCATCCGAAGGTATGCTACCAGCCCCCACTTGTCCATCATTTGTGATTGCTGTCCTCCGTCTATCCTGATGCACAAACGTCTTAACTTTACAATTCATATCCATGCATCCACTGTGCGTTCTCTTTTTAACCTACACCAAATGCAACACTCGTACACTCCACAATACCCCACTATTGGCGGCCACCTCGGCCTGATGGTTTGGAATTTTTCCTGGAATTTTCTGCTGAGCCCACATTCTTTCCACAAAATCTACATCTGGTCGCCCCTCCTACAATTACAACAGTGTGTTTCAGAAATACTCATTACCTAACAAACATTTGGGCATCCTGAAAATGTCAAAGGCTCTCTTTCTCTCTATGGCACAGGTTACGGTTTCTCCCTATAATACTTGTGTGGGAAAAGCCCCAAATGATGTACTAATATTGCCTTGATGTATTGGGTTTCCTTTGAGAGGCAAGGAATTCTCTTAGCATTCTCACCAGCCATCATCTTTTGACTCTGTTGCTGCCACCAATCAGAAAACGGATCCTCTAATCTTCAGGGGTCTGCACTATTTAACTGCTACGTTGCTTATGAAAAATGACTCTCTCAGGGAT
This sequence comes from Ginglymostoma cirratum, assembly GCA_024137785.1. NCBI lineage: Eukaryota > Metazoa > Chordata > Chondrichthyes > Orectolobiformes > Ginglymostomatidae > Ginglymostoma > Ginglymostoma cirratum. Next base: position 2,749,450 of record JAHRHZ010000004.1, read on the forward strand.
AATTAGTGGATTGCGATATGTTTTGAGCCTTTCTGAAATGTCAGTATGTGAAAGGTTTTCTTCAGCTTTGATACAACTGGAGGAACATGGTTCAAGCTTTCCTCATAACTGAAGTTCTTCAGTGCATTCTTTGTTATATATAACATATAATATAACTTGATTTTACTTGCCCAAAAAAAAACTGTTACCTGCACACACTGGAACTGTCATTTTCCAAAATGAATTGGTACTCCACGTTTCTGTTGAAAATTTCCATTATATGCAGATCATGTCTGTTAGTGGAACTAGCCAATTTTAATTGCATCATGGTAGATATTTTGACCATCTGTGCCCTAGTATTGACTCATTGACTTCTAAAAGAGTAAACTGCTTGTGTACACAACCTTATGCTCTGTCTTTATTGATGCCAAATTTGGATTTAATAATGTGATCAAATTGCTAATAGCCTAGCCGAATGATAAAATTCAGTTTAAATGCAGCAATATTCATTGTACCTTATACAAGTCTGTAATGTTTTGAGGTTTCCGTCACAGCCTTTTTCATAGGAAAGCAGCCTAAAATGTTCCGTTATCTCTTTCGAACAACAAAAGCTGAAACTTTTTAAAAACTGGGGACTGACTGAAAATTAGAAATAACATCCTATGATATTTTAAACAGGTAAACATATTTATGATTTCTTAATGTATGGCTTATGAGCCTGGTCCACTAATTTGTATTTAGCTAATTTCTCCAAAAATGACTTCTTCTGAAGAGTCCAAAAGGTTGTTTTAGCATGTTTTAATATTTGAGCTGAACAGAGGGTAAGTTCTTCCCTTATACAGAAGAGAAAATTAAAGTATTTAGGTCAGTTTCCTAACCCCTGATGTCGCATTTTTTAAGACCCTATTTAGTTTATCCCATTGCTTTCTATCAGCCTCCAGTCTCTCATTCACACTCCAGTGCCTTGGACAACTGCTGTTGATAGCGTTCATGTCATTATTTCTCCTGCATTCTTTAAAAAAAAAATTACCCAGTTGCTTATGAATCCCTTTTGAGCTTCGACATTGTCTTTGTCTTTGTAATTTGTTCTCTGAATGTGGGAATGCCAGCAAGTCTCAATTATTGCTTATCCCAAGAGGTCTTGTTCCCCTAGAAGAATGTTATTTAGGAAATTGAGGACTTTGACTGATGCTGAAACATTAAGCAGTTCCCTGGCTTCATGCAAAGCTGGTTTCTATCATTTTGTGATGCCTGCATGTCCTTTGCTCCAAAATAGGTTTTGGCTCAAGTGCATGGCTGACTAGATTTAGATTACGCTTATGCTCCTAAAGTGTATTGTGAATAAAATATGCACACAATGTATTTGTAGTCCTCTTATCTATTTTTTTGGCAATCGTGCTGGTTTCAAAGAGGAATAGACTTGGATCTGTATAGTACCCTTCAGGACCACACGATATTCCAAAGTGCTTTACAACCAGTTAAGTATTTTTGATATGTAATCGTTGTTGAAACTGAGATAACAAATAGCAAATTTATGTACACCGAGCTCTTGCAAATTAAGAAATCGTGGCTAGATGCGTTTTTTAAAAAAAAACTGAAGTTGACAGTGACCTCCCCTCTACAAAATTGTAGGATGGAATCTGTACATCTGTCTGAGAGGACAGGATGGGCCCCATATTCACTTCTCACCTGAAATACTGCACTTCCATCAGTTCACTATTCCTTGGTGCACTGTGTCTGAAGTGGGTGGGGCTCATACGCAACCAGCAGATGTTATGGTTTTGTGGATACTGAAACTGACTGGAAAGAAATTAATTTTAAATCAGTATTTTAGCCGTAAATGTATCACATTCAATAAAATGTTTAGTCATTCAGAGGAACTTTTTTATTCACTTAAGTGAGGAGGGCATCTCTAGCTGGGCCAGCATTTGTTGCCCATCCCTATTTATCCTTAAAGTGCTGCTTTAAAATGCTGCAGCCAGTCTACTGTAGGTAGACCTAAGGTGTCAATTAGGAAAAGAATTCCAAGATTTTTACCCACTTATGCTGAAGGAACTGATGTATTTCCATGTCACAATGGTGGCTTAGAGAATAATTCAGAGGTGATGGTGTCAGACCATAGGCCATTCAATTAGTCGAGTCTGCTTTGCTATTGAATGAGAGCTGATCATATAAATGCTGAACTCCACTTTCCAATCTTTTACCCATGATCCTTGATTACCTTACTGATTTTAAAAATCTAACTTAGTGTTGTATTTCTTAATAACCCAGCCTCAAAATCCCTTTGCAGTGAAGAATTCTACAGATTCACTGCCTGTTGAGAGATGATGTGACTACATCTCTGTATATCTGCTGCCCTTGTACTTCTACATGAAAGGGGTTGTCTGTTTTATCTAAGAGCTTGGTGAATTCCTTGATTTCCAGCACCTACAGCTCTCTTTGTTTTTTGTTTACTATTTGAGGAATCTTGCTATCTGCCTATTAGCTGAAATTTGTGCAGTAATGTTAATTCTTTTAGAAAATAAAATCTAATTTCTTTGATCCTAATGTGGAGTCATTTATGCTTTTAAAAATGTAGAATCAGTTATCCAGGCACAAGTGTTTTGCATTCTTAAATCTCTCAAATCATGAGGTATAGGGCGACCAGTGGCAGTTAGAGCTTCGAGCAAGTTTTTAACCATGAGCTGCTATTTTTGAATATTTTTGGGGGAGAGGGGGGTGCGTGTTAGCGGTGGTGACTGCCCCAGGTGACCAACAAACTTTTCCAAGAAACTCTGCAGCTCTAACTGCTGGATCTAGCACATGAGCTCAACAAGTGTTTTTACCCCAACATTCAACCTTTGAGGTAGCTCTGAAGACACCATCCTTGACCTTCAATGATCCCACCAGAAGCACCCTCAAGTGGTGCCTACAAATTAGAATAATTACAAAACTGGTTGCACATTGGGAATGGAATTAATTAGCACTGCAGTATCAACTGATACTTGCTGACAGAAGTAATTGAATGCTGCTGGAGACATTGGATTGGAGTGTCTGAACAGTGAGGCAGTCAGCATGCTGCTCATTATTTGTCAGTGAGCTGTAGGGATCCTACAATTGTGGTAGAGTTTTTATTGTAGTAGGATTAAATCTGACCACTTTTTTGTGAATGTGTCTAAAATTGCAATTGTGCTTGTTCTGCTTGTTGTGTCCTGATATTCTGTTATAAAATATTGTTTCATTCTAAAGCACTTGCCAAAAGTAGTTTATTTAAGGTGATTAGCTTCTGTTTAAATATTGCCATATAGTGCATTGAAGTTTGCATTTGAGAGCCATGAGTCAGCTTTGTGGTATGAATTACTGGAATACTGCTGAACTGCCTGTTGGATTGAAAACTACCAGTAAGTATAGTGTGTAAAGCAGGTTAACGGTTGATTGGGCAAACCCTGTATAGCTTGAACCATTTAGCAGCACATAAGAGTTACCCTCATTGTTATCAATCTGTATTTTATGTTGCCCTCATGTAGTTCTAGTGGTAAAAGTATGAAGCTGTATTGGCTTTGGGGCATAAATTTTGTTTTAAAAGTGATTGTCTTGTACTCGAGGCTCAAATTTACCATCTCCTGGGAGCAAAAGAGAACGAGACTTGAGAGTGTTATCTTGCTTTGACAGTCATGTCACTCTCTCTCTGTGGGATGTGACAGAATTCCAGATCAGATCTTTGAGAAGCACTAAATGACATCCATTTGTAAATTTGCGGTAGGCACGATTTGTTTATAGGTCCTGCTGTTGGAGAACATGCAGTCAATCTTATCCTGATTTATCCTTTTTTTTTGTGGAGCTATTAGGGAATGCTGGTTTTGTCAGACTCTCAATCAACAAAGGGATTATTACACTCTGGGTATCGTTATTCATGATAATCCCTGGATCTCAAGCTCTGTGTGTTAACCCTCCTCTTCCCAAGAAGCAAAAATCTGTCTAGAATGCGATAGTGTTAACACTCCACAGCAGAACATTAATTGTGAAACCACATGTCTGTTAGCATGTTTTAATTACAGCCGCTACAGGAGAAACAGACCTGGATAGGTCTTCAGTTGTCTGCCTGGTGACTACAGGCAAGAGAATAAGTAATCATGGATGCTGTCAGCCTGAGAATTGCTGGTATGTCGCCATTGCTTCACTGTCAGTGGTTCAAAATCCTGGAATTCCCTCCGTCAGGGCATTGTGGATCAATCCACAGCAGGTAGATTGCAGCAATTCAAGAAGGCACCTCACCACCACCTTAAGAGCAACTAGGGATGGGCAATAAATGTTGGCCAGCTAGTGACGCCCACATCCCACAGATTGGAGGGAAAAAAGGGCATGCAGAGCATGCGTAGAGCGAGTCATACAAGGTTACGACTGCACAGGATCAAAAATTGTGCGCATTCAAGAAGTTCTAAAGCTCTGTAAAATAGTGAAGTTTATCACAGCATCGGATGCAATTTTCTGGTGAAAGATCGTCTCAACCTGAAATGTAACTAGCTCTTTGGATGCTGTCTGATCTGAGTATTTCCAGCAATTTTTAAATCACTGACTGTATTGCGTTTTATTAGTTCTTGGTGTCACTACATTGCTTAAGATTTTCAATATCACTTTGTTGGAGTACCACAACTGCTTTCCGGGTGCCAATTTATAAATTTGAAGCAGTGATAAATTTTTGTTTTTCTTTTAAAAGGAAGGATAGCTTAGTTACACTTTTTCATATTCAACTACACTACCATCACTGAATCCTCTACCATCAAATCATGGGGGTTACTACTGGGCAGAATCTTAATTAGATCAGCTATGTAAATAGTGTGGCTGCAGAAACAGGTCAGAGGTTATAAATTCTACTGTGAGCGACTTGGCTCATCAGCCTTCAACCCTCTTCACATACAGCATTGGTCAGATGTCAAGAGTACTTTTCTCATGTCAGTTTGAGTGGAGGCCCAGAAATGCTCAAAAACCCACTTACCTCGGTTTCTTGAATTTTGGTGCAAATTCTTACAAAATGAAACTTTTATTCATATAACTTTTGAATTGTGATTATAACTTATTTTAAGTTGAAAGTACTTAATTTTTGAAGCAGAGCACCCCTTTTCTTTTGTAAAATTCCTTCATACCTTATTGCTTGGTAGTACAGTACTTGAAAATTGATTAAAGGGTACAAAGTTGAGTTTTTTGCCTTGCATTGATCAAACTTAGGGCTCAAACCAAACTTTGAGAGAGTTCACCCATTTTTTTTTTAAACAGCTTGGGAAGGGAGTGCTGATTTATTGGACTGTGGCTGGCGCAGCAATGCAGCAGGATTTGACTGTCAATCCTAGCTAGCTAGCTAACTAACTTCTGATCAGGGAGGGAGGTCGGTCAGAATGTTGTCATGAGAATGCAACAGAACCTTTCTAGAAAAAAAGGTGCAATGTACGCACAAACTCGCTTTATAGCCTGCACCAAACAATTTCCTGTGTGTAAATATGTGTAGCTTCTAGTTCTGTCACCCTGATTTGATAATCTTAACTTCATTTCCAGTGTAATTCCTAGCACAAGTGGATTGTTTTGTAAATGTCCAGTTGCACAGTCCCATCCACTGCTGGATACCTGAGTTTTTCAAGTGCAGATTGTTTGAACATGTCCCACTACAGGCACTTAAAGGGATGTATATGGTATGGTTGTCATTTCATTGAGATGTATGTCCAGTTTGCTTTGCATCTGTCCAGCACTGAAACACACATACTATACACGTCAACAACTGGTGGACCATATCAAATGGGTTTGGGATGACCTGGGTGGTGCACTCCCCACTGGTATCCTAAGCCCACAGGACATTTCAGAAATAGCTAATTGATTAATTTAGTTATTCATAAGGCCGTTTAGGTACTTAAACCAATTTAATTTTGCTGCATTTGCACCTTGGATAAGCACCATGTGCAAGTAGGTAATAACCTTGAATTAAGTTTGGAGAGCTTTAGCCAAGATTGCTGGTTGGATTGTTTTATTGGATAATGGGGATGTTGGCATTGCTTGTTCCCAAAACGTGTGTTTGTATTGTCTATGACAACCTTGAGATAAATCTGGATTGGTCCTGGAAGATTTGGTTTAAGAAGTAACTTCTCTTGTCAATCATAGTGATTACACAATGTTTATTGTCAGTCCTGTGCTCCAGGAACAAGTGGAACAAAAAACTGTCTGATGTCAGCAGCAGAGATAGTAGGAACTGCAGATGCTGGAGAATCTGAGATAACAAGGTGTAGAGCTGGATGAACACAGGCCAAGCAGCATCAGAGGAGCAGGAAGGCTGACGTTTTGGGCCGAGACCATTCTTCAGAATTGGGGGAGGGGAAGGGGATTCTGAAATAGGGAGAAGGGGGAGGCGGATAGAAGGTGGATAGAGGAGAAGATAGGTGGAGAGGGGACAGACAGGTCAAAGAGGCAAGGATGGAGCCAGTAAAAGTGAGTGTAGGTGGGGAGGTAGGAGGAGATAGGTCAGTCCAGGGGGTGGGATGAAGTTAGTAGGTAGGAGATGGTGGGGCTTGAGGTGAGAGGTGGGGATAGGCGGGAGGAAGGACAAGTTAGGGAAGAGGGGGTGAGCGGGGCTGGTTTTGGGATGCGGTAGGTGGAGGGGAGATTTTGAAGCTTGTGAAGTCCACATTGATAGCATTGGCCTGCAGGGTTCCCAAGCAGAATGTGAGTTGCTGTTCCTGCAACCTTCGGGTGGCATCGTTGTGGCACTGCAGGAGGCCCAGGATGGACGTGTCGTCTGCGGAATGGGAGGGGGAGTTGAAATGGTTCGCGACTGGGAGATGCGGTTGTTTAGTGTGAACTGAGCGTAGGTGTTCTGCAAAGCGGTCCCAAGCCTCCGCTTGGCTTCCCCGATGTAGAGGAGGCCACGACGGGAACAGCAGATGCGGTATACCACATTAGCAGATGTGCAGGTGAACGTCTTGATGTGGAAAGTCGTCTTGGGGCCTGGGATGGAGGTGAGGTGTGGGTGCAGGTCTTTTTAGGGCTCTTGTCAAGTGATTATGTCCCTTACCTCTGAGCCAAAAAGCCCAGTTTCCAGTCCTGCCACCTCCAGTGTTGTCTTAGCACATCTGAGCAGGTAGTTTTTTAATGTATAATTTGTATCTCTCTCCAAAGGGTAGGACTAATAATTCTGTAAATAAAAAGAAAACCGTTATGCAGGGAACGTTGGAGAATTAATAATGTAGTGAATGCATACTTGATTTCAGCCTAACTTTTAATATCCCTGTAAACCATTTAAAGCTAAAATTTATGATACTGAAAATGTCAGCTCCAGACCACGTTTAATATTTGTATCTAATTGGACTTGATGAATAATGGACTGTTGTAGCATTCTTAAATATGCACTGGTTGAGTAGTAGTCAGTGGATTGAATAAGTGCTGATTAATGTTGTGGAGTAGAGTTGGAAAATGATCGTCATAATTATCTGTACTGTTTTGTGAATTAGAAAAGAACCTGACCTCTGTCGAAGAATAGACTGCCTGATTGGTGCATTCTTCTTTCCTCTATCTGGATTTGCATTTCTAACCTTCCTTGCCTACATTTCCTATGTGGTGATACTTTCAGTAATTAGCAAGAATGTTATTATGAAATAAAACCCGAATATGAGAAGTACACAGCAGGCTGGGCAGCATATATTGGGAAATAGAGAGTATTAGCATTTCAACTTGTTAACCTTACGTTGATGTTTCCAGCCTTTCTAGTGTTTTACTGAGTGGCATTGTGTCACTGTTATCAGTGAAAGTGTTATGGTGCTTCACGCTTAAATTTTCTTCCCAGTCATCTCTTGGGTTTGTTGAAATGGTCCTTGTTAAAGAGGGAATTTTGAGTATGTACTACAAACATTGATTTTTCATTAGGTTAGAATATTTACTCAAAGGAAAGTCATTTGTGTTCAACGTATTGCTTATAAATGAATGCTTGGGTAAGGATGGCTCTTGCATTCTTCCTGATTGGCCATTATCAAAAGTGCCAAAACCCTGCTCTAGCCTATTATTGACATCCTACTGTCTTTCTAATTACTTTAAATCAACCCGATCACATATTGTGACACATTTCTGACACAAGTGGGACTTGAATTCAGACCTTCTGGCCCAGAAGCAGGAACACTGAAGCTGTGCCCTAAGACTGTCTTTGTCTTTGTATTGTGAACATGTGTAGTTCAACGTATTCCCTTTGAAGGACTGAATGACCACTTTGACTCTGGCTGTAAGTCCGATTTATATCTGCTCACTAAATAATTGTTTACTATTTGATGTCATAAATATTGAATTTCACAGGACCACATGATTCAGAATGCAGCCTTTCAGCCCAGAATGTCAGCACCATCTCTTGAATTAAGCAACATTAACTCTGACAATTTTTTTCTTTCCTCACATCCTTGTGCATTACTTCTAAACAAATAGTCATCCTCTTGAATGCCTCAATTGAATCTGCTTCCACCATTCTTCCAGGCAATGCCTTCCTCACCCTAACTACTCAGCTTGCGTTTGTTTCTTTAGTAAATCACTTTAAATCGGTACCTTATTCTTTTTTCTTTTGTAAGCAAGAACAGTTTTTCCTGTCTACTGTGTCCAGCCCCCTTATGATTTTGAAAACTGCTATCTGATCTCCTGCGAGACACCTTCTTCTCCAATCTGACATCATAACTAAGGTTCAGCATTCCTGGAGCTTTCTTGTATATTACCTCTATACTCTTCCCCAATTCATTCACATCCTTTCTATGTGGCACCCAGAACTGTGTACACTTTTCCAGCTGAGATCTAACAAGTGTCTTTTAAAAGTTTAACATCATCTCCTTGGTCTTATACTCTTCGTCCCGCGTAATAAAGTGGAGGATACTGTATGCTTTATTACTTGCTCTCTCAACCTGTCCTACCTTCAGTGATCTATACACACATTCACATAGGTCCCCTGCATGCCCTATATTCTTCATACCAAAATGCGTCACTTCATACTTCGCTGCATTGAACCCCATTTGCCACCAGTCTCCCTAGTTGAACTAGTCTGTGTCATTTTGGAGTCCTAGATTGACCCATCATTTTTCAGCTTTTCCAAATGTAGTGTCGTCTGCAAACTTTCTGAAATTGTTCCCTGCTCACCAAGAGATCTGGGTCATTAATATATATCAGCAAAAGCAGAACTTCCAGTACCAACACCTGGGGAACACCATTGCTACCTTCCTCCAGCCTGAAAAATATCTACCAACCACAGCTATTTCCTGTTGCTCAGCAGACAGTTTTGTATCCACATTGTTACTATCCCTTTTTTACCTATGACTTGTAACTTTGCTTACAAGTCTGTTGAATGGCACTATATCTCACTTGGAACTCCATGTACACCACATCAACAGCATTAACCTCATCGAGCCTCTGTTACCTCTTCAAAAAAAAACTCCAATTTCCCCTTTAGAAATCTAGGCAGACTCTTTGTAATACTACTAATCCTATTCTGAATAATTGTTCCTAGAAGCTTCTCCACTGCTGAAGTTCAACCGACTGGCCTTATCCTTCCAACCTTGCCTAAGCAAGGCTGTAATGATTGCAATTTTCCAGTTTCCTAGCGCTTGCCCTGAGTGTAGGGAAGACTGAAGGTTATGGTCAGTGCCCCTGTAATCTTTACTCCTCCTCCTTTAAAGTCCTTGAATGCATTTCATCCATCCCTGATGTTTTGTCAATTTTAATTGCTAACAGTGTATTCAACATTTCTTCCTTATCAATTTTGAACCTTCTAGTGGCAGTTTCTTCTGGGTTAGAATCTCCCTCTTTGCTAAAGACCAACACACAGTAGTATTCATTTTAACACCTCCACTGTCCTTGTTGCCTTCATATTTAAATCCCTTTTTAGGGTCTCTAATCAGCCGAAATCCTTTTTACCACCTCTTACTATTTATATGCTTACAGAAGACTTCGGGGTACCTCATGTCAGCTGCCAGTCTTTTTCTAACAGTCTGTTTCATTTTGCTTTTTCACCACCCCTCTCCTCCTTCTAAGCTTTCAGTTGTACTTTCTACTTGACACATGAGTGTGCTGTTTATCTTAGTTTCCATCTCTTTTGTCATCCAGGGCTTTGTCCTATCTTTCGCATTTAAGATAATATATCATGACTGTATTCGTACCATGTTTAAAAGTACCCCATTGCTCAGTTATAGTTACCCACCTAACCCTTGTTCCAGTCAGTCGTCCGTTCCATCCTTGCTCCTTTGAAGTTAACTTTTCGCCAAGTGACTTTTTTTTTCTTACTTTTGGATTGATGCTGGTCATTCTCCACCATCATTCTGAGCTTAAAATACAATGGTCACTGTCTCTTAAATATTCCGCTGTGGATATTTGATCCTCTTGGCCCACCTCATTTCCAAGAACCTGGTCTAATAGTGCATCTTGTTGGACAGGACACATTCTGCTATAGGAGACTCTTCTGCATGCAATCTAGAAACACTTGGCCCTTCACACTATCCCAGTCTATATTTGTGCAACTAAAGTTCCCCATTATAACTGCTGCATAATGTTGGCGTTATAATTCTGTAATTCCCTTGCAGATTTGTTCCTCTGCACCCTTTCCACTTGATGGTCTATAGACTAACCATTCTACGTTTTCTGTTTCTCAACTTGAGGCAAATTGGTTTCGTCTTTGAACCATCTGGGATATCCTCTTTTGCCAGCATGGTAATGTTCTTGCTTAACCAACACTGCCACACTTCCCTGCCTGCTTCATGTCTTCTGAGCACCTTGTATCCATAAACATTCAGCACACAGTCTTGCCTTTCCTTGAGCCAGGTCCCTGTTATCATTATGCATTATGTTTCCATATAGCAATCTGAGTTGGTAACTCACCAATCTTTAACTACGCACGCATTCTCATACAAGCTTTTGTAACACTAGACTCCGTTCTTTCTCCCTTCTACTTCACCAATTAACTTGCTATTCACTATGCTAATGCCACCTGTATCTCCAAATATTTTGTGAAACCTGGCATTTTCCCCCTCCTCTTAGTTCCCACACCTTTTGTGTGAAAGATGATCTTTTCTGTAATTTGTTTCCTCAGTACCTAGGCACTCTTTTTTTTTTTAAATTGCCATTTGATGTTCTTCTCCTTCCCAGTTGCTTGCTATGCATCATATCCTCTCCTTCCACATCAGCCATTGTGTGTAATCCAAATTGATCCAGTTTGAACTACTTAATGTAGTTGACATAAGTGAGAACAGCAACACCGTTGCCACAGATGTTATTTGAGGAAAACCATGATTGATGTAATCAGTCAGCATCAGTTAAAACAGATTATCTGGTCATTATCCTAGTGCTGTTCATAAGAGCTTGCTGTACACAGATTGGCTTCACTGTTTCCAGTATTACAGTGACTGCATTTCAGAAGTGATTTATTGACTGTAAAATGCTTTGAGATATCCTGAGGATGTGTAAGCTGCTGTGGAAATACATATCTTTAATTCCATCACAAATAGCTGGTTATTTGGACTAAACACCCCTTTAAAGAAATCTTCAAAATGTTGGAGAGTCTTCAAGGGGGACAGGGTGTCAACTGCATTGTGTCTAATGATCTCCATGTACCTGGAGATTTAAACTACTTGTCTATACTACACAATATTATTTGATAATCTATAAACACTGACAGCAGATAAATGCAATCAGTGCTGGCCAGCCAGCAGTGCCCACTTCTCATGAGTGAATAAAATTTTTTTTACTAATTTGATGTTATCACGATTCCTGTTTTTTATTTTGTTCCTTTTAATATGATGCACATGTGGACTGTGCACAGTGATTGTGACTGGTATTTAATCACTTGACGCTGAGCTGCAACTAGAGACATTGCTGATGCAAACACTTAAGTCAACCATTAAAAATGTGTGATCGACCTGTTTTTAATCAAGGTTTAGATAAACCTAGAATGTGAGCTGAAGTCCTTGCAGTGTCTTTAATTTATTTGAAAGTGCCTGTGTGTCAGTGAGAACGGTAAAGAATTGGATGCCAGCTGGTTTCTTTAGGCTCACCAGTGAGTAGATTTTATTAAAATTGTCCTTCACTCATTGGTTGCAACACCTTTTCAATTTATTTGCAAGACACCTTGATAGAACGTGAATTTTCTGATGCTAAACACCAGTCAGATTCAGCAAGTCTAAAGACAACTACCACAGGCTACGAAAAATGCCATCAGATCGTTCTCTGGAAGCACTACCTCTCAAAGTAAGGTCCATTTTACTTAATCCAGCGGTCTGAGTTCAAAAAATTGCAATGTGGGCCAACAGAATGAACCTTTTTCATGGAGCCAGTGTGTAGTGACAATGAAACAAAAATGGAAATTGCTGAAAAACTCAACAGGTCTGGCAGCATAGTCATATGGCATGGAAAGAGGCCCTTTGGCCTCAGAAGAAAGCAGAGTTAACGTTCAAGGCTGGGTGACTCTTTGTTGGAACTGTTAATAGCTAGGAAAATTTAGTCTTTATGCTGGATTAAGTGGGATGGAGGGGAGACATGAGTGGATAGCTGGAGACGGAGCCCAGAGATTGAGATGAAAGGGGTAGGTAAATAAAGAGAGAACAGATAGCTGGCCAGGACAGAAGAAAAGACATGATAATAAGAGCTGAGTGAGAAAATGGGTTAACTGTGCTGAATGCAATCCTTACAATGTGATCATAGGCCGAGGAGTACATGGGAATGGGTGACTGTGCTAGAAGCACGTCTTGACAGGACTGGGTGAGTTATGGCTAATGCATTTTCTCACTCTTGCCTCTTAACCGTTATTCAACTTTTGTTCTGGCCTGTTAGCCATTATCTCCTTGCTTACCTACCTCATCCATGTCTTCCTCTGTCTCTTGGCTCCACCTCCGCCTCCACCTGACCCCCAGCTCCAAAAAAAGTCGACTGCAGCGTAAATACTAGTTTTCCCTGGCTACTAATAGTTCTGAAGAAACGTTAATTCTGCTTTCTTGTCTCAGATGCTGCCAGACTTCCTGTGTTTCTCAAATTTGTTTTTGTTTCAAATCTCCAGCATTTGCAGCTCTTTGTTTTAATTTATTGTGGTAATGATGACTCTGAGAATAAGAAAATTAGGATTGTTGGAATATTACGATAACGCTGGACCAGTTGGTAGGTGTTAATAGCGTTAATAGCATTGGAGGTCACATCTGGGCTTTGCTTTGTATACTGGGGCTGTCGAGATGTATCAGCTACTGAGAAAGTTGAAGCTACACCGGGAGTGGGTAAATTAGTGTGATTAAAATGGCATAGAGGTCATTCATTACACTGAGTAGTAAATGGTGCTGACAGCTGTATGGATTAGATCTTGTTCTGATAGCATTAATCCTGGCATATTTTTTCATAAAAAGATTAAAGGATTTGGTGTTATTGCCTAGCTGCAAACCCAGTTTAGGAGAATGGGCCAATAAACATGCTGGTTGAAAGACATTTTATTGTTGAGATTTAATCCTGGTGCAATACTGATACTGCTGTTCACTTCAAACATAATTGCCATCTTGGTGAATTGGGCAATGAACTTGGTCAGCCGCAATTACGTTTAAGTTCATGTTCAATTTCACTAGTAAGTTACAAATTACAGAATTGTTTAATGTGAATCGAAACATTTCCTTACAGCTGGCAGTTTGTTTTTTGAATTGAGGAATATGAAGAATTTAGTTAGCATTGTTTTTGTCACGTGGCATCCACTTAATGGTTTCTTGAAAACTCCAAACTGCAAAAGCAAAGTTCCCAAGCTATTCAAGTTAGAGCTCTTGCCACTTTGAAAAACAACACAAGTTACGAAATTAATGGTTGGAACAATCCTTTCAGCTAATAGAACTTCACTTATTAATGCCGATGAAATATCATTAGGGTCTTCACTTGGGTAAAGGGGAAAATGGAATCAGTACATTTTCTTTGTAGTTCTGGTTTCTCATAATGGTTTCACCTCCGGTTACAAACAGAATCTGGTCATTGTTCTGTCTCAATCCAACTTTCTGTAGGCTTAATGTGGATCAACAATATTGTAAATGGAACTTGCATGTCTTATGGCAGTGACTGGATTTGGGTCATGGATTGCAGTAGGTTTATATAATCAGGTTTTTGTTAAACCGATTTGGCTTAGCTGCAGAATCAACTACACTGAGCTCAAATGCATTATACTGCTGAGGAAGACGCAGTCCTACACACCTAGCAAATAGATTCGACTGTAGGAAAGTGTTGAACCATTAGGAAAACTAACATTTAGAAACTCAGAATTGTAAGTATGTAACAACTGAAAAATTTGAAAGGTTTACTTGTTCAGATTGTTGCTGTTAGATTTTCTTCCTGTCAGCGCTAAGAGCATTTAAAACAGATACGCACCTCACTCAAAAGCATTGTTTTCCAACATGCTATATTTGTATAATCATTGCGTACCTTTGTTTTGTATATATGTACTGTATGAAAATGTGCAAGAAAATTCTCAACGTTTTGAAAGTTTGGTTGCTCTTTGGCACTATACACTTTGGTTGTTAGCAAAATTAATAATATTTTTAATATTTTTAAAAATCTGTTTTGCAGTCCTTGACTTTGTTATGTTCTTAGCTATGTTTTAGCTACTTTAGGAGCTCTAGCATGTGACTTCCTGCTTTTATTTTCAGAAATCAGTGTGACCAAGTGGAGGCAATAAAGCACAAGTGTAGTACAGGAAAATGAGTGAGTTGGATCAATTACGTCAGGAAGCCGAGCAACTGAAGAATCAGATCCGAGTGAGTATTGCAACGCCTGGTCCACAGTTGTGGAACTTGTATTTTAATTTAGTTTTAATTCATGTGGCCAGATTTTTTTTAAAATTAGACTTAAAAGGAATGGCATTATGTTGCCACTAATGTACTGTGCTTTGAATGCTAGATTATTGGTTTGTATGCAATTTCTTGAATAGCAAGTTTGGTATCTTCGAAAGCTTTTGTTTGGAGAGGTGGTTGGGATGCATAGTGATTGGCCCGCAAAGTGTACTACTTGTGGGGCTGATTAGCTAGGTTGTTTGTTTGCACCTTGTGCGTTTGAAACCACCTTCTCCCAAAGTGTGCATTTAATTGAAATCATTCAACATGTAGTCAGCGAGTCTGAAGTCTCCAGGGCATTAATGTACTTAATCACCTTTTTTGTCTGTTCCTACTTCTGTTTCACATAAGTACGATGCGTGCATAAGAACCACTGTTCCTGGACATTCAGGATTCAACATTCTATTGAAGATCTGCTAAATGATTCTTTCTACAAGTCTTTGATTTCTGTTTCAAATGGGAACAGTCAGATTGTTTGTGAAAATTTATGACAAGCTTTCTAGGCTTCGTTTAACTACAAAACATGTTTACTCTGTTGGCAGCTGACTTCCCTCTGGTCCATCATGCACCTGGTACAAGTTACCTATTTGCAGCAGAGGTTCCATTGCTGGATGAAGAATCTAAATATGTTGGTCCCTTTCATCTGGAGTGTGTACTGCACTGAACTCCTTATGTACACAGATACATTTTGTATTGCATCAAACTTGCAGCAGGGAAATAGGGTATTACATCCACATAGCAGGTGTTTATGCTCCTTTCTCACCCTCAAAGATTCAATGCTTCACTGTTTTTGAAAAGTGCATTGGTTATTATGTAGCTATATAGAATATGTCAAAAAAAATCAGCCTCTCCAGCATTTGGTATTAGTTTCGCAGAAGCAATCAATTAGAAAAATATTAACCATTGAAGTACTCAAGCTGAAAATGTTTGGAGCACCTGGTGTCTGAATTGTCCTGACCAAATCCTCAAAGCACTGTTCTAGCCCGTTAGCTATTCTAGCCATCCTGTGGCCCCTTAGTCACATAGGAGCAGACTCAGGCTGTCGATCCATAACCCAAAATTGCTGAGTTGAGACTGTTGGACAGAGATTTTTATTAGCCTGTATTTGAACGTTTAGTTAGGATATAAATGGCCAGTGTCCTGTGCTTTCTGCCACCTGGGTCCAGTTGGACAGTTTTAAAACTATACAGCTAAGTTTGCAACCAGCCAATTCTTGATGCAAGCACCCAAACCTGCAGACACATAATTTGATGAATGGCTGTGAATGATAAAATAGAATCAACTTCAAAAGATTTCATGACCAGTAAGACTTGTTGGATATGTATTTGAGCGCTCTTTTCCCCCAGTACCATTGATCTCTGGGCTTTTTCACTATGTAAATGATTAAAAATGACCATTGAAACTGAGAAATTGCTAGAGAGCAGCTGGATCATTTTCAACATCCAGCTGCCCCTCCTGGAATGGCCTGCAAAACCCCAATCTCTCATGTCTCATTAGTGTTGGGGCAGCTAAAGATTAGCAAAACTGGTAATTATTGCCTTTGTCTTCCACGTCATGAATTTTTTTAGAAAAGAAAATTGAGTTAGATAGTTATAAAATTCTACAAGTTATTGATCTCTCTAGATGTGCTTTTCTTCAAATATGTTTTTTTGTTAATACTGTCTTCTTTTTCCCTTTCAGGATGCCAGGAAAGCATGTGCAGATGCCACTCTGGCCCAGGTAAGGTTTTAGTTATTGATGGCTTACTCAATCATTAGAATTTTCAATTTCTTCCACCTTTATTTTAAGTTTCATTTTAAGTTGGTGCAGTGGGCAGCCAAGAAGGTTACCTCAGTACAACGGGATGGGCCAATGGGCTGAGGAGTGGGAGATGGAGTTTAATTTGGATAAATGTGAAGTGCTATGTTTTGGAAAGGCTGATCAGGACAGGACTTAGTGGTAACGTCCAGGGGTATGTTGCTGACCAAAGAGACCTTGAGGTGCTGGTTCATTTCTCCTTGAAAGGAGAGTCGCAGGTAGACAGGTTAGTGAAGGTGGCAATTGGTATGCTTGCCTTTCTTAGTCAGTGCATGGAGCATAGGGATTGGGAGGACATTGGTTAGACCACTTCTGGGATACTGAATTCAATTCTAGTCTCCCTGCAATAGGAAGGATGTTGTGAAACTTGAAAGGGTTCAGAAAAGATTTGCAAGGATGTTTGCCATGGTTGGAGGGTTTGAGCTATAGGGTGAGGCTGAATAGGCTGGGGCTATTTTCCCCAGAGCGTTGGAGGCTGAGGGGTGACCTTATATAGGTTTATAAAATCATGGGGGCACTGATAGGGTGAATAGCCAAGGTCTGTTCCCCACGGTATGGGAGTCAAAAACAAGAGGGCTCAGGTTTGAGGTGAGAGGAGGAATGATTAAAAGGGATCTGAGGGGGCAGTTTTTTCATGCACAGGGTGGTGTACGTATGGAATGTGCTGCCAGAGGAAATGGCAGAGGCTGGTACAGTTACAGCATTTAAAAGACATCTGGATGGGTATATGAATAGAAAGCGTTTAGTGATGTGGGCCTAATACTGGAAAATGGGACTAGATTAATTTAGAATATCTGGTTGGCATGGACAAGTTAGACTGAAGGGTCTGTTCCCATGCTGTATAGCTCTGTGACTCTAAGTTATACATTTTAAAGCAAAAAATCCTTTCATGAAAAGGGAGACTGCGAAATGATCTGTCTGGTTTCAGTTGTGAGTGAACAAATCTGTTCATGAACAGATACTTCAAAACGCAGGCCATCACCTTGCAATTGTAAAGGATGGTTGGTTAACTGATTCTTTTGATTTTCTTTTGAGGTATTGAAATATGAACTAATAAAGCACAGAGGGTACTGTATGAATTTTCAAGAAGTATTTGATAAAATTATCTGGAAGAAGCCTCTTTAAAACTTAAAGTATGAGTTATTCTATAAAAGCTAAAAGTCAAGAGTATAGGAATAAATGTATTTTAACAAATTGAGGTTTTTAAACTTGTCCAATTGCAGCTGTTTATATTAATGATTTGAGTGTAAATAGAGGAGGAATGCCATTGTTTGCGTAGTATCAAACAAGGGAGTCCCACAAGATGCGGGAACTGCAGGAAGGCATAAAAAGGTTAGTGAACTAGACACAGACAGTGCAGTTCAGTGAAGGGAGATGTGATGGCACGTTTGGCGGCGTAAAAAAGCATCGTGAAAGAAAATATAAAGTGCCGAATAAATATCCATAATCCCTTTAAGGAGTAGGTATAACCTTAAACTTTGGCTGAATATTGATTCAGGTGAATATAACAATCTTTAAAGACTCAAGCTTAATGCATAGCAGAGCTTAGTTCGTGTTGTTACAGCTGTTGGAGCTCCAATGACTGAAATACCCTTTCCCTTGATTTTTAAATCATGTTTTGTGTTCTTTAGAGTTTTGAGACTAGTTCCAGTAGTAAAAATTCTAATATGTCTTGGATTCTGGGAATCTTACCTTTAAATATTCTTTGAGTCCCCAACCTGCTTGCCTTACATCTGTCTGTTTGGAAGAGATGGTGGATATATACCTGAAACCTTAGTGTGATCAGTTAAAGTAAACTGCACTTCTTTTGTTGAATGACCCAGTCCTGAAAGGCTAAAGTATACTACAGATGCCAAGTGAAGCTTCCCCTCCCAGTGGTGTGGGTGAGTCTCTGATATCTTATATGCAGAGCTAGCATTGTTCTGAAACCACACATTGTGATAGTAAAATTACTGCCCACAACTGCATCACTATTTATGTTAACTATTGGTTTGAGTCTTTTGTGTACATTGACAGCAAGTCCTCATGTTGTTTGAACACAGTCCTGCAGCTCCAGCTTCTTAGTGGAGAACCTTCACCTTTTGTTTCTCGGGTAGCCATTTATTCTCCTCTTGTCAGGATGTGATCCCTAATCCTCGCGCATCTCTAGAGAAAAGCAGCCATTACAGCTTAGCAGCAGTTGACGTTCCAGCTTGTTACAGGCGGTGACTGACACAATAATGCATTGATTCCATCATTGGAGGCAGCCCCAGGCACCCTTCTCTACGAATGGAACCGAGCTTATAATGTGTAAAATGCACGCTCGTGTGGCGGCCCGTTTACTTGTGAGAATGTGGATAAAATATCCTCCCCATTTTTGTTTTTGATTGCACAGCCTGAGCAGCATTTGGAAACAGACTTGCCAGCATCTCCCTTTTCATCTTGGATTGAATCTACAGCAAGGATAGGGACCGTACACCTAGAACCCACTCAGTTGAGGGAGTTGCCAGAGGCACTTAGAGGTCATCAACTAACCATGGAGTTCAACTCCAGCATCTTTTGAGTATCAAACCAAACCCATAGGCAGTGGGTTCTATTTGACCCATAGCTGAAATCTGGTAGACGGCCAACAGGCCTATACATCACATTGTTGGGGTGACTGCTTTTTTGAGATCACTTGTAGTTCAGCCTAGGACCGTGGGGATGCTTAGCTGTCACTGCAAGTGATGCACTGTAAGAGGCCTTTGTGGTGCAGAGGCTGTCTACAAACTGAAAAGATAAAGGAAGGTGATTGAAAAGTTTTCGTAACCACAAACTTTTGAAATGGTAAATAATGGAACGTTGTTTACACTTTGGGGATTTGTAATGGGTCATTAAAAACGAGATTATCTTAATTTTAGAAAGGAAGAATGCAAAGTAAAGGAACAAATCTTTCAATTCTGTATATGTACATGGTTGTGAATGGATTTCTGTGATCTACAGTGCAAAGTTAGCCAGATGAGCAGTGAAATTATATTTATTCCATTTTTAAAAGTTTATTATATTTTCTTGAAGTGTCCACACTATACAAGTCGGTAAAAACCTGTTCACATTGCAAGGATAGCTAGATTCATTTCGTTTTAGGTCAGTCAACAAACTTTATCTTGTGTCCATTGCACTCACAGCTTTTGTAAAATGGCAAGAAAATGAAGGCAGAAGGGCTTAGAAATAATTGCAGTTAGTTTCTCTCTTTTCTGACAGACTTAATGACCTTTCTTCTAACCACCTACCATCGTTTGTGAGATAAATGTATTCTGGTCTGTAAAACTTTTTTGCATAATCCTGAATTTGTACTGTAGTCTAATTTAAAGATTTCGTAAAAGTTGGGTGGTAGAGTAGGATGAAACCTGGTGTACATCAATGAGAAGTTTTGGAAAAGAAAAGGAAACTCTTAGCCTAAGTGCCTGTTTCAAGTTGTAATGCACATCCTAATCAAATTTTAGATGAAGTGACTTCCACAGACGCACTGCTGGGCATAGTTTATGGAAAAGAGAAATCCATGATTGTATTAGATCATAACAGATGACATTCTTAATTACGAATCTCCATGTAAATCTCACTCCCTTTGTTTCAAAGTCAGTGGCTTAAATACTTTTCATTCCTGTGTTTTTTTTCCAGTTTTAAGCTTCTATTGTTACTTATTGTTTTTATGTATTCATAACAAATAAGAGCAGAATGGATATTAATTCCATTGAGCCTGCGCCATCATTTGATAACATTATGGCTGACATGTTTATAGCTTAACACCTCATTCCTTGTTGACTCCCATTTAACACTTTTTGCTTTCTGGTTTATAATGTTTTATGGATCTTTTTGCTACCCTTGTCAAGTAATTCCTCATCTCACTTTGTGGGGTTCCTACCTAATACTGAAATACATGAGATTTTTCCTGTTCTGGGTTAGCTTGGATGGCAGTGGGAAGTTGTACCTGGAAAAGGAGATCCTGAGCTAGGGAGAATAACAGGAAATCTATCTAAGTTTCTGTTCACAACTGTTAAATTATCATTTTGAGTAAGGATAATTTATCTTTGAATCATTAACCCTGTTGGCTTTTTCAATTTGCCAGCTAAATAAACAAAACATATCCAAAAGTTTAAATAAAAGCAAAATATAATGCTGAAAATCTGAAATAAAAACAGCAAGTGCTGGAAATAGTCTGCAGATCTGGCAGCATCTGTGGAGGGAAGCATAAGGAATGTTGGAACAGGACTGACTCCCTTTCAGAATAGTTTTAAAGTCAGCTTGAAACATCAGCTACTTCTCTGTTTTTAAGTACAAAAACTTAGTTTAGCTACTGACAAAGAATCTTCTTGTACTGAATGCTTTCAGATCTGTGGGTAGTGTGCTTGTGGTTTCAAAAATTCCTGCCGTTGTTATGGGAAAGGTTTACTTCTGCAAGCTGACATTTTTCTTTCCCTTTTACAGATCACAGCTAACATTGATCCAGTGGGTCGAATTCAGATGCGTACCAGGCGAACACTACGAGGCCATCTTGCTAAGATTTATGCAATGCACTGGGGTACTGACTCCAGGTGTGTATATCATTAGTCATCTTGTATTCCAAGTGGTCTGTAGATTCAGATGGGTGGGTGACTGTGTAGAGCAGGACCCTGGGATAAAATAAGTTCATTAGGAACTTCTTTTAATTGTTAAGATAACAAACAGTCTAGTTGTTGGCACAATGCCATTTTAAATGGAATTTTGTTTGCTACTTTTATCCCCAAAGGGCCTGTTTTCATTATCTAATGACTCTAGAGAGTGAGCAACTAATGCACAACATAAACAGTGGCAATCTATAAAAAAAAATGAATTGTTAACCATATCCTGCTTTAATGCAATGCATTTGCTACCCAGGTTCCAAGTAAGGGACCTAATGGAGGACTGCATTAATAGTTACTTGTTCAAGTATAGATTGCCTTTCACTAATACCACTGTAATTTTAATTGTGCCATTGCCCAGTTTACATTGCTAGGCATGTACAGTTTTTAATATCAGTTGAACTGTAATCTTCGTGAGAAACTTGCTTAAATGCATTCATACTTGTTTGCATTTCATTAATCTGTATAGTATTTTGTCAAACCTTTGTTGAAATAAGTGCAACAGAAACCAATGTAAGGTTTAGCACCAATGCAGCACCAATTATATTGCACTTTTCATGTTGACACTCGAAGCATTTTCCAAGTTCAACAAGATACTGCTGCACGTAAGGTATGGTTTAAATATTCAGATTTTAGAAATATGATTAGGTAAATGTAAGAACTATAACTTATTAAATTGAAGCAGGTGTGGGTTAAATCTTTTGGGAAATCTAACTACTGTGATTAGATGCACTCATACTTGAGTCCATCAGGGAATAGGCGTATTCTTGTAGTTGAGCTGTATGACCCAGCAATTCTGCAACTTTATCAAATTGTAGCAATTGTAGGCAACGTAAGGTTCTCCCTTTGCTCATTAGATGTGTGCATTGGTGTAGTTCATATATTTTTAATATGGCCATCCATTTGGAAACTCCTTAAAACGTACTTAATATTCTCAAAATATTCACAACTAAATCAGGCACAGTTTTTGGAACACAAATTTTAGTAAACATTCCATTGCTTACTATTTGTGAACGAAGCAGTTCCTCAACACAGCCCTCCTGCATTTGCAGTCAGGTGGCTTGCTGTTTACCTCTTCCAGCTGCTGTTTATGGACATATTTCATGCAAATAACACGTGACATGCTGAGTGCTTTCTATCTGTAGAATGGAATATTAAATTTGATAATTACAGGCCCCTGTAGCTTTGTCTTGTATAATGATATACCTGTTTGTAAGAGACAAATTGTTGAATGCAAATAGTGGTATGTCTGTGAAAAGATTTAAAAGAACAGCCTGATGCACTGTGTTCACATATTAAATTTATTAGAACATTTGTCCAATAACAATAGTACCAATATGTGGAAAGCTAAGTGGCAGTGTGATCAGGTTAACGTAAGAATTATCACAACATTGTAGCCAAAATTCAGAAGCTCAAAAAAACAGCATTCATTTTTAATTCTTTAGATGGCAAAGCTTCTTGCAGTCCTTCATTGTTATTGCTGCACATTACTAAGCCCTTGATAGTTAATGACGTACAGAGGAAAATTTGAGGTCTGTAGAACTGCACCTGTCATCAGAAGGTTCAAATTATGGAAGTGCACTTAAGTTTACGTTGCATTTTGATAAAATAAAAAGTGAATGTCTAATATGAGTACTAAATGGAATCATGTACCAAGTTATAACTAACCAAATAAAAACAAAGAATTGTGGATGCTGTAAATCAGGAACAGGAACAAAAACAGAAGTTGCTGGCAAAGCTCAGCAGGTCTGGCAGCATCTGCGAAGGGAAAAACAGAGTTTAACGTTTCAGGTCTGGTGACCCTTACTCAGAACTGAGGAATGGTCCCCGGACCTGAAACGTTAACTCTTTTTTTTCCTTCAGAGATGTTGCCAGACCTGCTGAGCTTTTCCAGCAACTTCTGTTTTTATAACTAACCAATCCTATTAAGTATGTTGCATAAAAATATTGAGCATGTGCTTAAACTATAGTGTAATGTGGTATACTTCTCAAAAGTTAGTATATATTGAAATTTTCTGGATGAATGAAAAAAATCTATGTTGACTGACTGTATTTAGGAAGGTTCGGTATTTAGATCTTTGGCATTGAACAGCACTGAAACCCTGTGTTCATTTCCTACATAGAAAATAATCAAGTTCAGTGAAATACAGAAATCATCCCACCTATGTGATAAGCAAAAATGTATTGTGGGCTACAAATAAATAGTGAAGTAATGTTTTAATCTAGTTAAGGTAAAACCTAATATAAGCTTTGTGATTTGCATATGTTTAACTGCTTGGCAGTTGATTGTTTTGGGGAAGGTATTTTTATTTCTCACGTGAAGCATATACCTGTGGGAGTTCATTTCTGTAAACTACTTTCCTGTAAAATTGCTTATAGAGTACACGTGAAGTGTCAAAGTTTTTGAATTTAGATTTCAAAGATCTAATGTTTCGCCTTAATTCGCGTGGTCTGAATGTGTTATCAGCTATATTTGTTTTTTTTCTCCCCTGTAGACTGCTAGTGAGTGCCTCCCAGGATGGGAAATTGATCATCTGGGATAGCTATACCACAAACAAAGTGAGTACAGTCTGAAGTTTGGAATTGAATTTGGCTCAAAAGTTTCCATGACTACGCTTGACACAGATGAGCTTTCAAAATAAATCTTTGGCACCTGATTGTGTTTACCTACAGAACTTGACTCGTCGGATCGCAGTAATTCTGCAACTTTAAAATTTGTGAAATTACTCCAGTAGCTCCTTGGATAAATAAACCATTTTTTGAGGAACCTACTTTAATCTAAGCTGTAAACTAAATTGACCTGTCTGCCTTATTTAAATAAGGAGTATAATCATTCATGGCTCCCGGTCCTGGTAGCTGTGCACAAATGTTGATGGATCACATTTGCTTACATCCTTGGATAAAGGCAAAATACTGCTGATGCTGGAAATCTGAAACATGCATAGAATGCTGGAGAAAATCTGATCTGGCAGCTTCTGTGGAGTGAGAAACAGTTAACATTTGGAATCTGGTATGGCTCTTCAGAACTGTAAATTACTGTAACTTGTAGGACTTTAACATGTTAAGTATCCCAGCTGAGGTAAATTTCTTAAACTCAAAACTTTTCTACATTGATTTGTTTTTCTGCTTTTAAGTCAGCATCTGAACAGCAGCAGGCTTGAACTCTGGTTGTAACCAGAGTTTTCAGAAGTATTTATGTTCAGTCCTTTGCTGATGAGATGAAGGAGTTGGCGAAGAATCAGCTGGAAATTCTTGTAGCGCACTGCAGCATTTTTCATTGAGCTTCATTAATCTGTACTGCAGGGAATTGAACTTGGTACCTATGAAATGGAATTAATATTGACAAACTAGTTATGGCAGAATTTCCTATAATGTCTTGTGTTTTACATCACCCTATTCTCTGGCACAAATAGGGATAGGTGATAAATGTGGGAACGGGCAGTGGCAGGGCGGTAAAGCAGGAGCTGTATTATTTGGGAGGATCTGGGGCCTGAAATTCAGCTGGATAAACCTAACCACCTTAACCAGTCTGATTGATTTTAATGTGTTTGTCATAAGTGTCATAAGTGAAAACGAAAATGATACATTGCAGCAAAATGACTGGTAAATGTTATTAAAAAGCATTGTAAAAGCTAAACACTTTCATGTTGGAGAGATGGAATTCAGCATGTTCACCAGCTGCTCACTTTTGGAAGTACAGTGACATCTCTATCTTTCTCAATGAGTTTGTTCTGCATCCAACTGATCGTGTGAACAGTTCCCAAGTAATGTCCCTCTCCCTTTCAAAACAACTATCACCCACCTTCAAATTCCATTTACTGTAATAAAACTGCACCCCATCACAAGCCGCCTTTCTTATCTTAGGTTATTAAATTTGTATAAATTTTTCCTGATTCTGATGCTGAATCATCCTTAAAGGTCAGAAATTACATTATTTGTGATTGTAGCTGGTGCGCTTTCTTCCATTCTTTCTTTCTGTAGGTGTTGACAGTGTTGGTGTGCCCTCCTTTTCCAATGGTTTTTTATTCCAATTTAGATGGTCATCCTTTACTTGTTTTCACTTTTGTTTGTGAAATCATAGTCACAGAATCGCCAGAACTGGTGTTTCTTCCTTTCGCCATGGTACTATCTCTGAAGTAACCCCAAGGCTGAATTGGTGACTTTCTCTCCAATTAAACATTAAGAAAGCAGAAAATATGATTAATCTTGGCAACAAGCTCACTACCCAAGTCAGTGATGTCCCCCATCTGTCTACTGTTTTTCAGCTTAAAACACATTTGCAGCTTTGACATCCTATTCAGAGTTTGACTCTGCTCATTATCACAGTCCCTAAAAATATATCTGTACCTGTTTCTTCCCCAAAATCTCAGGGCATGTTGAACATTAGTTACTCAGCCCAAATTGCCCTTGAGCAGCAGGGGCGGCTTGGTGGTTAGCAATGCTGCCTCAGTGCCAGGGACTCTGGTTCGAATCCACATTCCAGCAATTGTCTCTGTGGAGTTTACGCATTCTCCCAATATTTGCATGGGTTTCTTCCAGGTGCTCCGAATTCCTCTCACAGTCCGAAGATGTGCAGGTTAGGTGGATTGGCCATGCTAAATTGCCCGTTGTGTCTAGGGATGTGCAAGCCAGGTGGATTAGCTGTGGTAAAGTGCAGGGTTACAGGGGTAGGGTAGGAGGGTGGGTCTGGTTGGGGTGGTCTTTGGACAGGCAGTGGAATTTGATGGGCCAAATGGCCTGCTTCTACACTAGGGATTCTGTGACGTTTTTAAAAGGTGGTGATTTGTTATCTTGAACTGCTGAGACCAATTATGGTGTAGGCATACCCATACTGCTGTGAGGGAGTTTCAGGAATTTGACCCAGTGACAATAAAGAAAAGGCCATGTAGTTCTAACTCAGAATGATGTGGCTCTAAAAGAGTCATTGAGTCAATCAACATAGAAACAGACCCTTTGGTCCAACCAGTCCATGCCAAACATAATCCCAAATTAAACTAGTCCCACTGGCCTGCTCCTGGTCCATATCCGTCCAAACCTTTCCTATTCCTATATCCATCCAAATCTCATATCCATCCAAATCTCATCTTAAACATTGTAAACGTACCTGCACCCACAACTTCAGGAAGTTCATTCCATACGCAAACCACCCTCTCTGTACAAAAAAAAATTTGCCTCATGTCTTTTTTTAAATCTCCCTCCTCTTACCTTTAAAACTGTACGCCCCCGGTCTTTAAATTCCACATCCTAGGGAAAGGACAACACTCATCAACTCTCTATGCCTGTCATTATTTTATAAACTTCTATCAGATCGCCCCTCAGCCTCCTACACTCCAGTGGAAAAAGGTTCCAGTCTTTCATTCGAACTCAAACCTTCCATACTTGGCATCATTCTGGTAATTCTCTGCTTGAACCCCTTCCAGCTTGATAATATCTTTCCTATAACTGGGCAACCAGAACTGGACACAGTATTCCATAGGATACCTCACCAAGGTCCTGTAAACCTCAATATAATGTCCCAATTCCTACACTCAAAGGACTGGGCACTGAGTGCAAGCATGCCAAATTCCTTTTTAACCATCTTGTCCATATGTGACAAACTTTAAAGAATTGTGTACCGGCACCCTTAGGTTCTTCTGTTTCACAACATTGCCCAAGGCCCTACCAATAATTGTATAAGCCCTACGCTTGTTTATTATACCAAAATGCAATACCTTGCATTTATTCCAGATTGAACTCCGTCTGCCATTTTTCACCCCATTGACCCATTTGATCAAGATCCCTTTGTAATCTCCAAATCATCTTCACTGTCTAAAGTGTCACCAATGTCATCTGCAACCTTACTAACCGTGCCTTCTATATTCTCATCTAAATCATTTACGCAAATGACAAAGAAAAAGGACACAACCGTTCCTTGTGGAACACTGCTGATCACAGGCCTCAGTCTGGAAAGCAACCTTCCACCATTATTCTGTCTCCTGCCATTGAGCCATTTATGTATCTTGAAAGAGAGCTCGTAGGTGGTGGTGCCTCCATGTATCTGCTGTATTCTTCTAGTTGCTGGAAGCCCGGGGTTTAAGGGGTAATGTTGGAGGAAGTTTGAGTTGCTGCTTTGCGTATTGTAGTTGGTACAAACTAGCGTTGTGCCTCTGAAGAGCATGGTGACTATCATGTAGGTTGCTTTGTCTTGGTAAAGTTGTTTGTATTGTTAGAGTTACGCTTATTCAAACAATTATCCTGCTCCTTTGCACTGTAGATTGTGGGCATGCTTTGGACAGGCTGGTGGTGAGTTACTTGCTACAGAATGCTCAACATCTGATCTGGCTCTGTGGCCACTATTTATTTGGCTGAACCAGCTAAGTTTATAGTAGTACTTCTAGGATTTGGGAAAATTCAGTGACAATATTGTTAGTCTATGGGGAGAAAAGGAAGGAAGCCACTTCAGTAGGTTGTTATCAATCGTACCGAACATTGCTGTTATCAATAAATGTCCCCACTGCTGATCTTTTTTGGAGGGAAGATTATTGGGCCTCTAACACTACTCCTGCAGCAATAATTGCCTACCAGTATCTACAAGCATCTATCTTATGCTAATTAAGAACCCAATCAGTGAAGAGTTACCCCAATTCCCATTGACATCAGTTTTGCTAAGGCTTGATGACCTACTTGACCATCCTCAACCACATTCCTGCACTGTTGCCGTATTGATGGCTGCATCTTCATTTATTTTGAAGTGGAGTGGAATTCTGTTCTGAAAACCGTTTGATTTCCTGTCTCTTAAGGTCCTTCAAACACAACTCCTTCACTTGCTGTGTCTAACTTCAGGAGAACTAGTTTCTCAGACAGTATACGTAAATACAGGCAGCTGTTGATCTCTGTATATAGAAATTTTTAGCCCAAGTTGGGAACAGTAAAGTTTAAATAGCTTAAAAATTAAGATCCACATGGGATTGGTTTCTTGAGTTTAGCAGAATAATTTTCTATTTTCTACCACTTTAATAAGCTTGTGTTCAGATATTCGGTATCTCCATAATTACTTAATTATACTGGTATTATTAAATCCTGGTGTATAGTGAGTCAGAGGTCTCCTTTAAGGCATTTTAAAATCTGATGGTTGAGGCATTTTGTCATTATATCAGACAGCAAAGTTAAGGTTCGATGCGAAAGCTATTAGTTTAATTTCAAATACTTTTGATGGTGTTCTGATTAGGAGGCCATCAAAAATGAATCCATCTGGGTCTGTTGTGTACTCCTATAATTGTGTAATTGCAATACAATTGCTCCCATGTTGGAGGAGGAAAAGTGTGTGTGTGTGTGTGTGTGTGTGTGTGTGTGTATATATATATATAATGTGCGCACATGCAGCAAGTTTCACTTTTCTTCCTCTCCCTACTAGCCCGACCGTAGGCCTCCAGCTGTACTTCAGATGTCTTTTTTTGCATGCGATCTATTAAGGAATAAATTAGTTTCAACTACACATCCTGAGAAAATGTTCCAGTTGTCCTGGCTTCCACCTAAAACTATTGACCTCGAGAAACCGGGACAAAAGGAACAAAGTCCTGTCATTTTGGGTCTGATCATATTTTACAATATAAAAATCATTGCACTTTTATAGCTTTGTTTCTGGTGAGTTGAGAGAAAACAGTGGATGTTTCTAGTAGTTGAATGATGGCATTAATTGGATAGTCATGTTTTGAGTAGTTTGTGGGAGCTTTTTGTCACAGTTTTTGATGTCTAGACTTTTTCCTGTGTACCATCGATTATGTTCACTTTTTAAAGTGGATTTGAATTTTAGTGCTTATTGTAATGAATAGTGGAATAGAATTCGGTACTTATTTAGGATTAGCATTGTTTGGTGACTGGTATAGCAGCAGTGTCACTGGGTTAGTAATCCAGAGGGCCAGGTTCTGCTGTGAAAACAAGGATTCAGATGCCCCAATGGCTGGTGGTAGAATTTAAATTTGATCAGTAAGATTTGGAATAAAATGACAGTCTCGGTAATGGTGACCCTGAAATTGCCATCTGATTCACCCATCTGTTTTGAGAAAGGATATTGCCTTCCTTACCTGGTCTGGCCTACATGTGACTCCAGGATGTCAATCCTGTGGTTGGTTCTGAAATGACTTGACAAGCTATTAAGTTAAGAGGCAGTTTGGGATGCAAACAAACACTGGCCAATAACCCACATGTAATGAAAGGATAAAAAGATTCAATTTAGTCTCTTTTAAGAACAGAATATCTCCAAGTTCATTGAGTGAATTATTAGTGCATTAACAGGTTTTTTATGTTTAGTATTCATGATGCAAAGTAATATCTCAGCATTGCTAAACTACAAACTTGTGCTTGTGTGTTTGCTCCACTGTTTCATTTGCCTACAGATTCAATGGAAACTGTGTAAATGTTTCTACTTGGAGGCTAGAGCTAAGGAGTACAATTTTGAAAATAACGACTCTTACATTTAAGACATGAGGATACTTTTTCCCCCAAGAGTCATTATTTTGTGTAATTCTTCCAAGAGAGCAGAGGAGGCAGGTTATTGGATATTTTTAAGATTTAGGTAGATACGGTATAGAGGAGAGGCCGGAAAGTAGAATCGCGGCTGCAGTGGGATTAGTCATGATATCAAACAGCAGAGTGGGTTCAAGGGACTGAGCAGTCTGCTCCTAATTCTGATGTGCATCTGGTGTCATCTGAACACTATTTTTGATAGCTTCTGTGTTGGCTTTCGGAGGATTGTTTTCATCCATCATGGATGTTCAGACTTGAGTATAAATGTGGTGTTACTGATATGGGACATTTCAGAACATTTGTTTGAATTCTGAAAGAAAAGCTAGATTCTCCAGAAGGAGTAAGAACAGAAATTGTTGCAAAAACTCAGCAGGTCTGGTAGCATCTGTGGACAGAAAGCAGAGTTAACACTTCAGGTCCAGTGACCCATTCAGAAGAATGTTTTTCCAGCATCCGCAGTTCTTTGTTTTTTCCAGAAGGGATATTAATTATATAATTTCATAGATTGGTATTTAGGATTAATGTTGGATTAAAGCCAGCTGGTAATGGGAGTGTGTTCACATTTGAGTGTTTCCTATTTTAAACTTGTAAACTTTTTGGCAGTGTTTTTATCTGGTATTCAAATATTTCACTTGAAAGTAATATTGCACCTATCATATTTCTTGTTGGACATACTGATTTCAGCCAAGTATTAGCTGAAGGAATGGAATACTTGTTTGCAATCAGCAGTATTTTGAGATGGTGATGCAGTGATAATGTCACTGGACCAGTAATGCAGGGAACAGCCTAGTGCTCTGGGCATGAATTCAAGCTGATTTTGATTCTTGTGATTAGATTCTTTTGCTTTATTTAAAATACCAAAGAGAACAAAGAACAATAAAGCACAGGAACAGGCCCTTCAGCCCACCAAGCCTGTGCCAATTCCTAGTCCTTATTTAGACCTACTTATTGCCCATATGTGGTTTCTGGCTCTTTGTTTGCTTCCCATTCATGTGTCTATCAAGATGTGCCTTAAATATTGCTAATGTGCCTGTTTCCACCACCACCACCACTGGCAGTGCATTCCAGGCATCCACCACCCTCTGGGTGAAACACTTGCCCTCACTTCTCTAAACTTTTCTCCTCATTCCATGAACCTGTGCCCACCCTGGGGGAAAAGACCTCTATCCATCCTAGCAGAAACATTTATGTAAACTAGCAAAATTTTCCTTTGAAGAAACAAAGGAACTTTATAATCTTGTGAGCTCTTGCAAAGCAATAAGGTGAATTTTTGCATTCGATTCAATGAGGAAAATGTTCTTAACATGCATTGTTAGTAAGGCACTCCTTCAAGGTGTATTTTGTTCTTTGTGACTGAGCTGTAGGTTCATGCCATTCCTCTCCGGTCTTCCTGGGTCATGACCTGTGCATATGCTCCATCTGGTAACTACGTTGCTTGTGGTGGTTTGGACAACATCTGTTCCATTTATAATCTGAAAACCCGTGAAGGAAATGTCCGTGTGAGTCGTGAATTGGCAGGGCATACAGGTAAGTGATCTAACTGACCTTTGAACTTATTGAAGGTTGCGGCTGTGTTTGTGTAAAGATACTGGTAAGTTTTTTTTTTTTTTTTTATTTCTATTAATTTCGATGGCCAATTTGACCTTGCTGTAGTTGTGCATTAATTAGTGGTGAATATATACATGGATGTGGGAACAGGGCAGAAAGTGGTGTTGATGTAGGAGTTATGATTTTATTGCATAACAGACAGCGGGCTTAAGGGGCTGTGACCACTTCTATTTTTCACCTTCTTGTATTCGGAAAGACCTATGAAAACTATAGATTATTTTGGAGTTCTTGAAACCTTTCATACTGTTCAACTCACTTAAACAACATTCAAAGGCAGTCAGAGTTTCTTGAAATACTGTTGGAGGTTTCACATGGAGCTAAAAGGTCCAGCTGAGGTTAGTAAAACAAAGATGAACTTAATTAAGCTTGGTGACTTGTTATAATCTGGTTCCTCACTGATGTTACACATTGGCTGTTGTATGCTACATCATGGGCTCTTGGTAGTTAATTTCACTCAATTTCCAACAACATTATTCAAAAGCCTAGAGTTTTCTGATCCTGATTTTCATTAGATCATCCACAATTTCACGGTCCCTTGTCACCTTGAGAAGATGACCTAGATGTTCCTGTGGCTTAGCATGAAGGACACAATTCAAACCATAGCGTTAGATTGGTTTTGGTGATCTAAACCTCTTATAAACTCCGTATCGTTTTCTTAACTAGAACACTGACAAGGATGCAGCTGCTTTCAAACAGCAGTGAAACACTTAAACTGAGAGCATGGCAGTTCAAGGCAATACCCTTCTAAATTACACCCCCATGGAATGTCATTGACAAAGGCATTTTAGACCTTGTGTCTCAAGATAAAGGATCAGAAATTTATATTTTAATGAGCAGAAATATCTTTATGCAGTGCATGAGTCTTTGTAATGTTAGCGGATCCTCACAATATTTAGGTGAACACGGCAGTATTCAGAAGAGCAATGATAAGTCCAAGTGTCCATTGTAAAAGCTAGGTAGAGTTAATGACAATGTCATAATTCCTGCCATAGCTCTTCTAAGAGATGCTCTCATAAAACAGAATTGTGGATGCTGGAGATCTGAAAGGAAAACAGAAATTGCTGGCGAAACTCAGCAGGTCTGTCCACCTGTGGGGAGAAAGTAGGGTTAATGTTTCAGGTCCAGTGACCTCAAGTCATCTGGCTCTGAAGAATCACTGGACGCAAAATGTTAACTGCTTTCTCCCTACATGCTGCCAGACCTGCTGAGTTTCACCAGCAATTACTGTTTTTAGAGATGAGGCATTATCTAACATATGGACAGCATTCTCTTGGGTGAAGAAATCTTATTAATTGGTGAGGCAAATCTTTACTCTAACATCTACCCCTTGTGTCCAGAAACTGATTACCAATCTCACCTTGGGCAGAGCCTTTAAGTTTCCTGCATCCATGCCCTTCAGGCAGGTTGTAGATAGCACATACACAAATTGTAACTTTGAATAACTAAATAACTGCTGTAATTTTTGAAAAGCTGTGTGGCAGCTCTCGATATATTCCAAGTATCCATTATAAAAACTAGATTGGAGTTGAAACCTGAATCCGAGTTCTTGTAAAACTCACCTAAGAGATTCTGTGCGTTAGATAATGCTGCATTCTCTCATGAAGGCTGAAACTGCAACAAATAAACAGTGTAAAAGTGAGGAAAAAAATTAATTCACTGCTGCCTAACTTTATATATTGATATTAAGAATGAGAGCGTCACTGTTTGCCACATGGAGTGCCTGAGTCATGTGGCAAAGCTTCATGTTCAATTCTTGATTTCTACCAAGTTAGCTGGTCTCAGCTCCATGTTAATATGGATGTTAAAATTTTCTCAGCCTTGTGTTGAGAGGGGACAGTCAGCTGTAGATTTTGCAGGAATTACGTAGACAAAGTGGAATGCGGGCTTAGATTTGACTGCCTAGATATCGTACCAGATAGGCTGACTTGCTAAGTGTCTAATCTGACCTGTAAATGCCACTGTAGGCAATTTAGAGAACAATTTATGATGTTCATAGAACCACACTGCAGCAAGAAGCCGATGGCTTCTAAAGAAGGGAACTAATTAAAATTAAGCTTTTGTGGTTTTGCAGAATAACTGACTAGACTACAGGAGGCAAGTTGTTAACGTTGGGTAAATTTTGGTCCTGTTTTTGTACATGTATGCAGTTTTAATGGATTCTGCTTTAATTATTCTTGATGACAGGTTATCTGTCCTGTTGCCGCTTCCTGGATGATAATCAAATTGTAACCAGTTCAGGAGACACCACTTGGTGAGTGTTAAAATCAGACTCTTGATGCTACCAAGATGTTAAAACTAAATCAGTTTTCTTAAAAATTACCTTTTTGAAGATTACTGTCAAGCAGTCAGCTTGAGTTAATGTATTCAGCAAACAAGCTTGGCGGGGTGTTGGAAATGTCTTTTCTATGTTAGGCACATCTTGTCTTTTTTGAAGAGGTCAGCAAAGATTGTATCTTTGAGTTGTAATGGGGAGAGGATCACCAGGTTAAATTATGATCTGGGGAAAAGAAATCAATGTTGTCAGAACTTTTGAATATTCAAAAGAAATTGGATCAATATAAAATAAGGACTTGGTTGCAAATTAAACAGTAAAATTACAGGTGAGCTGATGTCAGGCTGAATACTAGTCTTAGACCAATCGTAAACGCTTCATGATTGCAGTCGAAGGGAGTTTCACCTTTGTTTGACTCAGTGATTTCGGTAGATTTAAATAGCTTATCATTGGAATTAAATGAAAGGATATAGAAAATATTAGGCAGTCTTATGTACAGTGCCTTTAAGGTGTAATGTGTTCTTAACATCTAAACTATTTTACACATATTCTCTTGTTAGTGCTCTTTGGGACATTGAAACTGGGCAGCAAACAACTACATTCACTGGCCATACTGGTGATGTCATGAGCCTTTCTCTTGGCCCTGATACAAGGCTTTTTGTCTCTGGTGCTTGTGATGCCTCTGGCAAACTTTGGGACATTCGAGATGGCATGTGCCGACAGACTTTCACTGGACATGAGTCTGACATCAATGCCATTTGTGTAAGTTTAGCTTTTAGTTTTGCAGCTTTAACTTGTGTGAGTGTGGTGATACTGTTTTTAATCTTTTTTCAGAATCAAGAAAATGTGATTTGAGTTTCCCTGGTTTAATAAAATGTATTTGTGATCGTTTACATTCTGTTTAGTAAACGTCTATATCCAAGTAAATAGATGGTACAAAAATAAGGTTTGAGAAATTCTTTGCAGTCAAAAATAACAAGATTTTCCAGACTATCATGTAAAAGGTTTGTAGACAAAAGCAAAGATTAGTACTCTTATCTCGTTCATTCATGTGATATAGGTTTTACTGGCTAGGCTGGCATTTTTGTCTATCTGGTGTGACCCTTTGAAGGTGGTGGTAAGTTGCATTCCTCAATCACTTCGTCTTTGGGGTGTAGGGGTACCCATGGCACTGTTTTGAAGGAAGTTCCAGAATTTTAACTGAGCAACAAGAAGGTACAGCAATATGTTTCCAAGTAGGGGTTTGTCGTGTGGCAGTCTTCCCATCCATTAACTGCCCTTGTTCTTCTGGGTAGTAGACCTTCTAAAGTTGGAAGGTACTGCCGAAGGAGTTGCACGAGTGCTGGTGTAGATGCTACACAGAGCCACCACTGTACCCTTGTGGATATTTTCAGTGGAATACCAGTTAAGTTGTTTTGTCTTGGATGATTGTTGGAACTATGCTCCTGGATCTCTCACTCCTGACTTGTGCCTCTTAGAATATCTATGTTCACTATTATTTTAAAATTTAATCGTGAAAGTAAAAATGTACTGTTGAACTCTATTTTTATGGGTTCAGAGAATTGGACGAAATCTCTTTTCAAATTTATTTCTAATTTTTTGTTTTGCATTCTGGATTAAAATTGAATGGTTAACCCAAATGTTCATTTTCATGTGCCTCATTTGAAAATAGACGGTGATTTTATTTCTGCATAACTGAGTGAAAGCAGAGAAAATATAGTATAGTTTCCCACTGGTTTCAACATGGTTGCAGGGGGTTCAGGACTGGCAATTAAACATCCAAGGATTTACAACCTATCGAAAAGACAGGGAGGTGGGCAGAGGGGGTGGGGTTGCCTTGTTAGTTAAGAATGAAATCAAATCAATAGCACTGAATGACATAGGGTCAGATAATGTGGAGTCTGTGTGGGTGGAGTTGAGCCACAAAGGCAAAAAAACCATAATGGGAGTTATGTTCAGACCTCCTAACAGTGGTCAGGACCAGGGGTACAAGATGCACCAGGAAATAGATAGGGCATGTCAGAAAGGCAAGGTCCCGGTGATCATGGGGGACTTCAATATGCAGGTGGACTGGGTGAATAATATTGCCGGTGGATCCAAAGAAAGGGAATTCATGGAATGCCGACAGGATGGCTTTTTGGAACAGCTTGTGATGGAGCCCACAAGGGAGCAGGCTCTTCTGGATTTAGTGCTATGTAATGAGCCAGACTTTATAAAAGACCTTAAAGTAAGGGAACACTTAGGAGGCAGCGATGATAATATGGTAGAGTTCAGTCTGCGGTTTGAAAGAGAGAAGGCAAAATCGGATGTAATGGTGTTACAGTTAAATAAAGGCAATTACAGGGGCATGAGAGAGGAACTGACGAAAATCGACTGGAAGCAGAGCCTCGTGGGGAAGACAGAGCAACAATGGCAGGAGTTTCTGGGTGTAATCGAGGACACAATACAGAGGTTCATCCCAAAGAAAAGAGATTATCTGGGGGAGGATTAGACAGCCATGGCTGACAAAGGAGGTCAGGAAATGTATCAAAGAAAAAGAGACAGCCTATATAGTGGCCGAGAGCACTGGGAAATCGGAAGATTGGGAAGGGTACAAGAACAAACAGAGGATAACAAAGAGAGAAATAAGGAAGGAGAGGATCAAATATGAAGGTAGGCGAGCCAGGAATATTAGAAATGATAGTAAAAGTTTCTTTCAATACATAAGAAACAAACGAGAGGCAAAAGTAGACATTGGGCCGTTCCAAATTGATGCTGGAAGGCTAGTGATGGGAGATAAGGAAATAGCTGAAGAACTTAAGTATTTTGCGTCAGTCTTCACAGTGGAAGACATGAGTAGTATCCCAACAATTAAGGAGAGTCGGCGGCAGAGTTGAGTATGGTGGGCATTACAAAAGAGAAAGTGCTAGAAAAGCTAAAAGGTCTAAAAATTGATAGATCTCCTGGCCCCAATGGGCTACATCCTAGAGTTCTGAGGGAGGTGGCTGAGGAAATAGCGGAGGCGTTGGTTGTGATCTTTCAAAAGTCACTGGAGTCAGGAGAAGTCCCAGATGATTGGAAAATCGCTGTTGTAACCTCCTTGTTTAAGAAAGGATTAAGACAAAAGATGGAAAATTATAGGCCGATTAGCCTAACCTCGGTTGTTCGTAAAATTCTAGAATCCGTCGTTAAGGATGGGATTTCTAAATTCTTGGAAGTGCAGGGTCCGATTAGAACAAGTCAGCATGGATTTAGTAAGGGGAGGTTGTGTCTGACAAACCTGTTAGAATTCTTTTGAAGAGGTAACAAATAGGTTAGACCAGGGAAACCCAGTGGGTGTTATCTATCTAGACTTCCAAAAGGCCTTTGATAAGGTGCCTCACGGGAGGCTGCTGAGTAAGGTGAGGGCCCATGGTGTTCGAGGCGAGTTACTGGCATGGATTGAGGATTGGCTGTCTGACAGAAGGCAGAGAGTTGGGATAAGAGGCTCTTTTTCGGAATGGCAACCGGTAACAAGTGGTGTCCCGCAGGGTTCAGTGTTGGGGCTGCAGCTGTTCACTTTATATGTTAATGATCTGGATGAAGGGACTGGGGGCATTCTGGCGAAGTTTGCCAATGATACGAAGTTAAGTGGACAGGCAGGTAGTACGGAGGAGGTGGGAAGGCTGCAGAATGATTTAGACAGTTTAGGAGAGTGGTCCAGGAAATGGCTGATGAAATTCAACGTGAGCAAATGCGAGGTCTTGCACCTTGGAAAAAGAATACAGGCATGGACTATTTTCTGAACGGTGAGAAAATTCATAAAGCCGAAGTACAAAGGGATCTGGGAATGCTAGTACAGGATTCTCTAAAGGTTAACTTGCAGGTTGAGTTCGTGATTAAGAAAGCAAATGGAATGTTGTCATTTATGTCAAGAGGGTTGGAATATAAAAGCAGCGATGCACTTCTGAGACTTTATAAAGCCCTAGTTCGGCCCCATTTTGAATACTGTGTCCAATTTTGGGCCCCACACCTCAGGAAGGATATACTGGCACTGGAGCGTGTCCAGCGGAGATTCTCACGGATGATTCCTGGACTGGTAGGCCTAACATACAATGAATGGCTGAGGATCCTGGGATTGTATTCATTAGAGTTTAGAAGGTTGAGGGGAGATCTAATAGAAACTTGCAAGATAATGCATGGCTTTGAAAGGGTGGATGCTGGGAAGTTTCCGTTAGGTGGGGATACTAGGACCTGTGGGCACAGCCTTAGAATTAAAGGGGGTCAATTTAGAAATGGGGAGACATCTCTTCAGCCAGAGAGTGGTGGGCCTGTGGAATTCATTGCCACGGAGCACAGTGGAGGCCGGGACGTTGAATGTCTTCAAGGCAGAGATTGATAAATTCTTGATCTCGCAAGGAATCAAGGGCTACGGGGAGAGTGCAGGTAATTAGAGTTGAAATGCCCATCAGCCATGATTAGATGGCGGC
This sequence comes from Ginglymostoma cirratum, assembly GCA_024137785.1. Taxonomy (NCBI): domain Eukaryota; kingdom Metazoa; phylum Chordata; class Chondrichthyes; order Orectolobiformes; family Ginglymostomatidae; genus Ginglymostoma; species Ginglymostoma cirratum. Next base: position 2,787,491 of record JAHRHZ010000004.1, read on the forward strand.
GTGGACTCAATGGGCTGAATGGCCTTACTTCCACTCCTATGTCTTATGGTATATGAAGTAATATACCATCTGCATTCACCTAGCTCCAGGGCCAAAGTATTCAGTGTCACTGCAGGTTGAACTGATTAAGCATTTTTATTGTTCAATTTAGGATCGGATGCCATTAAAGCCCACAATGCTCATCTCATTTAAAATTAGTCTGGTCTCTCTGACATAGGTGAATGAGATTGTGAAAGTACTTTGTGGGGGGCATAGGAGCCTAGAAACATACAGTATGGGTATCAATTACAGCTGGGTTGAATACTTTTAATAGATTTTTGTTTTGCCAATTTCCTTCTGTCCCTCTGAGCAGAAGTTCCCTTCAATTAAATATTGGAAATGTGAAACTATTGCATTTGGACAGTGCTCCAGTTCTGTTCCCTCATCAATTTTGTCCCCTGCTCTGGCAGCTGAGATTGAACCAGACCGTTCACAAGCTCAATTACGTACTTGACCCCTGAGATAAACTTTCAACCACATATCCATGGTATTGCTAAGACTATCTTATTTCGGTCTCTATCCTAACCTGTGTCTCACACTAACTCGACTCAACTCAGCTGCTGAATGCCTGAAACATGAATTTTCAGCTTCCAGATTTGACTGTTCTATCAGACTCCAGACTAACCTGACATGTTTTACTCTCCATAAAGTTAAGGACATTTAAACAGCTAACTGGTCCTTTGCTGACTTTAATCACACTCCATCTTTTGCTGTATCTTTCGCTGCTTGGATCCTAGGCTCCAGTATTCCATCCCTACACCCCACCAACTCTCTTCCCCTCCTATAAAGTGCCCCCTTTAACAGCTACATTTTGACCAAACGTTTGGTTGTCTGCCGTAGTGATCAGTGTGTAAGTCAGTATTATATTTTGCTTTATAATTATCTGAAATGTTTTAATGTTTTATGACAATAACTATATAAATGTTATTCTGAAAGTCTGTGCCTGTGTTCAATGTACTGTATTGTCTTTCAGTTCTTCCCTAATGGCAATGCATTTGCAACTGGCTCCGATGATGCCACCTGCAGGCTGTTTGATGTGCGTGCTGATCAGGAATTGATGGTGTATTCCCATGATAACATCATTTGTGGCATTACATCTGTAGCATTCTCAAAGAGTGGCCGCCTCCTGCTAGCTGGCTATGATGATTTCAACTGCAATGTCTGGGATACTCTGAAAGCTGACCGTGCTGGTACTTTACACATTTTTACTCCTATTTTTTTTCTTTAGTGGATCATGAATTCTTTGGAAAATAGATTTCAAATAAGTAAATTCAATTCATCTTACTACTAAACACATTCATCAAATGTTAGCTAAATGTATTCATAATTTTTATAATGGCAGCAAATGTGTTGTCGAATTCTTTTTAAAAAAAACTTTAAGCACCAAGGATACAACAAAATTTTGATTCTAATCTGCCTGATATTTGATTGTTAATCCTAAATCCAAATTGGTAGATAGAGAAGGATAATCTTAGTATTATAATGTTTGATCCACTGAAATCCAAACGTCAGTTGTTGTTCTGCCCTATGAAACATTTTGCCCTTTATTTCAGGTGTTCTGGCTGGCCATGATAACCGTGTGAGTTGCCTCGGTGTTACTGATGATGGCATGGCAGTTGCAACAGGATCATGGGACAGCTTTTTGAAGATTTGGAACTAAACTTTAGGTTTGTTCAGCAGTTTTGGTCTGTGGCTAAATCTAATCGAACGTGTTATATGAGCTTGTTTCAGGCACTCGACCCAAATCAAACCTCTGAGAAACCAGTTTAATTGTAAAAACATTGTGTTTAAAGCAAATTAGTATTGTTTCTGATGTCTATTGACATTTGATCCTCCACTGGCTTAGCAGTCACTCTAAATATTCAACAGTTTTTTAATCCCTTTTATTTTTGAAGAGAATTCTGCTGCATGCAAATAGTTGAGCAAATCATTGGTGATACTGAGCAGAATCTTTAAACATTTATTGCAATTGGTCTCTGTATTTTAGTTGCCATTTTATAGAAGCCATTCATTGTTAGATTTTTCTAAATGATTAAACTTCTTTTCATCTTTTTGTGAAGAGAAAATTTTGCTGCCCAGACTGTGTTCACAAACATGAAAAAAGTCTCTTTCCTGCTATTTCACTTTTACAGGTTACTTGATGAATCCCAGTGAGATCCTTCTGCTTGTAAATTGTCTCATGAAAATTAAATAGTCATATTAGGGACAATTGTCTAATGGATCAAATGGGCTTACTTTTTCTGGAATTCTTTGGGGTTATTCAAAAGTTTGTGTAAAAATATGGTGCTAGCCAGTAAAGGAAGTTTTACTGTGGATCAGCAATATATAATTTTAAAGCAGGGATCAAATCATAATATTCTGACGAGCGGGGTTGGCTTACCAACATAGTCTCAGGTGCATACGTTGCATATGAACAGGTGCTTGTTCAGAGATTTTATTTTCAGTTTTGTCTAAACAAAGAGCAATGGTGTCAGTACTAATCAAACCAAACTTTCTTCATTCCTTTTGCAGATTGCAGATGGACTCCATGGTGACTGGAAGACCATTCCACATTCAATGACATTGCATATCCGATCCACTGATACTGACTTGGACACCCCCAACTTCAAAGGGCAAAATGTACTTTTAACCTTTGCTATAATGAAGAGCACAATGTTAGGCATCTTTAAATGGAAGATTCTGTGGTATAAAAATGAGATTGCGCATTCCTTTTGGGACCATTATTTTGTTTCTGTCTTGAGAGAACACTATCATCCCACAAAATGTAACTATAAAAGAATCTTGGTAATCATGAATAAACAGCTAATTTTCTCAGTAGTTTAAAATTTTAGAACCATGAAGGTTTGCTGTCAGTTAAGGGTTGAAAGCTGTGTTTTAACACGCATCTCAATTTTTAAGTTGTGTTTTTAGCTAAGGAGTTTGCTGGTATGAAATTATTCTGCTAAACAAGGGAGTCCTAGACCAGCATCGTCCTGGTTTGTCAATGACTGTAAATTAGTCCCAGAGCTATCATCTTTTTGGTCTTGTCCTGTGTCACGGACCTTTTGTTGCACAAATATTGCATTTAAAATGTGTTGGAACTAAACTAACCAAGCACACCATCCTGGTAATGAATGCTTGTTTTTAAACTGTAATTTTCTCCCCTTCACCATGTGGATAACATAGAAATTAAAACTCCCCAATGAATTTTACGCTGGTGGGTTTCTCCGTAAAGTTGCTCTGGGCTAATTCTGCCCATACTTGCTGGAGATTCCTGCTTGTAGCAGCCGCAGATGTCCTGTGCTTGGATTTGGTCAATGTGTGTATCAAATGATGTAAGTCAATGTTGAAAATAATGATCTTGAGGTTTCTAAGTTAATTTTTTTGGGAGTTTTTTGTTTTTCCTTTTGCCATGGGAGGGTTTACTCTTATAGAAGCATGCTGTAGAATTGCAAAAAGTGCTTATGGAATTAAGTCAGTAGATGTTCTTTTAAGACACCTGTTAAATTGTAACCATTGCAGCTGTAATCATGGCTACTCTGTGCATAATCAATGAAGAATTAAAAGGCTATGCACTTTCTGGAGTAGCACACTCAACAAACTTGGCCTGTTCAAATGATCTTCACCTTGAATGATTCTTAAAGAAACCATCCTGTTTATACATTAAAAATTGAAATTCTTTATGTAGAAAGCTTAATGTTAGAATCATTTTCTAGAACAGGTTTCTGGCTTTCTGATTTTGCTGAGTTGAACAGCAAAGTTTTCTGCATCATACTTTACTGTAAACAGAAGTGCTCTTGACTAGCATTAGTGGCTTTCTCATTCTGTTCCTGCAAACCTGTACAGATGTGCTGTAATTGTGCGTAGGCCTGGACTGGCAACCCTTTCCATTAATTCTGTAGGTCTTTCCTCACTCCTTTTCCTTTTGCCTTTTGTATTTAATTTTGAAGTCAGTGTACTACAAGAAAGCTGGATGCAAGATAGATAACTATATTAAAATGTACTGTTATTTAAGATGTAATAAAGCAGTTTGACATGAGGTATGTCTCGACTTGTTACTTTATTATATATTTCCATAGATTTATGAAAACAAGATTATTCGTCATTAATTATAAATTTGAAAATGCTGTCACTGAAATCAGATAAAATTTAGTCATCTCTTTCCCATTCCTAGCCTGCTTTCAGTTGTTATTTGGGGTATCGGCAACAGTCAGCACATAGCTTCAGCGCTGAAACGGAAGGCATGGTACACCCAACTAGGTCAGATAATGGACTGTTTGTAGAAATTTGCATAGCCAAAACACTAGACATTGATCTAGTAAGCACAGCACACGCCATTACAGCACCACCCTCCAGAATTTGTCTCCAGGTTGCCTTCAGACCCTTTTGCAAGGCTTTCTTGCTAATGCACAATATCATGTACACTGTACCTTGTTTATTGCATGCTATGAATGTAATGTATGATTTCTAGCCAAAGAAAAATTGGACTAATAAAACAGATACTATCCTTAAGCTGCCAGTGTCAGAAATTCTACCATTTTTTCTCTCATAACTTACTGTAATCACTTTGTCTGTTCATTTTGCTCTCTTCCATTCCTGGAAGTGAAGACTCTTGAAATATTGATCTTTTAACCTTCAGCAAAGTGAGCATAAATCGTTGCCCAAGTCACATAGTCAAGCTTAATCTTGGCTGCTCAATGGTCAAGGTAGAGATCCCTGACTTAGATTACCAGCAGAGACTGCAGGTCACACTTGAAACTGTATGGATCTGCATTGCACAGTCCCTTTGTGTATTATGTATTTTCCTAAGGAGCTTAGAGTAAATTCATGCAAGGACAATTGTATATTTCAATTTGATCAAGTTCATAGTTAATTTCAATTATCTTGAGGTGCAGTATTTTCATTGACCGGTGGGTCAGTCATTGTCTAAGGAGAAAAGGATTGATTTGCATATGTTTTAAAATGAAAATTTGAACTAAAGCTCTGAACTTGATGTCTAGTCGTAAAATATCATTCACTCATCACTACATGAGATTTGTTGGCTTGATCACCGGGCTGGCTGTTTATCATACAGACATTTCATCACCATGCTAGCTCACATCATCAGTACAGCCTCCGATGAAGCGATATTGTTCTACTCCACCTGGAATTTATATGATCTGGTTTAAGTTGGGTTGTCATTTCCAGTTCTGTTCTGCATGAGTTTATATATGGGGTCTAATCCCATGTTTGTTAATTGCATTGTGGATTGAAAAACCAGGCTCTCGGAACTCCTGTGGTTGGCTTGAGCTTGGATGGTCACATTGTCCCAGTTAAATTGATGGCCTTCACTGTCTGAGTGCACTGGGATGAGGGAAAGTTTGGTGTGTTGTGCTGCTAGCTGGTGTTTGTGGATCCTGATGGCTGGCTTCCTCCCGGTCTGGCCGATTGTAATGTTCAGTTGCATTCATTCCAAGGTATTTTGTAAACTGTGTTGATCCCGCATGTCATGGGCATGCGGTCTTTGGAGAGTGTTTGTCGTAAGGTGGCTGTGGGTTTGTGCGCTACCAGGATTCCTAGTGGTCATAGGAGTCTCGTCAGGTCTGATATTCTTAATATCGGGTAGTATGGTCAGTGTCTTGGGGTGTACTGTGTCCTCTTTGCATTGTCTATCTAGCAGACACCTGCAGGTGAAGTTATGGAATATCAGTTGTTAGCAAAGACCTTTTTGTATAGGTGCTCTTCCACCTTCCTGTGTAGTTCTGGTGTTTTGCAGTGTGTTATGGCCTGTTTAAATAGTGTCCTAACAACATATTTATTTGTGGATGTTGGGGTGATTTGCTGTGGAAATTGAGGATTTGGTCAGTGTGGATTTCCTTCCTATATAAAGTGGTTTGGAACTCCCCGTTGGTCGGTCGTTCGTTCTACCCTGACATCTAAAAATGGAATTTGATTGTTGTCTGTCTTGTCGCTTGTAAATTTTGATCCTGGTGCCAACGTTGATAAAATGGTAAGTCTCCTTTAACTTGATGTGTCTAGTGATGCCAGACAGGTCATCCACATTATCGGAGATAACAAGCATGGGGCTGGATGAACACCTTTTATCTCTGATCCACATTATCGGATCCAGTTTTGCCTTTATGAAGGAGAGGGAAGTGCATTCCAGTCTTTGCGTGATTGCCTCCGTAATAAGTTGTGAGATGGGTGACCCCGTAGGTGTGCCATTGATTTGTTTGTATGTTTGGCTGTTAATGAAGTGTGTGGTGAGGCATATGGCCAGTAGTCTGAGAATGTTGTCCTTGCTGATGGACGTGTTTGGAGTTGGCAGATACACATGCTTGCCAACAGGTGGAGATAGACCTAACGTGCAGCTAGCAAACAGGATCACCCAAACACTGAGGTGACTCAAAAAAATGTAGGACAAATAACAAAGACAAACATGAAAATGAAACCAGAAGGCTTGAACACCCCCCACTTGTACAGACTACCCAAAGTACACAAACCAGACATCCCCTTCAGCCGCCTTGTCTCCCTACCAGCCACACCTACATACATACTAGCCAAGGACCTACAACAGAGATGAAAACACCTGGTCAACAGATCACCCTACTCCATCTCCTCAACCCAGGAATTCTTTCACACCCTCAAGAACATTAAAATCAACAACAATGAGATTACGGTATCCCTTGATGTCATAGCACTAGTCACATCCATTGAAATACCACTAGCCAAGTTACTGGATGCGGCAGAAATGCTAAGTCCAAACAGCTCCATCAGCAAGGGCAACATACTCACGGCCATATGTCTCACACTTCATCTCTAATGGCCAAATATACAAACAAATCAATGGCACACCTCTGGGCTCACCCATTTCAGGACTTACTGCAGAAGCAGTCATACAAAGACTGGAACGCGCTACCCTCTTCCTTCGTAAAGCCAAAACTCTGGATCCAATATGTAGGTGACATGTTTGTCGTTATTAAACACACCAAGTTGGAGACATACCATCTCATTAACAACATTTTCACCAGATCAAATTTACGAGTAATGAGGAAGACAACAATCAAGTTATGGTTCTAGACGTCAGGGTAGAATGACTGACCACCGGGGAGTTCCAAACCACGTATGTAGGAAGGAAATCCACACTGACCAAATCCTCAATTTCCATAGCAATCACCCCAACATCCACAAATGTTTTGTTAGGACACTATTTAAACAGGCCATAACTCACTGCAAAACACCAGAACTACACAGGAAGGTGGAAGAGCATCTATACAAAGGTCTTTGCTAACAACTGATATTCCATAACTTCACCTGCAGGTGTCTGCTAGATAGACAATGCTAAGAGGACACGGTACACCCCAAGACACTCACCATACTACCCGACATTAAGAACATATCAGAACTGACAACGAGACTCTTATGACCACCAGGAATCATGGTAGCACACAAACGCTATCAATGATTAAAGACCCCACACCTATGACATGTAGGACCAACGTAGTTTACCAAATACCTTGCAATGACCACAACAAACATTACATCGGAAGGAAACTAGCCATCAGGATACACAAACACCAGCTAGTAGTAAAACAACACATTCCACCCCCCACCAGTGACCTCTGCCAAAGTGACCATCCTGACTCGAGCCATGAGACATGCATGGGAATTCCTGGAGGCCTGGTTTTCAACTTGTAATGCAATTAACAATAGAGTTAGACCCCAAATATAAACCCATGCAGAACAGAGCCGGAAATGACACAACCCAACTGAACAGGCTGGATCGTATAAATACCAAGTGGAGTAGAACAACATTGGAGGCTGCACTGATGATGTTACCCACTATGGTGATCAAATATCTGTACGATAAACAGCCAGCTTGGTGATCAAGCCAACAATCTCATCCACAACCCAAGCTACACATCTTTGTAAGAACTCTAGTCATCACTACATCTGTGAAAATCTTGATATATAAAGCTTGTTTAAATTACTGAAAAGTCAGTTGAACTTTAGGCTGCTGCCACTATTTTAAGGATGCAGTGGTTTTCCAATGAGATGATTTGTTATGGGTTTAACCAGTGACCTATGTGCTATTATTGTTCTCGATTGAAGATTTCATTAAACAAGCCTGGTTACACTTGTAACGTTGCACTCAGTCTTTGTTGTCCGCAAGTAATAGGGTCACAGACTTGCTAAGGCTAACAAAAATAGAAGATATTACTCCTATCTACAGGGAAGGACTGTGCAATATCATCCAAACTGGATGAGAAAACAAGAAAAAGTCTGGAACTAACCTCGAGTATGCAGATCCACAGATAGCACATCAGTGGATAATGAGAACTGTACCGTAAAGTTTTTCACTATAATGAACAGTGTTATATTTTAGAGATAGTAGGAACTGCAGACGCTGGAGAATCTGAGATAACAAGGTGTAGAGCTGGATGAACACAGCAGGCCAAGCAGCACCAGAGGAGCAGGAAAGCTGACGTTTCGGGCCTAGACCATTCTTCAGAACTGGGGGAGGGGAAGGGGATTCTGAAATAAATAGGGAGAAGGGGGAGGCGGATAGAAGATGGATAGAGGAGAAGATAGGTGGAGAGGAGACAGACCGGTCAAAGAGGCAGGGATGGAGCCAATAAAAGTGAGTGTAGGTGGGGAGGTAGGGAGGAGATAGGTCAGTCAAGTGAGGACGGACAGGTCAAGGGGGCAGGATGAGGTTAGTAGGTAGGAGATGGAGATGGAGGTGGAGCTTGAGGTGGGAGGAAGAACAGGTTAGGGAGTCAGGGATGAGCTGGGCTTGTTTTGGGATGCGGTAGGGGGAGGGGAGATTTTGAAGCTTGTGAAGTCCACATTGATACTTTTGGGCTGCAGGGTTCCCAAGCGGAATGTGAGTTGCTATTCCTGCATCCTTCGGGTAGCATCGTTGTGGCACTGCAGGAGGCCCAGGATTGACATGTCGTCTGCAGAATGGGAGGGGGAGTTGAAATGGTTCGCGACTGGGAGGTGCAGTTGTTTAGTGCGAACTGAGTGTAGGTGTTCTGCAAAGCAGTCCCCAAGCCTCCGCTTGGTTTCCCCAATGTAGAGGAGACCACAATGGGTACAGTGGATGCAGTATACCACATTAGCAGATGTGCAAGTGAACATCTGCTTGATGTGTGAAGTCTTCTTGGCGCCTGGGATGGGGGTGAGGGGGGAAGGTTTAGGGGCAGGTGTAGCACTTCCTGCGGTTGCAGGGAAAAGTGCCAGGTGAGGTAGGGCTGGACGGGAGTGTGGAGCGGACAAGGGAGTCACGGAGAGAGTAGTCCCTCCGGAAAGCAGATAAGGGTGGTGGGGGGGGGGCGGGAAATGTCTTTGGTGGTGGGTTCGGATTGCAGATGGCGGAAGTGTCGGAGGATGATGCATTGGATCCGGAGGTTGGTGGGGTGGTACGTGAGGACGAGGGGGATTCTGTTTTGGTTGTTATTGCGGGGAGGGGGTGTGAGGGTTGAGTTGTGGGAGACACGGTCGAGGGCGTTCTCGACCACTGAGTGGGGGGATGTTGCAGTCCTTGAAAAACGAGCACATCTGAGATGTACGGGAGTGGAATGCCTCATCCTGGGAGCAGATGCGGCGGAGGTGAAGGAATTGGGAATAGGGGATGGCAATTCTTCAGAATTTTAAAATAATAGTTTTGAGTAAGTAACATTGCACATTTCTTTGGCCTCTTGCTATTTTTGTAGTTGTAGTTTAATAGTTTTTCAATTAAAATGGGCAGGTTGAAAACACTTCTCAGATGAGCGGTTCCCTTTTTTTGAGTTTAGAGAAAATGCAATTAACTTAATGGTTAAAGAACAAAATTTCAGCAAAACAGCCTCACGAACTGGAGCCAATCTGGAAATGAATCGTTTAATGAAACAAGTCCATTCCTACCTGAAGTCATTTACAGCTCCTGCTGTTACAAAACATCCTTTTCTTTTGAGCTAAGTAGCCTTCCACAAATAAGATTTAAGAATTTAGAGCTAATTATTTCACATCAACAACCTTGTCATGTCATTGCTTATTTCTGTAAAGCCAATTTATTTAGTAGAAATTGACTTGAAGAGTTAGTTTAAACCATGTGACTGCTTAATTTCTAAGCTTCAGGTTGATTGAGAAACAGATTAGCTTGTTGCAATACTAACAAGCCCAACTGGTCTATGCTGATATTTAGTGTCCATGTTAATGTCCCTCCTTGTTTACTACATTTAACTGTTAATATTTCCTCTTCCTTATTTGTGTAATTAACAAGTTTCCTTTTAAATAAATCCTGTTTATTCACCATAACTAACAAGGAGCTGATTCCACCTTGTAACCACTGGTAAAGGGTTGGCCTGAGTTCCCTATTTGATTTGTTGATGACTTGTGTTGTATTTTTGACTCTGGTTTTGGACACTACCTACATCTACCAAAGAGCTTGATTCTTCTGGATATGAGGTACTTTGTGTTTCATTAGTACAGAAATCTAGATGTAGACAGCATAGTCCAGTACTATTTTTTTGTTAATTTATTCATTTGTAAGATATGGATGTCACTGGCTGGGCCAACATTCATTGCCCGTCCCTAGTTGCCCTTGAGAAGGTGGTGGTGAGCTGCCGCCTTGAACTGGTGCAGTCCACCTGTGGGTTGACTTGCAATGCCATTAGGGAGGAAATTACAGGATTTTGACCCAGCAATGCTCTGTTTTCTTGTATTGTGTGCACATAGAAGAGTTCACAATGCAGATTTCCAGCGGCCAGCTTTAACTTTTCTAGATGTCATTTTGTTCAGTTTAAAGTGTAGGATTTCTCACAATATCGAGGAAAGTTTGCTGAGGCTATTTTTTTTGAGCATCAGGCTCATTGATGGCTAAATTGAGGTGAATGTTTAAAGCAGAAAATGTGGGCATCATGAGAATTTCTACTTAAATTGCTAAGATAGAAGCTTTTGGAGCAATTCCACGCTTAAAATGTTATTGTCCTGTCAATCTGAAGACAGATCAGCTTGAAGTACAAAGCATCATTTGGGTTTTCAGAACAAACCTTTTCTGCAACTTGCGCATTAAATTGACTCGTGGTACGGCATACACAGTTATGGGGAATAGTCATTTATGCAGTTTCTCAAGTAGTGACTTTGAATCTTACAGGTTAAGTAAGGCTGCATTTTAGTTTGCCCTGGAAAATGATCAGGGAAATTATATTCTCAGAATGCCAAGCCATTGGCTGTCATTCTGTTTATTTTTAAAGGAATGAGGCTTGCTAGCAAGGCCAGTATTTGTTACCCAATCCACCTACCCTTCCCCGAACAGGCCATGCAGTATTTCAGTAAGAGGTTTTCTGAAGTCATGCTTGTAGACAAGTCAGAATAGCAGGTTTCCTTTCCTCAAGGACATTGGACTAGGTGGGTTTTAATAACAATGAAGGTTTCATGGTTTTAGACTAGCACTATATTTCATGTTAATTCCACTAGCTGCTTGGACTTTGAACCAGTATACCCCAGTATTAACCTGGGTTAAAATTGTTTCAGAGATAGTAGGAACTGCAGATGCTAGAGAATCTGAGATAACAAGATGTAGAGCTGGATGAACACAGCAGGCCAAGCAGAAGGCTGACGTTTCGGGCCTAGACCCTTCTTCAGAAATCTTCCTGCTCCTCTGATGCTGCTTGGCCTGCTGTGTTCATCCAACTCTACACCTTGTTACCTTAACCTGGGCATCTGGATTACTGGCCCAGTGACCTTACCATTAAGTTACCATCTCTGCTGACAATTGGACAATGTGTGCCTAAAAATATAACTTAGCTTGTACAGCAAGTTTGTACTGGTTAGAATATCAATTTCACCCCATTTTGTAGTCACTAGAAAGTAAATGAAAATTGATACCAGTTTCAGGTCTCTCAACTTGAAATTGAGCAATCTGTGAGATGATTTTCAAGCAATCTAGTGAAGATGTGTGATTTTATTTTCATTCACCGGATGTGTGCATCACTGGCAAGTCTAGCATTTATCGCCCATTCCTAATTCTCCAGAGGGTAGTTAAGAGTTAAGCACATTGCTGTGGGTCTGGAGTGAAACGTAGCTCAGATGAGGTAAGAATGGCCGTTTCCTTCCCCGAAGGACATTAGTGAACCAGATGGGTTTTTCCTGACAGTTGATGATGTTTTCATGGTCATCATTAGACTCATAATTCCAGATTTTATATTGAACTCAAATTCCACCATCTTCCATGGCAGGATTCAAACCCAGGTCCTTGTTCTGGACGTTAGGTATGTACTTATAGTAGGATCAGTGAAGTCTGCAAGCACGTTGGTTTTGAAAGAAAAATTGCTTGCATTTGTACGGCACCCTTTACATCCTAAAACCCTTTACAGCCATTCAGGTATTTTTTGAAATGTTGGAGGAAACTTGACAGTCAATTTGCAGAAGCCTGCATTACCCAAAAAAAGTGGTGTTAGTTTCCTTTAACACAATGTTTGCCAAATACTTGTTGGTTCCTATGACATTGCGTCATGATTGCTTCATGACCTGAGTACTACTTCAGGTTGCAGAGCTGGAATTACTGGAATGTGCAGGGGTTGAAACTATTCGCTTAGGTTACAAGAACTGCTTCAAACAAGTTTTTTGTAAACATGTATTTCCTTATGTATCTCCTTCTTGCTACCTGTTCCTACAGAGAGATTTATTCTGAACACTAATTGAATGTCATAATTCATGTGACATCTGAGGCGCAGGTAAACTATTATGTATTTTGGATAATGACAGCCCTCCCATTTGTTGTAAAAACCATCTATATTACTATCTCAATAAGTTAGTTTTGACCAGCAACATTTCCCATTCAGTAGTCAAACTACATACCTGAAGATATACCAGTGGCCTCCAAATATCTCCTTGATCTTTTGATACGTGAAAGGGGTCCCATTGCAGGAAGGTCAGACATAAATTCTTGAGTTTCGGGTTGGGTGATTAAAACTAGGTGACTTCAAATCAAAGATTCCAAGTCGGGGTTTGAGGGTGTGGCCTGAGACCATAATTGTCATCTGCCATGTTTGTTGATGAGGTAGTTAATGTAAAGTCTGGAGATTACTATTTGCAGGATGTGCTGAAAACATTCAGGCCTGGCAGAATCTATGAAAGGATGAACAGAGTTAATGATTCAGGTCAAATTACTTCAGAAAAATCATTTTCAATTCCATGTTAAAACTTTCTCTCTCCACAGATACTGCCACCCCTGAGTATTTACAGCGCAATCTGTTTTAATTTTGAATTTCCAGCATCTGCAATATTTTGCTTTTAATAAATCTGCTTTGTGCCAAGACTATGTTAAATGTGGGAAACCTTTAAAAGCCAGTATAGGATAACTTTTAAAAAATCAGGGTAAGCTGGTTCAGAATATAAAAGAAAGTTGCAAGGGTTTTTACTTACCTACGAGGTAACAGAGGCCAGAGTTGACACTAGACCACTGGAAAACGAGGCTAGAGAAGCATTAATGGGGAACAAAGAAATAGCGGAGGAACTGCATAGGTACTTTGCATCATTTTTCACAGTGGAAGACACCAGAAGCATTCCAGAACTTCAAGAGAATCAGGGGCAGAGCCGAGTGTTGTGGCCATTACTAAGGAGAAAGTGCTGTGGAAGCTGAAAGGTCTGAAGGTAGATAAATCACCCAGATCAGATGGACTACACCAGAATTATGAAGGGCAATGCCTAGGAGATTGTGGAGGCATTGGTGGTGATCTTTCAGAAATCCTTGGAACCAGAGAGGGTCCCAGAGGACTAGAAAATGGTTAATGTAACACCCCTGTTTAAGAAGGAGAGAGGCAGAAGACAGGAACGTATATCAGAGATAAAAGGTACTGCAGATGCTGGAGAATCCGAGACAACAAGGTGCGGGGCTGGATGAACACAGCAGGCCAAGCAGCATCATAGGAGCAAGAAAGCTTGACGTTTCGGGCCTAGACCCTTCATCAGAAAATCATCATTTTCTGATGAA